>CANXME010002623.1:0-320000 GCA_948144175.1 Closterium sp. NIES-65
TGAAGCGTCTCAAAAGGCTCGGTGGCCGGACGAAGGGAGGAGGAGTGAGGGGTGGCGCGCAGCCTACCCTCGACGCAGGGACGACACGGCGGCGCAGGCGAAGGCGGCAGCGACGGCAAGACACGTGGGAGGCCTAGGACAAGACGCTGACTAGACATAGCGCGCAGACGTGGAAGGGACGGGTGCCCCATCCGGTGGTGCCACAGAACGGTGGGGTGGGCAAGCGACCGGCAGGAGCACGACGCAGCGACTGGAACAGACGTAGGAACCTGACACGACACAGACACCTGGGGGGACGTAGCAACCTGGTGAGACGCGGGGACCTGAACGGGGGGGGGAACCGGGGGCAGTGGCAGTAGGGGGGGCTGCTGGTGCGGCCGCTGGTGCTGCTGCTGCTGCTGCTGCTGCTGCTGCTGCTGCGGCTGCGGCTGCGGCTGCTGCTGCTGCTGCGGCTGCTGCTGCGGCGCACGCGGGCCAGTGTGAAGAGTGTAGAGACCCGAGCCCGGCTCGGCAGTAAAGGTAGCAAGAGGCTGGTAAGAGTCTCCGTCAACACACACCGCAGTCTCTCCAGAAGGCTCAAACCACACACCCACGTGCTGACTCACGAGGGGTCGCACGCCCACCAAGTTCCGGGAGAACGAGGGGACATGAAACCCAGTGAGAGACCCGGAGGGAGCAGCAGGACACGGTAAAGTGGTAGTGTGACGTGCAGTGACTGGTCCCGTAGTGGGATCAGCCAACGCTACAGAAACAGGCGCAGGAAGCGGTGTAAGTGTCGTGCTGTCCCGAAAGAAGCAGTGGGAGGCTCCAGAGTCCAGTGTGAACGACAGCGAAGCGTCCTCTGAGGTAGTCGCTGGTCTAGAGTCTACACAAGTACCTACACTAGCAACAGGCAACTGAGCAAGACTAGCACCTAAGCTAACAACACCAGAGTAAACAGAGTCAGAAACACTAGAGTCAACAACAGCATACATAGCATGAGGAGCACTAATCAGATCAACTAACTGCTCAGCAGACATGCCCCACAGAGCGGAGCCGTAGCGCTGAACCAGAGGAAGCCAGTCAGGAGCAGGACCGCCAACCCCGTAGGTCAACCGGACCGTGTCAGTGAGCTGAGCAAAGCACTGACCAGGGGGGTGAAAGCGGCCACAAGGGTGGCCCCGACGAGGACCTGTCTGAGCCTGGTAGGGGCAGGGAGGGTAAGCAGCACCGCGCTGGGGCTGACGCAGCCCCGACCCTGGAGCCAGCTGCTGACGCTGCTGCTGCTGAGGCTGCTGGGAGGAAAGGGGCTGCTGCTGCTGCTGCTGAAGGTGCTGCTGACGCTGAGCCTGGTACCACGCCGCTGCTCCACCTAGCGGGGCCGGCAGTACAGGAGGCGACTGACGAGCTCGAGGGTCGCCGCCACCAGCAGGTGTAGTGGAGTCACCAGCCGCTGCACGAGGGGTCTCTCCAGACGCTGCACTCCCACCACCGCTAGTCGCAACAGCACCCCCACTACCTCCGCTACCTCCGCCTCCACCTCCACCGGAACCACCTTTCTTGCCCCCCCTGCCGCGGGACCGCGACGCAGTCGTAACAGAAGCCGCAGTCGCGTCAGTAGCGGCAGTGGCAAGAGAGGCAGTGAAGGTGGGTAACTGCGGGACTGTGCACCCGTGGAAGAGTGGGGGGGAAACAGTACCAGAGGCGGCAGCTACCGAACGAAGGTTGCTCTCGACGTCCTTGAGTGCAGACTCAAGGACCTCGATAGTCAGCTCACTAGGGTGCTTCAGCAGAAGCGCGTCACGAACGGAGGCAAGGCGGTCAGGGAGGCTAGTGGCGATGAAATAGACAGTAATTGCCATGGGGGGAGGAAGCAGTGCAAGCTGTGCCTCAGTGCAAGCAGCGCGGTAACTAGCGTCGAGCGAGCGGAGGTGAGCGATCAAGTCAGCAGAGCGCTCAAACGAGGCAAGATCAGGAAACAGGAACGGGAGGAAAAGACGGCCGAGAGAGACAGTAGCGGGGGTAGAGTAGCGGGCCTTAATCGCAGTGAGGTACGCAGCAGCGGTGCGAACCTGAGTAAAGTGGACCTCCTCGGACTCAGGGAGGAGGCTGCTGAGTGCGATGCAGGCCGCAGCGTCACGCGACGTCCAAGCCGTCCGGTCAGCGCGCTGACAGGCAAAGCGAGCCGTAGCAGCGTCGTCAGGAGCAGGGCCTAAAGCTGTAGGCTCGGGGGGCTCGGGGAGGTCACCAGTAGCGTGTGACCAAAGGGTCTCGCCCCCCTGGACCTGACTCTCTAACAGACGACGAGCGCGAAGAAGCCAGACGGAAAAGTCAAGGGGTCTACCGTCGGCGTCGAAACGAAGAACTCGCGGAGTCGCCATAGTGAGAACCAACGCGAACGAATAGGCGAGTAACAACCGGGGGGGAAGAGGACTCAGTCGCAGCGGAAGAGCGGGCTAGGGCGACGGGCCAAGACGTAGGGTAGGGCAACGGGCCAGGGCCTAGGGTAGGGCGACGGGCCAGAGCCTAGGGAGGGCGACGGGCCAGGGCCTAGGGAGGGCGACGGGCCAGGGCCTAGGGAGGGCGACGGGCCAGGGCCTAGGGAGGGCGACGGGCCAGGGCCTAGGGAGGGCGACGCGACGGGACAGGGCGACGCGACGGGGCAGGGCGACGGGATAGGGCAGAGCGACGCGACGGGACAGGGCGACGGGACGGGGGGAACGGGCGCGACGCGACGGGGGGAACGGGCGCGACGCGACGGGGGGAACAGGCGCGACGCGACGGGGGGGAACGGGCGTGACGCGACGGGGGAGATGGCGCTAGGCTCGGTACTAGGCGCGGTAACAACGAAACTGCTACGAACGAGAGGTAGGATCAGGCTCGGGAGGTACGAACGGAGAACGGAGGAACGGGATCCCACAGGATCCTAACCTAGCTGATACCATGTCAAAATGAGGAATGGATGGTTCCATTGATGTTGGTTGGGGTACATATAACAAACCCTAACTTCTGTACCCCCTAAGACAAACCTCACTATAGGCTACAACATTTGACAAAAACTAGCCACGTGGACCAATCAGACAAGAGTTTATGGGATGCGATATCGAAATTTTATTGGCTGGCGAGTGGAACAGCGACAGTTTCGATTTGCGCTTCTCTCTTACCGTCACCCCCCGGATATACCCCCATGGGGGGCTATAATATAACATGTTTTTTTGAGGGGGTGGGCTTATAATATAGTAAATTTATAAGCGCCGGCGTTTATAATTTGTCAAAATTGAATTTTGTTTTTAAATATACCAAATCGAAGCATTCTCAAAGGCGGATTCACCTGGGTCGAGAACGTTCGAAACTGTGCATGCATTGCGCGTGAAACGGCCAACAAGGCGTGGCTTCACGCCTTCCACGCCTTGTTGGCCAGGCCAGGTTCATCGAACGTGAACCTGGCCCATGCCAGTGCACACGTACCTC
The DNA here is from genome assembly GCA_948144175.1 of Closterium sp. NIES-65. Taxonomy (NCBI): domain Eukaryota; kingdom Viridiplantae; phylum Streptophyta; class Zygnematophyceae; order Desmidiales; family Closteriaceae; genus Closterium; species Closterium sp. NIES-65. The sequence goes on from CANXME010002623.1 coordinate 3,451, forward strand.
GCATCACAGCGGCCCAATCAGGGTTGCATGCGATCGTGGGCACGTCGTGGTTCAGCCACGGTGTGCCCATCAACAGCAAAATTCCCCGCCACCGAGGCAAGGAGCTGCCCAGCTCAGCTCCTCTGCGGGGAATCTTGACTGGGGCCACCCTTTTCCCGCAGAGGAGGCCGGGCCGCGAAAATGAAGGGGTCTCGGGCGAGGGCTTCATACAACCCTCATTCTCGACTTTTGCCTTCAGTTTCTTTGTTCGTTTGGCCTGCCGTGGCCATGGCGGGCCTTCCACGCACGCATTTCTTGTTCCGCCGCCATCCTGCTGCCAGAGAAAACACCCGCCGAGACACCTGTGACTACTCTCAATGGCAGTCGCGCCCTGCGCCCGTCCCTCCGTGTCAACCAGTAGCTCCTCCCGTTCCTCCCACTCCTCCAACTCCTCCTGCACCTCCCGCTCCCCCGGCGCCTCCGGTTCCTCCAGCTCCTCCGTCCCCTCCTGACCCGCCTGTGTTTGGTGCTCCACGTCAGGGGGTCCTGCAGCTTCTCCTCCCTCCTGGCTACTCGGCGTTTGACGCGTACCTGTCCGAGCCCGACCGCGCCGGTGGCGCATCGTCTTCCTCCGCACCGTCGCCACGCTGGGGAGCCCCGGCTGATTGCCCGTTGGACGAATCCGCGGCTGGTGCGGAGGATGACGTGGAGTTTTGGGCTGCCGACGGTCTTCCAGAGCACCTGCCTATTCCCACCTTCCCCCCCCCCAATAAGAAACGGCCCCACCCTTCTCGCGAGAATCGCGATGCCCGTCCTCCCTCCCCCAGGCACAAGCCTTCAAGTCACAAGCGGCACTCTTACACATCGCAGGAGAAACTGCAGTGGATTCTCAAGCTTGAGTCCGGGCACATGAGCGTGCGGCAGATGTCTCGCCAAACCGGCATCTCCCGAAGGTCACTCGCAGAATGGAAGACCCGGAAGGCTGACCTGGAGGGCGCGCATGCTGCTCGCAAGCGTCTTCATGGGCGCGGAAGGAGCTCGTGGTATCGCGACATGGAAGCTGAAGTCTACAGGAGGTTTTTTGCCCACCGTAAAAAATGTCTCGCGGTCTCGATCGCTCGCCTACAGAAGTGGTCGCATGAGGTGATGAAAGAATTGCACCCACAGGTAAAGTGGTCCGGCTCGCAGCGGTGGACTGAGCGGTTTCGCCGCCGTTGGAATCTGACAACCCGAGCGAAGACCAGGGTCGGCCAGAAGCTTGCTGCCAGTGAGTTTGTGGGAAATGGTTGCAGTTTAATGTGTACTGCTTTGTGTTGTTTGTCTCTTTATGTTTCACGGTTGAATTTTAACGCGTCATTAATACTGTCTTCTCTCTTTCCCTCCCACCCGTACTCCCAGACTGCGAGACTGACGTCAGGAATTTCTGGAAGTTCGTGCGTCACACCCGCCGCCAATACAAGATTGACCCGCAGTGGATAATAAACGCGGACCAGACACCACTGTGGCTCGAGATGCCTGCCGAACGCACAGTCGAGGAGGTGGGTCTGCGCTCTGTGCCTATCCGCAGCGGCGGCTATCAGAAGGAGCGAGTTACGGTGATGCTCGCCTGCACTGCCAGCGGTGAGAAGCTGAAGCCGTGGGTCTTCTTCAAACGGAAGACCCTGCCTAAAGGGGATTTCCCTTCAGGTGAGCATTAACACCCACTGCTGCATGTTTTTTTTTTTCAATGTCTACTGATGTTGTATGTGCGTTTGTGGCTGTGCAGATGTTACGGTGTCCGTCCATCCCAACGGTTGGATGGACGCGGACGGAGTCATTGAGTGGCTCGACGGGGCAGTGAAGCCGTTCGTCCACACCAAGTTTGGAGTGAGGCCCCGCAAAGCGATGCTCGTCTTGGATTCGTACCGCGGGCACCTGACTGCGGAGGTGAAGAAGAAGTTCGGGGAGCTGAACATCGTCCCTGCCGTTATCCCAGCTGGCTGCACCTCGGAGATTCAACCTCTGGACGTCGCGGTGAATCGCTCCTTCAAGGCATCCGTTCGACAGCTCTACCAGGAGTGGTTCGAGAGCGAGGGGGTCGACACCTTGACAAAGAAAGGTGAGAGAGGCAGGCCATGCCTGTGCTGCTTTATCAGTTTGTAGCGGTGGCTGACTTTTGATTGTTTAAATTTTATGGCAGGCAACATCAAGAAGCCACCACCCGAGCTAACGCTCAAGTGGATATCAGCGGCTTGGAAGGCCGTGCCCAGGGACTTGATTCAACGGGCTTTCCTCACCTGTGGCATTAGTAACGCCCTGGATGGGACCCAGGACAAGATCTGCCTGCAACACAGGCGCGACGAGCTTGAGGGCGACGAAATAGACATCGACGACGACATTGCAGCAGATGGCTTTTTCTGCAACAACGTAGAAGAACCAGAGTCGGACTCTGAGGCCGACCCGGATGATCCTACCGCAGCTGATGACTAGATTACGTAGATCTAGAAATTGCTGTAGCCTGTGAGACTCGTAGGTAGATTTAGAACTGTAATTAGAAAAAACTGTAGATAAACTGACTTTGTATTTAATTAGATGAAAATATAAGTTGTTAATGTGGTTAGTGAAGTTTGTAGAAAAAAAATATTTAAAAAAGTGGCGGTTATAATGTGTAAGGTACAGGTATGCGGTTATAATCCGTACGACTCTAGGGTATGCGCTTATAATCGAGGAGGGGATATAAGCGCCATATGCCAATTAGAAGCGCCAGGCGCTTATCCTAGGGTGGCGCTTATATCCGGGGGGTGACGGTATTGGTATGCGTTTTTTAGCACAAATAAAATATATAGTATACATAGTTTGTATAACAAGGCTTGCGCACGCACAATCTACCCAACCATAGTAAAATTACTACCGTAACGCGCAGCTAAAAAGATGTATGAACTCCTCTAATAAGAAATTGAATATAATCTGCACAAATAGAGACATGAAAGTCGTGTTAAACAAGTATAACAAGTCTGCCATTCCACCACTCACCATTGGTGTTAAAAGATGGAGTATGCTCAACGGTGAAAAACATGCATCGTACGATTCTGGTTGACGAGGACTGCATAAACTGGTTGGAGCTGCAAAGCATGCACACACACGCATTCCGCTGACATTGCGCCATAGGGATGTAAGGAGTTGCAATATGAAAAAAACAGAAAAAAATACGGAACATAGGAACTGCATGTCAGAACATTATATAGCTTATGCTGTTGTGTAGGCTATAGTGGGGTATCCCATAGGGGGTACAACCCAATTAGGGTTTCCTATATGTACTCACTTCATTCATAGTTCATTCATTCTCATTCTAGTTCCTTTCACAAGGTTTCAGAGCGGTTACGCTCTCGGCCTGTGGGTACTACTGCTTCCGCTGCTACATGCTGTGTCGCACGCCCCGTGGCGTGCGACGCATTTTCGTAGGCGCGCGGCGATTTGCACTTTGGCGCGCGCCTCGGGGCACGCGGCCTCTTTCTTTTCTGGCGCGCCGCCCGTCCCGGCCCTTAGACGCCCGCGCGCCGCCCGTCCCGGCCCTTAGACGCCCGCGCGCCGCCCGTCCTGGCCCCTAGCCGCCCGCGTGCCGCCCATCCTGGCCCCTAGCCGCCCGCGCGCCGCCCGTTCCGGCCCTTAGCCGCCCGCGCGCCGCCCGTCCCGGCCCTTAGACGCCCGCGCGCCGCCCGTCCTGGCCCCTAGCCGCCCGCGCGCCGCCCGTCCTGGCCCCTAGCCGCCCGCGCGCCGCCCGTCCCGGCCCTTAGCCGCCCGCGCGCCGCCCGTCCCGGCCCTTAGACGCCCGCGCGCCGCCCGTCTTGGCCCCTAGCCGCCCGCGCGCCGCTCGTCGTGGCCCCTAGCCGCCCGCGCGCCGCCCGTCCCGGCCCTTAGCCGCCCGCGAGCCGCCCGTCCCGACCGCGCGCCGCTGCTCCAGCCCGTCGACGCCAGTGAGCCGCCCGTCCCGGCCCCATGCCGCCCGTGCGCCGCCCGTCCCGGCCCCGCGCCGTCGTCCCGGCCCCCACTTCGCCCGTGCGCCGCCCGTCCCGGCCCCACGCCGTCGTCCCGGCCCCCACTCCGCCCGTGCGCTGCCCGTCCCGGCCCCACGCCGCCCGTGCACCGCCCGTCCCGGCCCCGCGCAGCTCCCCCGGCCCGTCGCCTGCTGCATTGCCGAGCCGCCCCACCGAGCCGCCGAGCAGCCCAGCAGCCGAGCCGCAGTCGAGCCGCAGAGCAGCCGAGCCGTCCGAGCCGACCGAGCCGCCCGAGCCGCCCGAGCCGCCCGAGCCGCCCGAGCCGCCCGAGCCACCCGAGCCGCCGAGCCGCCCGAGTCGCCCGAGCAGCCGAGCCGCCCGGGTGGCCCGAGCCGCCGAGCCGCAGTTGCTGCAGTGCCGCCGTGTCGCCGAGTCGTCGAGCCTGCTCTTCCCACCACTGGTGAGCCCCTGCCTTACTAGCGCGTTGCCTGCAGCTTGCTTGGCTGCCTGCCTTACTGCTGCTACTCCTGCTCCTGCTTCTACTGGCGGCGGCCAGATGCAGCTCCAGCGACGCCCACGCGCGTCTCTCACGCCCCACCAGCTTCGTGAGTGGTACGCTCAGAGTAGAGGGTCTCTCAGTTGTGTTCGCTGCTCTTACGTGATTCGCACTGGTGCTCGGACTGGTCAGCCTTGTGGGACGCCTAGTCATACACCGTCCCGCTGCTTCGCCCGTCTGAACGACGCCTGGCGTACCGAGTTTGGCGACGAGGCTGAGCTCCCCGACTGGGTGGAGTTGCTTAGGCAGAGGGTAGATATATTTGCTCTTGACTATGATGCTATTCTCATTGCCATGTATGCATTGCCTACTAGTGCTGACCGTGCCGGTCACCTGTGCGTACCGCCTGACCCGGGTATAGAGCCTGCTGCTCTAGCTACTGGTGCGGCTGCTGCTCTGGGTGCTAGTGTGTCTCCTGCTCCAGGTACAGGTGCGGCTGCTGCTCTAGGTGCTAGTGAGTCTGCTTCCTCAGGTGCGGGTGAGTCTGCTCTCTCAGGTACCGCGTCGGCTCCGGCCTCTCACACCTTCACCCTTGACTCGGGGGCTTCCCGCTCCTTCTTTCGAGACCGCACCACACTCACGCCGCTTGGTCGGCCAGATGCAGTCTCTCTGGCAGACCCCTCTGGGGGCCCTGTCCTTGCTCACTTCTCCACTGTCCTCCCGTGTCCGGCGGCCCCCTCTGGCACCCTGTCTGGTCTTTACCTCCCCTCGTTCTCTACGAGCTTGGTGAGAGGTGCTGACCTGCAGGATGCGGGGGTTCACCAGTTCACTCCTGCGAGTCAGCGGGTGACCCACTGCACAGACGCTCGAACAGGCCGACACCTGGCCACGTTTACTCGTCGGCCGGGGTCGAGACTGTACACACTGACCACTGCGTCTCCTCCAGTTGCTGAGTCTGGTAGGGTAGCTGCGTCGGGTCAGGTGTTTGCTGCAGCGTCCAGGTCTGGTCCTGAGTCTGCCCCCTGTTCGTGTCGTCTCCTGTCTCACGAGACTCTCCTCTGGCACCACCGCCTTGGTCACCCCTCTCTGCTTCGGCTCAGAGGCATGGCCTCTCGTCTTCTTGTTTCTGGTCTTCCCCGGTCCCTCCCTCCCCTTCCTCAGGGCCCTGGCCCTACCTGTGTCCCTTGTGTCGAGGGGCGCCAGCGTGCTGCCCCTCACTCCTCCCAGTTTCCTCCGACAGAGGCCCCGTTGCAGATGCTTCACATGGACGTGTGGGGCCCAGCCCGCGTCCGTGGACAGGGTCACGAGCGCTACTTCCTGCTAGTTGTTGACGACTACTCGCGTTACACCGCAGTCTTCCCCTTGCGCAGCAAGGTGTCAGAATGTTATCTTGTCTAGCCTGCAGTGGGGTGCTCCATAGCAAGTACAACCCAGTTAGGGTTTGCTATTTGTATCCAATTGCTTGCTAGTGAACCTCCTCCTTCTCCATTCCTCTTTAATACTTTTGACAAAAGGGTGATGTCACTGAGGTACTGATCGGCTGGATCCGCGCAGCTCATCTCCAGCTCAGGCAGAGCTTTGGCTCGGACTTTCCTGTTCTGCGTCTGCACTCGGACTGAGGCGGAGAGTTTTCCTCTTGCCTTCTGAGAGCCTATTGTCGCGCACGGGGCATCCGTCAGACCTTCACGCTTCCGGACTCTCCGCAGCAAAATGGGATTGCTGAGCGCCGCATTGGCATGGTCATGGACGTCGCTCGTACGTCTATGATGCATGCGGCTGCCCCCCTAGCTGTGGCCGTTTGCGGTGAGGTACGCGGCGCATTAGCTCAACCTTCACCCTAGGGTCTCCAGGCCGGAGACCTCCCCAGCCTTGCTGTGAACGGGGAAGGTTGGCGATGCGTCGGCGTTCCGGGTCTGGGGATCTCGGGCGTTTGTCCGCGACTTGTCTGCGGACAAGCTGTCCCCTCGTGCTGCTCCTTGCGTCTTCCTGAGGTTTCCCCCTGACGCGCCTGGGTGGCAGTTCTACCACCCCACCTCTCGACGTGTTCTGTCCTCCCAGGACGTCACGTTTGACGAGTCGGTCCCCTACTACCGCCTTTTCCCGTACCGCACTCCGTCCCTCCCCCCGCCCCCGCTCTTCCTTGTACCAGGTCCCCCCCAGGTAGACCCCCTCCCCCCTCAGGGTCCTGCCCCTTCAGGTGTGTCCCAGGTAGACGCACTCGAGCCTGTCGAGGTCACTGGTGACTCTGGTGCTGCTGGGGGTGCTGAGCCTAGGGGTGCTGAGCCTGGGGGTGCTACGCGTGGGGGTGCTTTGCCTGGGGGTGCTGAGCCTAGAGGTGCTCCGCCTGGAGGTTCTCCGGGTGCTTCGTCTCGCCGGGAGCCACTCTCTCCACAGGAGCTGCGCGAGTGGTTTGCCCGGCGCTGGAGCCGTGCTGCTGGTGCTGGAGGTTCTTCGGCTACTGGGGGTGCTGAGCGTAGGTATGCTGAGCCTGGGGGTGCTGAGCCTGGGGGTTCTACGCCTGGGGGTGCTGAGCCTGGAGGTTCTCCGGGTGCTTCGTCTTGCCGGGAGCCACTCTCTCCACAGGAGCAGCGCGAGTGGTTTTCCCGTCGCTGGAGCCGTGCTGCTGGTGCTGGAGGTTCGTCGGCTCCTGAGGGTGCTGCTGTCGCGGGTCCCGGAGGTGCTCGTCCTGGGAGTACTAGAGCTGGTGGGCCTGCAGGTTGGCCTGGAGCTGGTGCTGCTGAGGGTGTTGGCGCTGAGACTACCACAGGCGGTCCTGCTGGGGGTGCTCCTGGTGCTGCTGGAGGTTCTTGAGCTGCTGGAGGTGCTGCTGGAGCGGGTGCTCCTGCTCGAGGTGTTGGCGCTGAGACCACCGCTGGCGGTCCTACTAGGGGTGCTCCTGGTGATGCTGGAGGTGCTGCTGGAGCGGGTGCTCCTACTGAGGGTACTGGTGGTGTCCCTGCTGCTTCTGGAGTCGCCACGCGGCCTCGACCGTACTTTGTTCCACTCCTGCAGCAAGTTCTTGGTCTTCCACCTTCTACTAGTCCTCCTCCTCCCTTAGAGTGTCCACAGCCTGTCCCGTCACAGTTACAGTTGCGTCCTTCCTCCCCTTTGCCCGCTCCTTCTCCTTACACTGGTCCTACTGGAGGTCTTGCTGAGCGTCGTGAGCCTGCGTCCCGCCCTGCGTCGCCTGTCCGTGTTGCTCCCACTAGTGGTCGCTGTTCGCGTCAGCGTCCTCCTCCTGTCCTTGGCACGCACCGGATGTCTCTGCGTCCGTCCACTGCTCCTCTGCGTGCCCCTTTGCCTTCTCCTCCTGAGTCCTCTCTTCCTACTCTTGCTGACCCGGAGTCGGACTCTCTTCGTGCTGCCAGTCCTACTGTCACGCGTCTCCTTGCTACTGTCGTCAGTGACCCTTCTTTTGAGTCTACTGCTGCGTCTGCCCTAGTTGCTGAGCTCGTCGACTTTGCTGCTCGCTGTCGCTTAGACTACGCTGCTAGTCTTGTCGCTGAGTCTGAGTCTGTCTGTCCTCCATCCGTCGGGGATGAGTGTGCTCTTGGCACGGACGTCCTTGAGGACAAGCAGGAGGAGTTCCAGTGTCTGGCAGCTGCATCACCTCATCTCGTGTCCGTACTACTTACCCCTGAGGGAGACCCGGATGCACTTGACATCCCGACTCCGCGCTATTACGCGGAGGCGATAGAGGGTCCCTACTCCTCTCAGTGGCAGGCAGCTATGGATGCAGAGATGGCTTCCTGGAAGTCCACACGCACCTACGTTGACGCTGTCCCCCCTCCTGGGACGAACATCGTCAGTGGCATGTGGATCTTCAGGGTGAAGCGGCCGCCGGGCTCTCCGCCTGTCTTCAAGGCGCGTTACGTGGCTCGTGGCTTCAGTCAGCGGCAGGGAGTTGACTACTTTCAGACCTTCTCCCCCATCCCGAAGATGACCACTCTTCGGGTACTGCTGCACGTTGCTGCTCACCGTGACTACGAGTTGCACTCTCTTGACTTTAGCACAGCTTTCTTGCAGGGCAGCCTGCACGAGGAGATCTGGCTGCGCCGCCCACCTGGCTTCACTGGGTCTTTCCCTCCTGGTACCCAGTGGAGTCTCCGGCGGCCAGTCTACGGCCTCCGCCAGGCGCCACGTGAGTGGCACGACACACTGAGGACTACGCTTGCGGCTCTTGGGTTTGCTCCTTCTACTTCTGACCCGTCGCTATTTCTGCGCACCGACACCTCTTTGCCGCCGTTCTACATCCTCGTGTACGTCGACGACTTGGTCTTTGCCACAGCTGACACTGCTAGACTCGCCTACGTGAAGTCCGAGCTACAGAAGAGACACACGTGCACAGACCTGGGTGAACTGCGTAGCTACCTTGGCTTGCAGATCACCCTGTGTGTGTGTGTGTGTGTGTGTGTATGTGTGTGTGTATATGTGTGTGTGTGTATGTGTGTGTGTGTGTGTGTGTGTGTGTGTGTGTGTGTGTGTGTGTGTGTGTGTGTGTGTGTGTGTGTGTGTGTGTGTGTGTGTGTGTGTGTGTGTGTGTGTGTGTGTGTGTGTGTGTGTGTGTGTGTGTGTGTGTGTGTGTGTGTGTGTGTGTGTGTGTGTGTGTGTGTGTGTGTGTGTGTGTGTGTGTGTGTGTGTGTGTGTGTGTGTGTGTGTGTGTGTGTGTGTGTGTGTGTGTGTGTGTGTGTGTGTGTGTGTGTGTGTGTGTGTGTGTGTGTGTGTGTGTGTGTGTGTGTGTGTGTGTGTGTGTGTGTGTGTGTGTGTGTGTGTGTGTGTGTGTGTGTGTGTGTGTGTGTGTGTGTGTGTGTGTGTGTGTGTGTGTGTGTGTGTGTGTGTGTGTGTGTGTGTGTGTGTGTGTGTGTGTGTGTGTGTGTGTGTGTGTGTGTGTGTGTGTGTGTGTGTGTGTGTGTGTGTGTGTGTGTGTGTGTGTGTGTGTGTGTGTGTGTGTGTGTGTGTGTGTGTGTGTGTGTGTGTGTGTGTGTGTGTGTGTGTGTGTGTGTGTGTGTGTGTGTGTGTGTGTGTGTGTGTGTGTGTGTGTGTGTGTGTGTGTGTGTGTGTGTGTGTGTGTGTGTGTTGTGTGTGTGTGTGTGTGTGTGTGTGTGTGTGTGTGTGTGTGTGTGTGTGTGTGTGTGTGTGTGTGTGTGTGTGTGTGTGTGTGTGTGTGTGTGTGTGTGTGTGTGTGTGTGTGTGTGTGTGTGTGTGTGTGTGTGTGTGTGTGTGTGTGTGTGTGTGTGTGTGTGTGTGTGTGTGTGTGTGTGTGTGTGTGTGTGTGTGTGTGTGTGTGTGTGTGTGTGTGTGTGTGTGTGTGTGTGTGTGTGTGTGTGTGTGTGTGTGTGTGTGTGTGTGTGTGTGTGTGTGTGTGTGTGTGTGTGTGTGTGTGTGTGTGTGTGTGTGTGTGTGTGTGTGTGTGTGTGTGTGTGTGTGTGTGTGTGTGTGTGTGTGTGTGTGTGTGTGTGTGTGTGTGTGTGTGTGTGTGTGTGTGTGTGTGTGTGTGTGTGTGTGTGTGTGTGTGTGTGTGTGTGTGTGTGTGTGTGTGTGTGTGTGTGTGTGTGTGTGTGTGTGTGTGTGTGTGTGTGTGTGTGTGTGTGTGTGTGTGTGTGTGTGTGTGTGTGTGTGTGTGTGTGTGTGTGTGTGTGTGTGTGTGTGTGTGTGTGTGTGTGTGTGTGTGTGTGTGTGTGTGTGTGTGTGTGTGTGTGTGTGTGTGTGTGTGTGTGTGTGTGTGTGTGTGTGTGTGTGTGTGTGTGTGTGTGTGTGTGTGTGTGTGTGTGTGTGTGTGTGTGTGTGTGTGTGTGTGTGTGTGTGTGTGTGTGTGTGTGTGTGTGTGTGTGTGTGTGTGTGTGTGTGTGTGTGTGTGTGTGTGTGTGTGTGTGTGTGTGTGTGTGTGTGTGTGTGTGTGTGTGTGTGTGTGTGTGTGTGTGTGTGTGTGTGTGTGTGTGTGTGTGTGTGTGTGTGTGTGTGTGTGTGTGTGTGTGTGTGTGTGTGTGTGTGTGTGTGTGTGTGTGTGTGTGTGTGTGTGTGTGTGTGTGTGTGTGTGTGTGTGTGTGTGTGTGTGTGTGTGTGTGTGTGTGTGTGGTGTGTGTGTGTGTGTGTGTGTGTGTGTGTGTGTGTGTGTGTGTGTGTGTGTGTGTGTGTGTGTGTGTGTGTGTGTGTGTGTGTGTGTGTGTGTGTGTGTGTGTGTGTGTGTGTGTGTGGTGTGTGTGTGTGTGTGTGTGTGTGTGTGTGTGTGTGTGTGTGTGTGTGTGTGTGTGTGTGTGTGTGTGTGTGTGTGTGTGTGTGTGTGTGTGTGTGTGTGTGTGTGTGTGTGTGTGTGTGTGTGTGTGTGTGTGTGTGTGTGTGTGTGTGTGTGTGTGTGTGTGTGTGTGTGTGTGTGTGTGTGTGTGTGTGTGTGTGTGTGTGTGTGTGTGTGTGTGTGTGTGTGTGTGTGTGTGTGTGTGTGTGTGTGTGTGTGTGTGTGTGTGTGTGTGTGTGTGTGTGTGTGTGTGTGTGTGTGTGTGTGTGTGTGTGTATGTGTGTGTGTGTAAGCACGCGCGCGCGTATGTGTGCGTGTGTGATGAGTGAGTACAGTAAGAGTTTGAGTTGTATATACTCTCACGTGCACACTTCATCCTGTTGTCACAAGAGCACCTCTCTAAGTGGTTGCATGCCAGGGCTGCTGATATGTCGGTGAGCGATTGGGTGTGGGATTTGTGACAGTGAGTGATCTTGTATGTGAGTATGTTTGACTGATCTGATAAATGATTGTATGTGAGTGTGCATGAGTGATCTGTTTGACCAGTGTATATGAGTGTGCTTGAGTGATCCATTGACTTGTGTGTGTGAGTGTATTTGAGTGATTTCTTAGATGAGTGTCTATGAGTGTGGTTAAAGAAAAACGTTATTCAAGTGTGTGACTGTGTTTGAGTGATAAGTTGGAGAAGTGCAGGCTTCATTTCTATCCAACAAACCCGACTTCTGGGTTTCTAGTTTGTTGTTTACTTTGCAAACTAGCTTTTGGGTCATTGGTGACATCAGATCACATCCCCATAGCTTGCGTTCGAAAATACCACTTGCTGGGACTAGAAAGGGATCCCGACCTCTTTGATTCAATTATGACAGGTATGAGCTCAAGAAATTAGAGTGAGAGGATAATATATATGGTGGTCAAGCACCACAATGTGGAAACGCAATGAATTTTACTCCAAAAATCATACCGGTGTGTTACATTTGTAATTTCCACTTGATGTTATAACTGAAGGATCGTAGTGGATAGGATAATGCTACTAGGGATACATTCCGCGCTGGACATGTCCCAATCGAAAGTGTCTCAATCGTTTCTACCACACTGTATCGTATTACACCAAATTGCACCCTAGTTTTGAAATTTTCGCGTCACTGGTTTAGTTCGGTTCAGAGCGGTACATTCGATTGGGATACATCGATTGGGACAGTATCCACAGCGGAGTGTACCCTAAGTATAAGAGAGAGAACTGAGAAGTCTTTGTAGTGACCTTGTTAAAGACTTGAGAGAACAAGATGATTATAAGATAGAAGTACAAAGATATAAATAGCGATCCTAGCTAGCCATGTACTCTGAGGGGCTGAATTACATTGCTACAATAACCATGACTATTGCCATTCTAGACAGTTACCATGTTGCACTTCGTAACTGCCTTGTGCGGTTACTGGACACTCAAGGGTCACGTCCGTTGACTGTCTTCGACTGTTGACCTTCGGGTGACCCTCGACCTTCCGTGTGCTCTATGTGAGCTAATGCGGTACTGGTACCGGCGCCTGCTTCGCTATGAAGTGACGCGACAGTGGAGAGCCTTTGGGAATGCTTACAATAACCTTTCGGTTATTTCAACACACTCGTGCTTTTGCGATTACCACTCTTTGAGTTTAATCCTCATGGAGCATTTACCTTAATTGATTATTTAGCTACGGTATGTATTTATTATTTACGTCGTGTAGTTCATATAACTCAGTTCTGTCAGACTCCCCGCATCTCACGGCGATTCAAACAGTTCCGTGGTTGTTTGGCACAAGAGGAAATTGCTTTCCAGGGTAATGTGCAAGAAGTGGCGGTTGATCAAGGGTAGAACGGTCCACGAAAACTACATTGTAAGGAAGTTCTATAAATCCTAAACTTCTCACGATCGGTCCATGGATTGAAGTGATCCTTTCCAAACAACCGAGCGTCTTGGTGCTGTGTGACGTCGTAGCTAGCACTTCCATTCCGACTTCGACACTACCACTTACTGAAACTGGAAACGGGTTTGGACTTCCCACAGGTTTCAGCTCGGGCACTCAGGGTGAAAGAGAAATGTGTATGGCTGGTGAAACACCGGCTTGTGAACGCGATCATATTTTATCATAACCGTTTGCGACTCAAGAAAACCTATTCGTATCCATAGTTAACGCACTAGAAGCGTGCATAACACACCACACCACCCAAGATCCACTTCGTATTCAAGCGACTCATCCAAATGAAATATGGATGGAACGCGTTTCACCGAACTTCTGGATTGTGATTCGCTGAGGAAAGCGATTCGCGATGGTGACCACGCCGAGCATGAGACATTCCGTTTCAACTCAATCAGTCACATCCACCACACAATCCGCGCTCTCACGCCATACAAATACCCACACCTTTTCTTTCCCAACGCCAGTCCCACACTTCGAAGCTCGTCATTCACTGGCTTCCAACTCACTGCATCCTCTCGCTAGCTACTAGTATTTATCATGGCGCGCCTGCTTACTGCTCTCGCTCTCCTGCTTGCCTTCACCGTCACTCTCGCATCATTTGCTGCTGCTTCTCGATCTGTTCGGGTTCCTGGCAATGGGATGACAGCCGACGGTAAGTTGCAGAACTGTGCGATGGCATGTCGGTGATGGCATGACGCATACCCGGTCTGGCACGTCGCAGACCCGTGCGATGGCACGTCACAGATCGGTGCGAAAATAAGTCGCATATCCGAGCGCATTTCAAGAACCCATGCTGATAAAGGCTTTAAGAAGCGTGAACGACAATGAAAGGCACTCGTGTACCTGCACCATTGTTGCTTCCTCACTCCCACTGCCACCTCTCTCAACTTCCCCCACCTCCCCCATCCCCCCATTCTCACCGTGCCAAGCGGCAACGTTGCCGCTAAACGCTGCACCACTCCAGCGACTTGTACTCCAGCCATTCACTCTCAAGAGTTACCTCTCAAGAGAGACACGCTCTGCACGGTCCATCGCTTCTCCCTCTGCACACCCCTGCATCCGACCAAAGCTTCACGTCCCCACCCACCGACCATGCCTCACGTCCCCACGCTGCGGGAAAAAGGTGCCACTCATTCCTTTTTCCCAAAGCCCCTCACCCCTTCGCCCTGTCTCTTCCTCCCCTGCGCGAATCTATGTGTCGGCATGGCGCGGCGGCAGGTGCATCGGGAGCGGTAGACACCGCCGGCGACGCCATCACGGCAGAGAGCGCGCCGATTTTTGCTGAGCCCGCGGGTGACGAGCAGGGTCGCCGAAAACTCCAGACGACTAGTAAGAATGACCAAGCCAAGTCCCCACATGTTTTTGTTCCTGCGGTTATTTTTGCTTTTGTTTCTCTATTATTTCCTGCTGCTACTGAAACACAAGGAGCTGGTGTAACAGTGCAGCCGAGTGCTGCCAACTGCAATGCAGGTGGGCAGAAGACAATTGTAACAGTGCAGCAGCACGGCGCCAAGAACAGTGCAGGTGGGCGGAAGTCAAGCGCCACCTCACCTGCAGTTCGGATTGGTCGAACGCCCCAACCTGCAGCTGGGCGACCAGATTCCGACACGCAGCCCAAGTCAATCCCACGCACGAAAACTACGAAACGCAGGACTCTGAAGTTCCGACCGCTCGCCAACAACACCGACGAAATTACAGCCCCGTAACCAAGCTCGCCGTCCAATCCCGTACCGCAATAATTCTCTGAATTTCACGGCAGGTTCATTTCAAAGGGTTGGGTTACCATTGAGAAATTCAGAGAGAGTCGCGACTTGGGAGTGCGACTCGATGTTTGAATGTGCTCTATAAAATTGTACTGTCAAATTTGTGAAGAGATAGTGCAAATTCCAGAGAACTCCAGAGAGCACTCTATCCTCGTTTTCCTAGCCTACTAAGGCTGCTACTTCCCTGCCCAGCAACGTTTCACTGGTAATCAGAGCCTGGTTACTCACTTCCCACGCTCCCGCCATATTCTAGACCCTATGGCTGGACCGTCGGATATGACTCCGGAACTCTGGAACGAGTTTGTAGCCAATATGCGCCGAGAAATTGAACGCGAGGTGCGTGACCGGATCCTCGGCGAACTCCAGGAACGTGGAATCCTGGGCACACAGGTGCCAGCGCCAGCACCTGCTGTGGTCTCTGCACGTCTGAAAGCACCGGAACCTGAGCCGTTTGTCCCTGGAAAACGAGACCTACCTGTGCGAAGGTGGCTTTTCCAAGTGGAGGAATACCTCTCCCTTTGTCATGTCAACCGGGCGGAGTGGGCTCGGCACGCCGGCATGATGCTGCGGGGAGCTGCTGCTACTTGGTGGCAGAGCTGCCACGCTATAATTTCAACATGGGAAGAATTTTCTGCATCGCTCTTAATGAACTTCGAACCGGTCAACGCCATCGAGCGCGCGCGTGACAACCTTGCTGATTTACGCCAACACCGCTCGGTCGCTGAGTACATCAATCGCTTCCGCGAGCTTGTGCTTGAGATTCCTGACATCCCTGCTGCTGAACAGATGGACAAGTTCAAGCGTGGGCTGAAGTCGAAAATCCGCACCGAGGTTGAACTTCGTGGCGCTGCGACGTTGGATGAGATGATTCGTGTCGCCGAGCGTTTTGACACCATCAACTTTGCAGCGTACCAGCGATTCCAAGGGCGAACCAGGCAGCACGCAGTGGCTGGTCCTACTATCCGCACCAATGGTCCTACTCCCATGGAGCTCGGTGTGGTGGACCAGCGCACACGCAACCAATCCACGCTCACGTGCTACTCGTGCGGGAAAGTCGGCCACATCAAGCGACACTGCCCGAACCGCCGCAATTTCGAAAGGTCTCCGGGAAACGAACAGCGCCAGTAGCAGTGGGGCAGACCTCTGGCGCATCGCATGCCCCGCTTCTCCCGACCCCATTATTCATTGGCACCTCTGAACTCTACACCACGTCAAACGCTCCATACCCCGCCATCATCCTATGGGCTAAAATCAAAGATCGCTACGTCGATTTTCTGCTTGATACCGGTGCCTCCGCTAACTTCCTCTCTCCTTCCATTGCTGCTGAACTTTCTCTCCCCGAAGATCCCAACAGCAACCCGCAAGACGTGATCATGGCAGATGGTACTCGACGGCGCTGCGGACCTACCCTCCTCCCCGTGCACTGCATGTTTGGAAGCCTCGAGGTGACGGTTACGTTCGAGCAGATGCACCTCGGCGGCTACGAAGGCGTTCTCGGTCGACCGTGGCTGTACCAGTTGGGACCGCGAATCTATTGGCGTAACGCAACCGTCACCGTCGGCAACTACGACCTCCCATCCCGCTCCTACCGCCGCCCATGGTCATCCCCAACAACTTCAGCCTCATCAACTCATCCACCCCAACCTGCCCCACCTCCAGCCTCCCATATCCCCCCTCTCCCTCCTCCTCTCATAGCCCCCGCGCAGCAGCCAACACCACCAGGCTCCCCCGAAGTCATCAACACACCTCCTCCTTCCCCTCCCCACCTAACCCAGCAGCCACGTCGTTACCTCTTCCGCCCTTTCTCTGAAGTTGTCAACCCACCAGCCCCCACCCCTCCTTCACCACCTCCTCCTCATCATCTCCTCGTCATCTTCACGGCTCCCGAATCTGCAGCATCAGCTACCCCTCCGCCATCAACCATTCAGAATCTGCTCAACGGTTATAAGGACGTGTTTCCCGATGATCTACCCGCCGAACTTCCACCCGAGCGTGCTATTGACCATAGTATCCGCCTCATTCCAGGTTCTACACCGCCCGTGCGGCCAACCTATCGCATGAGCACCGCTGAACTTTTGGAGCTTCGACGCCAACTCGATGACCTTCTTACGAAGGGTTTCATCCGCCCCAGCACCTCACCATACGCTGCCCCCGTACTTTTCACCCGCAAGAAGGAAGGTGACTTACGCCTTTGCATCGACTACCGCGCCCTCAATGCCATCACGATCAAGAATAAGTACCCGCTGCCCCGTGTCGAGGAGTTGTTCGACATGCTTGGGGAAGCGATGGTTTTCAGCAAGCTCGACCTACGCTCCGGTTACCACCAGATCCGCCTCGCCGAAGACGACATCAATAAGACGGCGTTTCGCACCCGCTACGGCCACTTCGAGTTCCGAGTCCTTCCGTTCGGCCTCACCAACGCACCAGCCACGTTCATGGGACTCATGAACGATATTTTTCGGCCCTTCCTCGACCGCTTTGTCATCGTGTTCCTCGATGACATCCTCATCTTCAGCAAGTCTCTTGAAGAACATGCTCAGCACCTACGCATCGTCCTCGACACGCTCCGCCAACACCGCCTCTACGCCAAGCTCTCCAAGTGCACCTTCGCCCGTTCAAGCATCGGCTTTCTTGGCCACGTCATCAGCTCCAAAGGCATTGCTATGGACCCCGCAAAGGTCCAGTGCCTTGCTGATTGGCCAGCACCACGCACAGTAGCGGAGCTGCAAAGTTTCATCGGCCTCGCCAAGTATTACCGGAAATTCATCTTCAACTTCTCCCACATCTGCGCTCCTTTGACCGATCTCTTTCGTCAAGGAGCTGCCTTTCAATGGGGACTACAGCAGCAGACCGCTTTCACCGCAATCAAATCAGCACTCACCTCTGCACCGGTCCTCACCGTCGCTGACCCATCACGGCCGTACTTCATATGGACCGATGCCTCTGATGTCGCTATTGGTGCCATTCTTTGCCAAGACCATGGCCATGGGATGCAGCCACTTGCATTCGAGTCACGAAAACTTCAACCGGCAGAGCGGAATTATGCAACACACGATCGGGAGCTCCTTGCCATTGTCCACGCAATCAAGACATGGCGCTGTTACGTGGAGCTGCAGCCCGTCACCGTCTACACCGACCATCGCCCACTTCAACACCTGAAAACACAGCCCGTGCTCAGCCGCCGCCAAGCCCGATGGGTTGAGTTTTTGGAGCAGTTTGTCCCCTCACTCCAGATCATCTACCGCCCCGGAAAGCTCAATCCAGCCGACGTCTTGTCCCGACCACCACCGCCAGCCCCACCACCCACCAACCAGCCCCAACACTCCCCAACCAGCCCCACCTCATCACCTCCACCTCGAATTCCGAACCCACCCTTGCAACTCCATGGAACCAGCAGCATCACATGGGATGATGCCTTCATCACGAAGTTTCAGCGCGCCTACAAACGTGACCTGTTTTTTGTCAAGCAAGCACCTGAGGACCCGGCCTACTCATTTGAAGACCCATTTTGGTACAACGCTGTCACCAAGACCATTTGTGTCCCTACGGATCGTTCCTTACGGCAGCTGCTACTCTCCGAATACCACGACACCGGCAGCCACTTTGGTGTTGAGAAGACATACGCACGCCTCTCCAACGACTACCATTGGCCACGCATGCATGCTGATGTGCGCGACTTCATACGCACATGCCGAACCTGCCAACAACTCAAAGCACGCACCACCAACCGCTACGGACTCCTTCAGCCCATCCCTCCACCTACCAAAGTGTGGGATGAAGTCACCATGGACTTCATCATGGACCTGCCCCGAACACCCCGCAACTACAACGCCATCCTAGTTGTCGTCGACCGACTCTCCAAAATGACTCACTTCATCCCTACCCACACAACCGTCACCGCACCCGAAACAGCCCGGCTTTTCTTCGATCACATAGTACGTTTACACGGCCTCCCATCCGCCATCATTTCAGACCGTGACCCTCGCTTCTTGAGCAACTTTTGGCAAAGCCTCTTCAAGCTTCATGGCACCCGGCTGAAGTTTTCTACCGCATATCACCCTGAAACGGACGGACAAACCGAACGGATGAACCGCACGCTGGAAGACGCCCTTCGTGCACAAGTTAACGCTCGCCAAACGGATTGGGACCTCCACCTCACCGCCATCGAACTTGCATACAACAGCACACCCCACCTTTCCACTGGCCAGCCACCCTTCTACCTCGCAACCGGACAGCACCCACGCCTCCCCACAACCCCACCCTCCCACCTCTCCCACGCACCAGCAGCCTTTGAGTTCCTCACCTCCCTCGAATCAGCCATCGACGCCGCTCGCACCTCCATCCTTAAAGCACAAGCCAAACAGACCCACTATGCCAACTCCCACCGCAAGGATATCCGCTTCAAGGTTGGCGATCAAGTGTTACTCTCCACTGACCACCTACCCCTCCTACGCAAAGGCACAACCAGAAAACTTGCCCCTCGCTTCATTGGCCCATTCACCGTCACCCGAGTCCTCTCACCAGTCAACTACCGCCTCCAACTGCCCAGCTATATGAAGATACACCCCGTCTTCCATGTCCAGTGCCTCCGCCCTTTCCGTGCACCTTCACACGACCGTCCAGCCACACGCCAACTGCCACCGATGTTCGAAGGCAGCCCCGGCCTGTTTGAAGTTGCATCTATCACTGCTCACCGCGACACACCCCACGGTCGTGAGTTTCTTGTTCGTTGGAAGGATCAGCCTGCTAGTGAGGACTCATGGGAACCTGAGAGCCACCTTGACCGTGCTGCAACTGCCGTGAACCGTTATTTGACCAGCCATGGTTTGGCGCCGTGGACGGCGCCACTTGGAGGGGGAAGTAATGTAACAGTGCAGCCGAGTGCTGCCAACTGCAATGCAGGTGGGCAGAAGACAATTGTAACAGTGCAGCAGCACGGCGCCAAGAACAGTGCAGGTGGGCGGAAGTCAAGCGCCACCTCACCTGCAGTTTGGATTGGTCGAACGCCCCAACCTGCAGCTGGGCGACCAGATTCCGACACGCAGCCCAAGTCAATCCCACGCACGAAAATTACGAAACGCAGGACTCTGAAGTTCCGACCGCTCGCCAACAACACCGACGAAATTACAGCCCCGTAACCAAGCTCGCCGTCCAATCCCGTACCGCAATAATTCTCTGAATTTCACGGCAGGTTCATTTCAAAGGGTTGGGTTACCATTGAGAAATTCAGAGAGAGTCGCGACTTGGGAGTGCGACTCGATGTTTGAATGTGCTCTATAAAATTGTACTGTCAAATTTGTGAAGAGATAGTGCAAATTCCAGAGAACTCCAGAGAGCACTCTATCCTCGTTTTCCTAGCCTACTAAGGCTGCTACTTCCCTGCCCAGCAACGTTTCAGCTGGTGATTTTGTGCTGCCCATAAGGCCAGGCAGCACTGACAGCTTACGACCGGATGGTTGTAAGGGGCAAGCAGGGTGCACCCTAAAGCAGCTTATATTTGAGGGGAATCTCGGCCGTTCACTTGCTCCTGCCTCCCTTGATGTCGCTCATTCTCAGGCGGCCTTTTCCCAAAGTGAAGAATTCGACTCAACAGACTCCCCTTTGCTGTCACCCTTTTGCAGTATCGGATTGCCATGACGCGATTAGACGGAATTGCGACGAGAATCAGTTTCTTTTCTGGAAATGGGCAAAGAGCGCAAAGGCTAAGAAGGAATGCCAGGATCAAGTTGCGAGAACGCTTGCAGATTGCAAAAAATTCGGCTTTTGGTGAGTAGGAGATGCATGTAGGTGCCTGGGCTATGCTTGGTGCCTGGGCTATGCTTGTTGGTGCCTGGGCAATTCTTGCTGGTAAGGTGCAATCATATTATTGGGACTGAGTCGTGCCATCGTCTCCCCACCGTGTCCTTCTCTCCGCAGATCCACCAGCCGCGCGGGTCCGATGTCAAGACTGGGAGCGTGTAATAGTGGCGGGGAAAAGACGAGGAGCCTTCTGCTTGCTGCAATGGATGTTAGCCTTGTGGTGTGTGTACAATATGTGGGTGATTGTGGGTATTCTGTATTCTCGTAGATGGGTGCTTGGGTGCCTGGATGTCAATCAGTAACACAGCGTATCAGTGATTGTAACAAACTCTTTTCACCTAGTATGACTCCTTGAATCCTTGTGCTGCATGATCTGCTCAAGCAGCTAATACATACATACGTTGTATCGTATGGTAGCCTCAGGCTACTAGGAAGGTAACAAAATCGATATGCTCGCCCCAACTGACATGCGATTCCCAACTTACGCAATGCAGTCGCCTCGCAGGTTGGTTTCGGCACTGCGCAGGTTGACTGCAGGGTGGTTCTGTTGCCCCACAATTACCCCCCCGCATTGAAAGCCGACTGACAGGACTCCCGAAATCGGGAGTCACCAGGAAGGCTTCCAGCTAACTGCTGGAAGCCTCAGTTCTACGTGCGATGCTCGAGCATGATCACTTCTAGCCGCTTCGGTAACTTCGCCAACAGCGCGGCTATTTCAGCGGCTGGAGCGACGAGAGTCGCGAGAGGCGACAGTCGACGAGTAAGTATTCCCTAGAATATTAGAATCCGATTCGTCATCGCACCTTTTCCTGAGTATTCCCGCCAATATCTGGAAGTCAGGTTCGAATGTGCCTGACAGTTGGGTTCTCGATGTTGGTGCGAAATACTGGGTAGCGATTGCATGGAAACACAGTGTGCTTGAAGTGTTCGAGAATGCTGGAGCTTCGCCAACCACGGGCAGACTGCTGGGAGTCACGCGAAATGTTGCCATGTCAGCAGGGTTTGGATGGAATGTTGTTACACATGTCATTTCGTAACATTTCATTATTTGTACTAGGGTCTAAAAACGGATAAAAGTTGACTCCCTTTAGAGTCACAAAAGATACGACACTATGGAATCAAATTTGGAATAGATACATCCGTTATACTCAAATTGGCATAGAATAGATACATCCGTTATACTCAAAACTTGGTACACCAATTTACGCACGCACGTAAACCAATTTCTCACATGCTAATTTCTAATCGCTATATGCAATAAATTCGGCTAGATTAAAAAATCAAAATATCATTAAAAAGGCATAACATTTTACCTACGCCAATTGAGGACACACACTTCACCGAAATCATAATGACCAGCTATAAGAGGAATATTGGCCCTGTCAATCCACCGCTCAATCTGGGCCTTCCTGATGTCCATTTCCCGCTTGTTTGATGACTGTTCCGAATGCAGACTACTCATGCTTGTGATCATGCTGTTCTCAACCTGGCGGACAACACTAAGAGTTGATCAGTACAGAAGAGGAGCTTTGCATTTAATACATAAACAGTTCAAACCACTCACCGCATACAGGATGTAGCAGACTTGATCGATCGTGAGCGCAACATCTTCGGGGGGTTCCTTGTACCACGCACTGGCGGCGGTGATAAAGGCTGGGCTAGCTAGGGGATTTTCACCCAGAGCATGCCATGGCAGGCCAAACAACTCTGCAGCGACCAAAAAAGAAAAAATTAGAGTAGTCACAAATAGTGAAATCAGCACATCAGTAACTCACCACACAGGTAGTTCGTAGCGTAGTTCCGTCGAGAGTCGACGTCATTCGGGACGACTTTGTCAAGAGGATCTTTGAGAAGAGCATATGCACACTGCCGAAATTTGGTGCTAAGCTTCCCTCTCCTGCCATTGCAAAGAGTTATCATTTTATCGCCCCAATTTTTGTTCTTAAAATCAGAGTTGAACCTAGCAGCCTCTTCGACCTGCACATCTAGCACATCAGACAAAACGGCCTTGAACTCTTCGGGGGATGGATAGATCCGCCGATTCTCGAGCTTAGCACCGTTCAACATCGTGTCAAACACTTCGCCAAACTTCTCCTGCAGCAAAGAGCAACGAAAGAGTTTGTTAGCTTGATGTTGGAAAGCATTGATGCGAAAACGGAACGGTTAACGAATCGGTTAACTAAACACACCTGGACTTGAACATCAGACCCCCAGCTAGGTAGATTGATGTTTTTGGAGAGTTCGGTGACGATTTTGAGGAGGGCTCGCTGTGTTTCTTCGGTGTGCCGAAGCCTCTCGTTGACGCTGTCGAGCGTATCCACAATGGTGGCGAGTGTAACGCGAATTGAGGCCTCCAGCGAGTTGAACGTGTTAGCTTCCCGATGATACACGTTCCGGTCTGAGGAGATTGGGGTCCCTGAAAAAGAAAACAAACAACTAAACGGTTTAGTAAAGTGAACCACACAAGAAGAAAACCACTAGTTTTCGTGGGTTGAAAAGGGATAGTACCTGTGCGGACGACGGCGAGGTCGGACCCTGAGGCGGCAAGGTTGTCGTGAGAGCCGTCCTCCTGAGAACCTATCACGTTCTCTGCGCTGACGTTCGTTGCAGTAAATCCAACTACGGTAGTACCATTAGTTACCACGGCTGAATCACTTGCAACCGTTGGAGGACCGCTTGCGGCAGGTGCAGGACTACCAACCAAGGGAGCAGGGTTGACTGGTGTACCTGCCTGAGTAGTTTTCTGTGCTTTGCTTAACTCTCCATGTGCTACTGCTCGCCCGCATGAACCAGGGTACTCTGTTTCGTAATTACGAAACCTAGCAGGGATGTTCTTCTTCCTCTTGGCACGACCCTCCAGAAACTCACGAGGGAGTTCAGCCATGAGGGGACGAGGATCCGCTGGTGAAGAGAGAGTGGGGACAGCGATGGAAACGAAAGGTCGGGATAGATGGCTGTGGGGCAGTACTATTTTTTTTTATAATTACCCCGTCCAAAGCACTTAACACCAGGAATAGCTGGAGCACACATGGCATATGGTACAGAGCAGGGAAGTAAAGGCTACCCGTTGGCTTCTACCGTTGTGATTCTTTTTAGGCGGGATACTGTGAGCACAAGCGGTGCGTGAAAGTGTCTGTTAATGTGGCTACTGGCGAATTTGCGACCAAAAGGGCATGGCGCGGTTTCCCCAACGGTACAGAACGTTGTGTATTTTCTGACTCGGTTTAGCAAAACGGAATGAGGTCGGAATGACGTGGACAGAAGACGTTGGTGTTTCTGGACTTTAGCGAACTGCCGATCAGATCGGACGGGCAGATACATCACACGTTTTTTTTTTGTTCGACATCTTTTTTGAGTCGAACAGAAGAATGTTTAGAAGGTTCTGCAGTTCCGCACCGTGCAATCACGCAACAAAATACATTGACCCTGCCCACATTTTGATCGATGCACATACATGTCAACAGTTTGAAACATCCAGCTGTCAACGCTGCACATCGATGGTGGGCTCTTTTGTCGCGCAACTAGCCAGCAGGGCAAACTGAGTCGACTTTGCGAAGCACAGAGTCAGAGTGTTGCTACAGTTTCGCGCCTGTTTTTTTCGCATAGCGCCTCGGCTAGCCAGCAAGGCAACAGCTCACCGGAAGTCTTGGTGCAGAAATCCAGCCGAAACTGTAATGTACGCTGTACCAAGCCCACAGACCAACTGCCAACTTGCTGGCACAAAGAGACAACACGAAAGTGATAGTGCTGCCAAACAGTGCCGCCGTTAACAATCGAGTGAGCTGTGTTAAAAAAAAAAAAAAAAAACAATCAAGAAACCGATTTCGTCACCACGACCTAGTTTATCGAGAGTTTAAATTTCAGCGTAAACATATGATTCGCACCTCGCACGGCATAACATTTCCATTGTTTAGCAAAACAGTGTCGCAGTTACGACATTGAAATCCTCGCAGGTCCGCGTGAGAAAACAAACAGATTTGAATGAACAACAAATGCTCTTCACAGAATGGTTCGCTAAGAATAGGGCTAATTTGGTCCGCATGGGTTTTCTACTGATTATGAAAGGGGTGCAACGATTGTGAAAGGCTGTATACGATTAAACAAAAACCAGTGAAGATCAGGAGTTTTTCAGAAGAATTTGAACTTATTGAGCACAAACTTATCCCCAGCAATAGGAACCACATGAGCCACCCTCAAAATACTGTCAATCTCCACCACCTGATACTCATTATCCGGTTCCTCCCACCTTAGCACAGGACAATGGGATGCATGCACCTCGTCGGTAACGCGGTAGAACCTAACGAACGCACGCTCCTTCTGGTCCGACAATTTTGCTGCTGGATCCTTTGGTGCAACTACGAACAAGAGCAGCAACCGCGCATACCAGATCACATCCTTGGGCTTCCTCGTGCCATCCGGTAACACTTCCACCTCAGATCCCAAAACAGCAACATCACTGAACCAAGGTGCCTTCATGAACATTGGAGTTGCCCGCACATAGTGCGTTTGACTAGAATACTTTGTGAAGTCCTCATCACCTGGTATAGCCAAGCCCTTTCTGACTTGGATTTCGTTGCTTCGTTCAACGCCATCGGCTTGTCGTTGTGACAACAAGG
The DNA here is from genome assembly GCA_948144175.1 of Closterium sp. NIES-65. Lineage (NCBI taxonomy): Eukaryota > Viridiplantae > Streptophyta > Zygnematophyceae > Desmidiales > Closteriaceae > Closterium > Closterium sp. NIES-65. Next base: position 28,265 of record CANXME010002623.1, read on the forward strand.
CGCGGAGCTGCAACATGTCGCCAGGTGCTGCTGTTTCGTATTCCCGCCAAAGATCGCCGCCAACAACTCGAGAGTCCCTCCAGTTCACCTTGTGCGACGTGGCCACGAGTGTGTTTCTCCCAGTTTCCATGGCCTGCGGTCGGGATTGGGGTGCACTTGTTATAAAATCAGAGAGAAGATGGTTAGAAGCAATTTAGAGGACTATGTTATACCGTGCATCATCTACCTTTTGTAGGGCGACCATTCCATGGTGCGAATCCTCCTTGTTGTGGTCCGAGTCATCAAGAGCTTGCAGCATTCGTGCCATGACACTATGCTTCACGATTTGAGGCATAGCGTCACGTTTGTTGCTTGCACGGTATGCCTTCTTTACGAGAGGTTGGTGAAAAAACTCGAACATGTTGGCGTTGTAGTGAACGGGGACACCGGAGCGTCGAATGTCATCGACCAAATGCACAAGGCTGTGCACCTTGCCGATGTTGAATTCGGATGCTTGAAATTCGCCAAACACATCCTTCAACATTGGAATCAATCTGACAAGAGACGAGAGGGAGGAGAAAGGGAGGAGAGAGATGGGAGTGAGAAGGGTTGAGAGGGAGGACAAAGGCAGGGCAGGGATGGGTGCGAGGACAGAGAGGACAGAGATGGGAGTGGAGGGATGAGAGAGAGGAAGAAGGGAGGACAGAGATGGGAGTGGAGGGATGAGAGAGAGGAAGAAGGGAGGACAGAGATGGGATTGGAGGGATGAGAGAGAGGAAAAGGGGAGGAAAGAGATGGGAGTGGAGGGATGAGAGAGAGGAAGAAGGGAGGACAGAGATGGGAGTGGAGGGATGAGAGAGAGGAAGAAGGGAGGACAGAGATGGGATTGGAGGGATGAGAGAGAGGGAAAGGGGAGGAAAGAGATGGGAGTGGAGGGATGAGAGAGAGGAAGAAGGGAGGACAGAGATGGGAGTGGAGGGATGAGAGAGAGGAAGAAGGGAGGACAGAGATGGGATTGGAGGGATGAGAGAGAGGAAAAGGGGAGGACAGAGATGGGAGTGGAGGGATGAGAGAGAGGAAGAAGGGAGGACAGAGATGGGATTGGAGGGATGAGAGAGAGGAAAAGGGGAGGACAGAGATGGGAGTGGAGGGATGAGAGAGAGGAAGAAGGGAGGAGAGAGATGGGAGTGGAGGGATGAGAGAGAGGAAGAAGGGAGGACAGAGATGGGAGTGGAGGGATGAGAGAGAGGAAGAAGGGAGGACAGAGATGGGTGTGGAGGGATGAGAGAGAGGAAGAAGGGAGGACAGAGATGGGAGTGGAGGGATGAGAGAGAGGAAAAGGGGAGGACAGAGATGGGAGTGGAGGGATGAGAGAGAGGAAGAAGAGAGGAGAGAGATGGGAGTGGAGGGATGAGAGAAAGGAAGAAGGGAGAACAGAGATGGGAGTGGAGGGATGAGAGAGAGGAAGAAGGGAGGACAGAGATGGGAGTGGAGGGATGAGAGAGAGGAAGAAGGGAGGACAGAGATGGGAGTGGAGGGATGAGAGAGAGGAAACGGGGAGGACAGAGATGGGAGTGGAGGGATGAGAGAGAGGAAGAAGGGAGGAGAGAAGGATGGGAGTGGAGGGATGAGAGAGAGGAAGAAGGGAGGACAGAGATGGGAGTGGAGGGATGAGAGAGAGGAAGAAGGGAGGACAGAGATGGGAGTGGAGGGATGAGAGAGAGGAAGGGAGGACAGAGATGGGATTGGAGGGATGAGAGAGAGGAAAAGGGGAGGACAGAGATGGGAGTGGAGGGATGAGAGAGAGGAAGAAGAGAGGAGAGAGATGGGAGTGGAGGGATGAGAGGGAGGATGAAGGAGGGACAGAGACAAGGCACAATCTAGGAAACAGATGGGGTTGAAAAGTGGTGAGATAGATATAGTGGCAGGTTCCGATTTTTTTAAGACATCAGATTGAACAAGGTAGGGATTAGATTGAAGATGTGATAATAGAGAGAAAGAAAGGTAAGACCGATATGGGAGAGCAGGACACGGTAGAAGTGGTATGTGAAGGTGTGACTGGCACGTAGTGGGATCAGAACAGCTACCAAACAGGAGAAGGAAGGGCAGAAAGTGTACGTGCTGTCCCGAAAGAAGCAGTGGGAGGCTCCAGAGTCCAGTGTGAACCACAGCGAAGGTCCTCTGAGGTAGTCGCTGGCTAGAGTCTACACAAGTACCTACACTAGCAACAGGCAACTGACAAGACTAGCACCTAAGCTAACAACACCAGAGTAAACAGAGTCAGAAACACTAGAGTCAACAACTGCAACATAGCATGAGGAGCACTAATCAGATCAACTAACTGCTCAGCAGACATGCCCCACAGAGCGGAGCCGTAGCGCTGAACCAGAGGAAGCCAGTCAGGAGCAGGACCGCCAACCCCGTAGGTCAACCGGACCGTGTCAGTGAGCTGAGCAAAGCACTGACCAGGGGGGTGAAAGCGGCCACAAGGGTGGCCCCGACGAGGACCTGTCTGAGCCTGGAGGGGAAGGCCCGCTGGGGCTGACGCAGCCCCGACCCTGGCCAGCTGCTGACGCTGCTGCTGCTGAGGCTGCTGGGGGAAAGGGGCTGCTGCTGCTGCTGCTGAAGGTGCTGCTGACGCTGAGCCTGGTACCACGCCGCTGCTCCACCTAGCGGGGCCGGCAGTACAGGAGGCGACTGACGAGCTCGAGGGTCGCCGCCACCAGCAGGTGTAGTGGAGTCACCAGCCGCTGCACGAGGGGTCTCTCCAGACGCTGCACTCCCACCACCGCTAGTCGCAACAGCACCCCCACTACCTCCGCTACCTCCGCCTCCACCTCCACCGGAACCACCTTTCTTGCCCCCCTGCCGCGGGACCGCGACGCAGTCGTAACAGCAGCCGCAGTCGCGTCAGTAGCGGCAGTGGCAAGAGAGGCAGTGAAGGTGGGTAACTGCGGGACTGTGCACCCGTGGAAGAGTGGGGGGAAACAGTACCAGAGGCGGCAGCTACCGAACGAAGGTTGCTCTCGACGTCCTTGAGTGCAGACTCAAGGACCTCGATAGTCAGCTCACTAGGGTGCTTCAGCAGAAGCGCGTCACGAACGGAGGCAAGGCGGTCAGGGAGGCTAGTGGCGATGAAATAGACAGTAATTGCCATGGGGGGAGGAAGCAGTGCAAGCTGTGCCTCAGTGCAAGCAGCGCGGTAACTAGCGTCGAGCGAGCGGAGGTGAGCGATCAAGTCAGCAGAGCGCTCAAACGAGGCAAGATCAGGAAACAGGAACGGGAGGAAAAGACGGCCGAGAGAGACAGTAGCGGGGGTAGAGTAGCGGGCCTTAATCGCAGTGAGGTACGCAGCAGCGGTGCGAACCTGAGTAAAGTGGACCTCCTCGGACTCAGGGAGGAGGCTGCTGAGTGCGATGCAGGCCGCAGCGTCACGCGACGTCCAAGCCGTCCGGTCAGCGCGCTGACAGGCAAAGCGAGCCGTAGCAGCGTCGTCAGGAGCAGGGCCTAAAGCTGTAGGCTCGGGGGGCTCGGGGAGGTCACCAGTAGCGTGTGACCAAAGGGTCTCGCCCCCCTGGACCTGACTCTCTAACAGACGACGAGCGCGAAGAAGCCAGACGGAAAAGTCAAGGGGTCTACCGTCGGCGTCGAAACGAAGAACTCGCGGAGTCGCCATAGTGAGAACCAACGCGAACGAATAGGCGAGTAACAACCGGGGGGGAAGAGGACTCAGTCGCAGCGGAAGAGCGGGCTAGGGCGACGGGCCAAGACGTAGGGTAGGGCAACGGGCCAGGGCCTAGGGTAGGGCGACGGGCCAGAGCCTAGGGAGGGCGACGGGCCAGGGCCTAGGGAGGGCGACGGGCCAGGGCCTAGGGAGGGCGACGGGCCAGGGCCTAGGGAGGGCGACGGGCCAGGGCCTAGGGAGGGCGACGCGACGGGACAGGGCGACGCGACGGGGCAGGGCGACGGGATAGGGCAGAGCGACGCGACGGGACAGGGCGACGGGACGGGGGGAACGGGCGCGACGCGACGGGGGGAACGGGCGCGACGCGACGGGGGGAACAGGCGCGACGCGACGGGGGGGAACGGGCGTGACGCGACGGGGGAGATGGCGCTAGGCTCGGTACTAGGCGCGGTAACAACGAAACTGCTACGAACGAGAGGTAGGATCAGGCTCGGGAGGTACGAACGGAGAACGGAGGAACGGGATCCCACAGGATCCTAACCTAGCTGATACCATGTCAAAATGAGGAATGGATGGTTCCATGATGTTGGTTGGGTACATATAACAAACCCTAACTTCTGTACCCCCTAAGACAAAACCTCACTATAGGCTACAACATTTGACAAAAACTAGCCACGTGGGACCAATCAGACAAGAGTTTATGGGATGCGATATCGAAATTTTATTGGCTGGCGAGTGGAACAGCGACAGTTTCGATTTGCGCTTCTCTCTTACCGTCACCCCCCGGATATACCCCCATGGGGGGCTATAATATAACATGTTTTTTTGAGGGGGTGGGCTTATAATATAGTAAATTTATAAGCGCCGGCGTTTATAATTTGTCAAATTGAATTTTGTTTTTAAATATACCAATCGAAGCATTCTCAAAGGCGGATTCACCTGGGTCGAGAACGTTCGAACTGTGCATGCATTGCGCGTGAAACGGCCAACAAGGCGTGGCTTCACGCCTTCCACGCCTTGTTGGCCAGGCCAGGTTCATCGAACGGTGAACCTGGCCCATGCCAGTGCACACGTACCTCGCATCACAGCGGCCCAATCAGGGTTGCATGCGATCGTGGGCACGTCGTGGTTCAGCCACGGTGTGCCATCAACAGCAAAATTCCCCGCCACCGAGGCAAGGAGCTGCCCAGCTCAGCTCCTCTGCGGGGAATCTTGACTGGGGCCACCCTTTTCCCGCAGAGGAGGCCGGGCCGCGAAAATGAAGGGGTCTCGGGCGAGGGCTTCATACAACCCTCATTCTCGACTTTTGCCTTCAGTTTCTTGTTCGTTTGGCCTGCCGTGGCCATGGCGGGCCTTCCACGCACGCATTTCTTGTTCCGCCGCCATCCTGCTGCCAGAGAAAACACCCGCCGAGACACCTGTGACTACTCTCAATGGCAGTCGCGCCCTGCGCCCGTCCCTCCGTGTCAACCAGTAGCTCCTCCCGTTCCTCCCACTCCTCCAACTCCTCCTGCACCTCCCGCTCCCCCGGCGCCTCCGGTTCCTCCAGCTCCTCCGTCCCCTCCTGACCCGCCTGTGTTTGGTGCTCCACGTCAGGGGGTCCTGCAGCTTCTCCTCCCTCCTGGCTACTCGGCGTTTGACGCGTACCTGTCCGAGCCCGACCGCGCCGGTGGCGCATCGTCTTCCTCCGCACCGTCGCCACGCTGGGGAGCCCCGGCTGATTGCCCGTTGGACGAATCCGCGGCTGGTGCGGAGGATGACGTGGAGTTTTGGGCTGCCGACGGTCTTCCAGAGCACCTGCCTATTCCCACCTTCCCCCCCCCCAATAAGAAACGGCCCCACCCTTCTCGCGAGAATCGCGATGCCCGTCCTCCCTCCCCCAGGCACAAGCCTTCAAGTCACAAGCGGCACTCTTACACATCGCAGGAGAAACTGCAGTGGATTCTCAAGCTTGAGTCCGGGCACATGAGCGTGCGGCAGATGTCTCGCCAAACCGGCATCTCCCGAAGGTCACTCGCAGAATGGAAGACCCGGAAGGCTGACCTGGAGGGCGCGCATGCTGCTCGCAAGCGTCTTCATGGGCGCGGAAGGAGCTCGTGGTATCGCGACATGGAAGCTGAAGTCTACAGGAGGTTTTTTGCCCACCGTAAAAAATGTCTCGCGGTCTCGATCGCTCGCCTACAGAAGTGGTCGCATGAGGTGATGAAAGAATTGCACCCACAGGTAAAGTGGTCCGGCTCGCAGCGGTGGACTGAGCGGTTTCGCCGCCGTTGGAATCTGACAACCCGAGCGAAGACCAGGGTCGGCCAGAAGCTTGCTGCCAGTGAGTTTGTGGGAAATGGTTGCAGTTTAATGTGTACTGCTTTGTGTTGTTTGTCTCTTTATGTTTCACGGTTGAATTTTAACGCGTCATTAATACTGTCTTCTCTCTTTCCCTCCCACCCGTACTCCCAGACTGCGAGACTGACGTCAGGAATTTCTGGAAGTTCGTGCGTCACACCCGCCGCCAATACAAGATTGACCCGCAGTGGATAATAAACGCGGACCAGACACCACTGTGGCTCGAGATGCCTGCCGAACGCACAGTCGAGGAGGTGGGTCTGCGCTCTGTGCCTATCCGCAGCGGCGGCTATCAGAAGGAGCGAGTTACGGTGATGCTCGCCTGCACTGCCAGCGGTGAGAAGCTGAAGCCGTGGGTCTTCTTCAAACGGAAGACCCTGCCTAAAGGGGATTTCCCTTCAGGTGAGCATTAACACCCACTGCTGCATGTTTTTTTTTTTCAATGTCTACTGATGTTGTATGTGCGTTTGTGGCTGTGCAGATGTTACGGTGTCCGTCCATCCCAACGGTTGGATGGACGCGGACGGAGTCATTGAGTGGCTCGACGGGGCAGTGAAGCCGTTCGTCCACACCAAGTTTGGAGTGAGGCCCCGCAAAGCGATGCTCGTCTTGGATTCGTACCGCGGGCACCTGACTGCGGAGGTGAAGAAGAAGTTCGGGGAGCTGAACATCGTCCCTGCCGTTATCCCAGCTGGCTGCACCTCGGAGATTCAACCTCTGGACGTCGCGGTGAATCGCTCCTTCAAGGCATCCGTTCGACAGCTCTACCAGGAGTGGTTCGAGAGCGAGGGGGTCGACACCTTGACAAAGAAAGGTGAGAGAGGCAGGCCATGCCTGTGCTGCTTTATCAGTTTGTAGCGGTGGCTGACTTTTGATTGTTTAAATTTTATGGCAGGCAACATCAAGAAGCCACCACCCGAGCTAACGCTCAAGTGGATATCAGCGGCTTGGAAGGCCGTGCCCAGGGACTTGATTCAACGGGCTTTCCTCACCTGTGGCATTAGTAACGCCCTGGATGGGACCCAGGACAAGATCTGCCTGCAACACAGGCGCGACGAGCTTGAGGGCGACGAAATAGACATCGACGACGACATTGCAGCAGATGGCTTTTTCTGCAACAACGTAGAAGAACCAGAGTCGGACTCTGAGGCCGACCCGGATGATCCTACCGCAGCTGATGACTAGATTACGTAGATCTAGAAATTGCTGTAGCCTGTGAGACTCGTAGGTAGATTTAGAACTGTAATTAGAAAAAACTGTAGATAAACTGACTTTGTATTTAATTAGATGAAAATATAAGTTGTTAATGTGGTTAGTGAAGTTTGTAGAAAAAAAATATTTAAAAAAGTGGCGGTTATAATGTGTAAGGTACAGGTATGCGGTTATAATCCGTACGACTCTAGGGTATGCGCTTATAATCGAGGAGGGGATATAAGCGCCATATGCCAATTAGAAGCGCCAGGCGCTTATCCTAGGGTGGCGCTTATATCCGGGGGGTGACGGTATTGGTATGCGTTTTTTTAGCACAAATAAAATATATAGTATACATAGTTTGTATAACAAGGCTTGCGCACGCACAATCTACCCAACCATAGTAAAATTACTACCGTAACGCGCAGCTAAAAAGATGTATGAACTCCTCTAATAAGAAATTGAATATAATCTGCACAAATAGAGACATGAAAGTCGTGTTAAACAAGTATAACAAGTCTGCCATTCCACCACTCACCATTGGTGTTAAAAGATGGAGTATGCTCAACGGTGAAAAACATGCATCGTACGATTCTGGTTGACGAGGACTGCATAAACTGGTTGGAGCTGCAAAGCATGCACACACACGCATTCCGCTGACATTGCGCCATAGGGATGTAAGGAGTTGCAATATGAAAAAAACAGAAAAAAATACGGAACATAGGAACTGCATGTCAGAACATTATATAGCTTATGCTGTTGTGTAGGCTATAGTGGGGTATCCCATAGGGGGTACAACCCAATTAGGGTTTCCTATATGTACTCACTTCATTCATAGTTCATTCATTCTCATTCTAGTTCCTTTCACAAGGTTTCAGAGCGGTTACGCTCTCGGCCTGTGGGTACTACTGCTTCCGCTGCTACATGCTGTGTCGCACGCCCCGTGGCGTGCGACGCATTTTCGTAGGCGCGCGGCGATTTGCACTTTGGCGCGCGCCTCGGGGCACGCGGCCTCTTTCTTTTCTGGCGCGCCGCCCGTCCCGGCCCTTAGACGCCCGCGCGCCGCCCGTCCCGGCCCTTAGACGCCCGCGCGCCGCCCGTCCTGGCCCCTAGCCGCCCGCGTGCCGCCCATCCTGGCCCCTAGCCGCCCGCGCGCCGCCCGTTCCGGCCCTTAGCCGCCCGCGCGCCGCCCGTCCCGGCCCTTAGACGCCCGCGCGCCGCCCGTCCTGGCCCCTAGCCGCCCGCGCGCCGCCCGTCCTGGCCCCTAGCCGCCCCGCGCGCCGCCCGTCCCGGCCCTTAGCCGCCCGCCGCGCCGCCCGTCCCGGCCCTTAGACGCCCGCGCGCCGCCCGTCTTGGCCCCTAGCCGCCCGCGCGCCGCTCGTCGTGGCCCCTAGCCGCCCGCGCGCCGCCCGTCCCGGCCCTTAGCCGCCCGCGAGCCGCCCGTCCCGACCGCGCGCCGCTGCTCCAGCCCGTCGACGCCAGTGAGCCGCCCGTCCCGGCCCCATGCCGCCCGTGCGCCGCCCGTCCCGGCCCCGCGCCGTCGTCCCGGCCCCCACTTCGCCCGTGCGCCGCCCGTCCCGGCCCCACGCCGTCGTCCCGGCCCCCACTCCGCCCGTGCGCTGCCCGTCCCGGCCCCACGCCGCCCGTGCACCGCCCGTCCCGGCCCCGCGCAGCTCCCCCGGCCCGTCGCCTGCTGCATTGCCGAGCCGCCCCACCGAGCCGCCGAGCAGCCCAGCAGCCGAGCCGCAGTCGAGCCGCAGAGCAGCCGAGCCGTCCGAGCCGACCGAGCCGCCCGAGCCGCCCGAGCCGCCCGAGCCGCCCGAGCCGCCCGAGCCACCCGAGCCGCCGAGCCGCCCGAGTCGCCCGAGCAGCCGAGCCGCCCGGGTGGCCCGAGCCGCCGAGCCGCAGTTGCTGCAGTGCCGCCGTGTCGCCGAGTCGTCGAGCCTGCTCTTCCCACCACTGGTGAGCCCCTGCCTTACTAGCGCGTTGCCTGCAGCTTGCTTGGCTGCCTGCCTTACTGCTGCTACTCCTGCTCCTGCTTCTACTGGCGGCGGCCAGATGCAGCTCCAGCGACGCCCACGCGCGTCTCTCACGCCCCACCAGCTTCGTGAGTGGTACGCTCAGAGTAGAGGGTCTCTCAGTTGTGTTCGCTGCTCTTACGTGATTCGCACTGGTGCTCGGACTGGTCAGCCTTGTGGGACGCCTAGTCATACACCGTCCCGCTGCTTCGCCCGTCTGAACGACGCCTGGCGTACCGAGTTTGGCGACGAGGCTGAGCTCCCCGACTGGGTGGAGTTGCTTAGGCAGAGGGTAGATATATTTGCTCTTGACTATGATGCTATTCTCATTGCCATGTATGCATTGCCTACTAGTGCTGACCGTGCCGGTCACCTGTGCGTACCGCCTGACCCGGGTATAGAGCCTGCTGCTCTAGCTACTGGTGCGGCTGCTGCTCTGGGTGCTAGTGTGTCTCCTGCTCCAGGTACAGGTGCGGCTGCTGCTCTAGGTGCTAGTGAGTCTGCTTCCTCAGGTGCGGGTGAGTCTGCTCTCTCAGGTACCGCGTCGGCTCCGGCCTCTCACACCTTCACCCTTGACTCGGGGGCTTCCCGCTCCTTCTTTCGAGACCGCACCACACTCACGCCGCTTGGTCGGCCAGATGCAGTCTCTCTGGCAGACCCCTCTGGGGGCCCTGTCCTTGCTCACTTCTCCACTGTCCTCCCGTGTCCGGCGGCCCCCTCTGGCACCCTGTCTGGTCTTTACCTCCCCTCGTTCTCTACGAGCTTGGTGAGAGGTGCTGACCTGCAGGATGCGGGGGTTCACCAGTTCACTCCTGCGAGTCAGCGGGTGACCCACTGCACAGACGCTCGAACAGGCCGACACCTGGCCACGTTTACTCGTCGGCCGGGGTCGAGACTGTACACACTGACCACTGCGTCTCCTCCAGTTGCTGAGTCTGGTAGGGTAGCTGCGTCGGGTCAGGTGTTTGCTGCAGCGTCCAGGTCTGGTCCTGAGTCTGCCCCCTGTTCGTGTCGTCTCCTGTCTCACGAGACTCTCCTCTGGCACCACCGCCTTGGTCACCCCTCTCTGCTTCGGCTCAGAGGCATGGCCTCTCGTCTTCTTGTTTCTGGTCTTCCCCGGTCCCTCCCTCCCCTTCCTCAGGGCCCTGGCCCTACCTGTGTCCCTTGTGTCGAGGGGCGCCAGCGTGCTGCCCCTCACTCCTCCCAGTTTCCTCCGACAGAGGCCCCGTTGCAGATGCTTCACATGGACGTGTGGGGCCCAGCCCGCGTCCGTGGACAGGGTCACGAGCGCTACTTCCTGCTAGTTGTTGACGACTACTCGCGTTACACCGCAGTCTTCCCCTTGCGCAGCAAGGTGTCAGAATGTTATCTTGTCTAGCCTGCAGTGGGGTGCTCCATAGCAAGTACAACCCAGTTAGGGTTTGCTATTTGTATCCAATTGCTTGCTAGTGAACCTCCTCCTTCTCCATTCCTCTTTAATACTTTTGACAAAAGGGTGATGTCACTGAGGTACTGATCGGCTGGATCCGCGCAGCTCATCTCCAGCTCAGGCAGAGCTTTGGCTCGGACTTTCCTGTTCTGCGTCTGCACTCGGACTGAGGCGGAGAGTTTTCCTCTTGCCTTCTGAGAGCCTATTGTCGCGCACGGGGCATCCGTCAGACCTTCACGCTTCCGGACTCTCCGCAGCAAAATGGGATTGCTGAGCGCCGCATTGGCATGGTCATGGACGTCGCTCGTACGTCTATGATGCATGCGGCTGCCCCCCTAGCTGTGGCCGTTTGCGGTGAGGTACGCGGCGCATTAGCTCAACCTTCACCCTAGGGTCTCCAGGCCGGAGACCTCCCCAGCCTTGCTGTGAACGGGGAAGGTTGGCGATGCGTCGGCGTTCCGGGTCTGGGGATCTCGGGCGTTTGTCCGCGACTTGTCTGCGGACAAGCTGTCCCCTCGTGCTGCTCCTTGCGTCTTCCTGAGGTTTCCCCCTGACGCGCCTGGGTGGCAGTTCTACCACCCCACCTCTCGACGTGTTCTGTCCTCCCAGGACGTCACGTTTGACGAGTCGGTCCCCTACTACCGCCTTTTCCCGTACCGCACTCCGTCCCTCCCCCCGCCCCCGCTCTTCCTTGTACCAGGTCCCCCCCAGGTAGACCCCCTCCCCCCTCAGGGTCCTGCCCCTTCAGGTGTGTCCCAGGTAGACGCACTCGAGCCTGTCGAGGTCACTGGTGACTCTGGTGCTGCTGGGGGTGCTGAGCCTAGGGGTGCTGAGCCTGGGGGTGCTACGCGTGGGGGTGCTTTGCCTGGGGGTGCTGAGCCTAGAGGTGCTCCGCCTGGAGGTTCTCCGGGTGCTTCGTCTCGCCGGGAGCCACTCTCTCCACAGGAGCTGCGCGAGTGGTTTGCCCGGCGCTGGAGCCGTGCTGCTGGTGCTGGAGGTTCTTCGGCTACTGGGGGTGCTGAGCGTAGGTATGCTGAGCCTGGGGGTGCTGAGCCTGGGGGTTCTACGCCTGGGGGTGCTGAGCCTGGAGGTTCTCCGGGTGCTTCGTCTTGCCGGGAGCCACTCTCTCCACAGGAGCAGCGCGAGTGGTTTTCCCGTCGCTGGAGCCGTGCTGCTGGTGCTGGAGGTTCGTCGGCTCCTGAGGGTGCTGCTGTCGCGGGTCCCGGAGGTGCTCGTCCTGGGAGTACTAGAGCTGGTGGGCCTGCAGGTTGGCCTGGAGCTGGTGCTGCTGAGGGTGTTGGCGCTGAGACTACCACAGGCGGTCCTGCTGGGGGTGCTCCTGGTGCTGCTGGAGGTTCTTGAGCTGCTGGAGGTGCTGCTGGAGCGGGTGCTCCTGCTCGAGGTGTTGGCGCTGAGACCACCGCTGGCGGTCCTACTAGGGGTGCTCCTGGTGATGCTGGAGGTGCTGCTGGAGCGGGTGCTCCTACTGAGGGTACTGGTGGTGTCCCTGCTGCTTCTGGAGTCGCCACGCGGCCTCGACCGTACTTTGTTCCACTCCTGCAGCAAGTTCTTGGTCTTCCACCTTCTACTAGTCCTCCTCCTCCCTTAGAGTGTCCACAGCCTGTCCCGTCACAGTTACAGTTGCGTCCTTCCTCCCCTTTGCCCGCTCCTTCTCCTTACACTGGTCCTACTGGAGGTCTTGCTGAGCGTCGTGAGCCTGCGTCCCGCCCTGCGTCGCCTGTCCGTGTTGCTCCCACTAGTGGTCGCTGTTCGCGTCAGCGTCCTCCTCCTGTCCTTGGCACGCACCGGATGTCTCTGCGTCCGTCCACTGCTCCTCTGCGTGCCCCTTTGCCTTCTCCTCCTGAGTCCTCTCTTCCTACTCTTGCTGACCCGGAGTCGGACTCTCTTCGTGCTGCCAGTCCTACTGTCACGCGTCTCCTTGCTACTGTCGTCACTGACCCTTCTTTTGAGTCTACTGCTGCGTCTGCCCTAGTTGCTGAGCTCGTCGACTTTGCTGCTCGCTGTCGCTTAGACTACGCTGCTAGTCTTGTCGCTGAGTCTGAGTCTGTCTGTCCTCCATCCGTCGGGGATGAGTGTGCTCTTGGCACGGACGTCCTTGAGGACAAGCAGGAGGAGTTCCAGTGTCTGGCAGCTGCTTCACCTCATCTCGTGTCCGTACTACTTACCCCTGAGGGAGACCCGGATGCACTTGACATCCCGACTCCGCGCTATTACGCGGAGGCGATAGAGGGTCCCTACTCCTCTCAGTGGCAGGCAGCTATGGATGCAGAGATGGCTTCCTGGAAGTCCACACGCACCTACGTTGACGCTGTCCCCCCTCCTGGGACGAACATCGTCAGTGGCATGTGGATCTTCAGGGTGAAGCGGCCGCCGGGCTCTCCGCCTGTCTTCAAGGCGCGTTACGTGGCTCGTGGCTTCAGTCAGCGGCAGGGAGTTGACTACTTTCAGACCTTCTCCCCCATCCCGAAGATGACCACTCTTCGGGTACTGCTGCACGTTGCTGCTCACCGTGACTACGAGTTGCACTCTCTTGACTTTAGCACAGCTTTCTTGCAGGGCAGCCTGCACGAGGAGATCTGGCTGCGCCGCCCACCTGGCTTCACTGGGTCTTTCCCTCCTGGTACCCAGTGGAGTCTCCGGCGGCCAGTCTACGGCCTCCGCCAGGCGCCACGTGAGTGGCACGACACACTGAGGACTACGCTTGCGGCTCTTGGGTTTGCTCCTTCTACTTCTGACCCGTCGCTATTTCTGCGCACCGACACCTCTTTGCCGCCGTTCTACATCCTCGTGTACGTCGACGACTTGGTCTTTGCCACAGCTGACACTGCTAGACTCGCCTACGTGAAGTCCGAGCTACAGAAGAGACACACGTGCACAGACCTGGGTGAACTGCGTAGCTACCTTGGCTTGCAGATCACCCTGTGTGTGTGTGTGTGTGTGTGTGTGTGTGTGTGTGTGTGTGTGTGTATGTGTGTGTGTGTGTGTGTGTGTGTGTGTGTGTGTGTGTGTGTGTGTGTGTGTGTGTGTGTGTGTGTGTGTGTGTGTGTGTGTGTGTGTGTGTGTGTGTGTGTGTGTGTGTGTGTGTGTGTGTGTGTGTGTGTGTGTGTGTGTGTGTGTGTGTGTGTGTGTGTGTGTGTGTGTGTGTGTGTGTGTGTGTGTGTGTGTGTGTGTGTGTGTGTGTGTGTGTGTGTGTGTGTGTGTGTGTGTGTGTGTGTGTGTGTGTGTGTGTGTGTGTGTGTGTGTGTGTGTGTGTGTGTGGTGTGTGTGTGTGTGTGTGTGTGTGTGTGTGTGTGTGTATGTGTGTGTGTGTGTGTGTGTGTGTGTGTGTGTGTGTGTGTGTGTGTGTGTGTGTGTGTGTGTGTGTGTGTGTGTGTGTGTGTGTGTGTGTGTGTGTGTGTGTGTGTGTGTGTGTGTGTGTGTGTGGTGTGTGTGTGTGTGTGTGGTGTGTGTGTGTGTGTGTGTGTGTGTGTGTGTGTGTGTGTGTGTGTGTGTCTGTGTGTGTGTGTGTGTGTGTGTGTGTGTGTGTGTGTGTGTGTGTGTGTGTGTGTGTGTGTGTGTGTGTGTGTGTGTGTGTGTGTGTGTGTGTGTGTGTGTGTGTGTGTGTGTGTGTGTGTGTGTGTGTGTGTGTGTGTGTGTGTGTGTGTGTGTGTGTGTGTGTGTGTGTGTGTGTGTGTGTGTGTGTGTGTGTGTGTGTGTGTGTGTGTGTGTGTGTGTGTGTGTGTGTGTGTGTGTGTGTGTGTGTGTGTGTGTGTGTGTGTGTGTGTGTGTGTGTGTGTGTGTGTGTGTGTGTGTGTGTGTGTGTGTGTGTGTGTGTGTGTGTGTGTGTGTGTGTGTGTGTGTGTGTGTGTGTGTGTGTGTGTGTGTGTGTGTGTGTGTGTGTGTGTGTGTGTGTGTGTGTGTGTGTGTGTGTGTGTGTGTGTGTGTGTGTGTGTGTGTGTGTGTGTGTGTGTGTGTGTGTGTGTGTGTGTGTGTGTGTGTGTGTGTGTGGTGTGTGTGTGTGTGTGTGTGTGTGTGTGTGTGTGTGTGTGTGTGTGTGTGTGTGTGTGTGTGTGTGTGTGTGTGTGTGTGTGTGTGTGTGTGTGTGTGTGTGTGTGTGTGTGTGTGTGTGTGTGTGTGTGTGTGTGTGTGTGGTGTGTGTGTGTGTGTGTGTGTGTGTGTGTGTGTGTGTGTGTGTGTGTGTGTGTGTGTGTGTGTGTGTGTGTGTGTGTGTGTGTGTGTGTGTGTGTGTGTGTGTGTGTGTGTGTGTGTGTGTGTGTGTGTGGGTGTGTGTGTGGTGTGTGTGTGTGTGTGTGTGTGTGTGTGTGTGTGTGTGTGTGTGTGTGTGTGTGTGTGTGTGTGTGTGTGTGTGTGTGTGTGTGTGTGTGTGTGTGTGTGTGTGTGTGTGTGTGTGTGTGTGTGTGTGTGTGTGTGTGTGTGTGTGTGTGTGTGTGTGTGTGTGTGTGTGTGTGTGTGTGTGTGTGTGTGTGTGTGTGTGTGTGTGTGTGTGTGTGTGTGTGTGTGTGTGTGTGTGTGTGTGTGTGTGTGTGTGTGTGTGTGTGTGTGTGTGTGTGTGTGTGTGTGTGTGTGTGTGTGTGTGTGTGTGTGTGTGTGTGTGTGTGTGTGTGTGTGTGTGTGTGTGTGTGTGTGTGTGTGTGTGTGTGTGTGTGTGTGTGTGTGTGTGTGTGTGTGTGTGTGTGTGTGTGTGTGTGTGTGTGTGTGTGTGTGTGTGTGTGTGTGTGTGTGTGTGTGTGTGTGTGTGTGTGTGTGTGTGTGTGTGTGTGTGTGTGTGTGTGTTGTGTGTGTGTGTGTGTGTGTGTGTGTGTGTGTGTGTGGGTGTGGTGTGTGTGTGTGTGTGTGTGTGTGTGTGTGTGTGTGTGTGTGTGTGTGTGTGTGTGTGTGTGTGGTGTGTGTGGTGTGTGTGTGTGTGTGTGTGTGTTGTGTATGTGTGTGTGTGTGTGTGTATGTGTGTGTGTGTAAGCACGCGCGCGCGTATGTGTGCGTGTGTGATGAGTGAGTACAGTAAGAGTTTGAGTTGTATATACTCTCACGTGCACACTTCATCCTGTTGTCACAAGAGCACCTCTCTAAGTGGTTGCATGCCAGGGCTGCTGATATGTCGGTGAGCGATTGGGTGTGGGATTTGTGACAGTGAGTGATCTTGTATGTGAGTATGTTTGACTGATCTGATAAATGATTGTATGTGAGTGTGCATGAGTGATCTGTTTGACCAGTGTATATGAGTGTGCTTGAGTGATCCATTGACTTGTGTGTGTGAGTGTATTTGAGTGATTTCTTAGATGAGTGTCTATGAGTGTGGTTAAAGAAAAACGTTATTCAAGTGTGTGACTGTGTTTGAGTGATAAGTTGGAGAAGTGCAGGCTTCATTTCTATCCAACAAACCCGACTTCTGGGTTTCTAGTTTGTTGTTTACTTTGCAAACTAGCTTTTGGGTCATTGGTGACATCAGATCACATCCCCATAGCTTGCGTTCGAAAATACCACTTGCTGGGACTAGAAAGGGATCCCGACCTCTTTGATTCAATTATGACAGGTATGAGCTCAAGAAATTAGAGTGAGAGGATAATATATATGGTGGTCAAGCACCACAATGTGGAAACGCAATGAATTTTACTCCAAAAATCATACCGGTGTGTTACATTTGTAATTTCCACTTGATGTTATAACTGAAGGATCGTAGTGGATAGGATAATGCTACTAGGGATACATTCCGCGCTGGACATGTCCCAATCGAAAGTGTCTCAATCGTTTCTACCACACTGTATCGTATTACACCAAATTGCACCCTAGTTTTGAAATTTTCGCGTCACTGGTTTAGTTCGGTTCAGAGCGGTACATTCGATTGGGATACATCGATTGGGACAGTATCCACAGCGGAGTGTACCCTAAGTATAAGAGAGAGAACTGAGAAGTCTTTGTAGTGACCTTGTTAAAGACTTGAGAGAACAAGATGATTATAAGATAGAAGTACAAAGATATAAATAGCGATCCTAGCTAGCCATGTACTCTGAGGGGCTGAATTACATTGCTACAATAACCATGACTATTGCCATTCTAGACAGTTACCATGTTGCACTTCGTAACTGCCTTGTGCGGTTACTGGACACTCAAGGGTCACGTCCGTTGACTGTCTTCGACTGTTGACCTTCGGGTGACCCTCGACCTTCCGTGTGCTCTATGTGAGCTAATGCGGTACTGGTACCGGCGCCTGCTTCGCTATGAAGTGACGCGACAGTGGAGAGCCTTTGGGAATGCTTACAATAACCTTTCGGTTATTTCAACACACTCGTGCTTTTGCGATTACCACTCTTTGAGTTTAATCCTCATGGAGCATTTACCTTAATTGATTATTTAGCTACGGTATGTATTTATTATTTACGTCGTGTAGTTCATATAACTCAGTTCTGTCAGACTCCCCGCATCTCACGGCGATTCAAACAGTTCCGTGGTTGTTTGGCACAAGAGGAAATTGCTTTCCAGGGTAATGTGCAAGAAGTGGCGGTTGATCAAGGGTAGAACGGTCCACGAAAACTACATTGTAAGGAAGTTCTATAAATCCTAAACTTCTCACGATCGGTCCATGGATTGAAGTGATCCTTTCCAAACAACCGAGCGTCTTGGTGCTGTGTGACGTCGTAGCTAGCACTTCCATTCCGACTTCGACACTACCACTTACTGAAACTGGAAACGGGTTTGGACTTCCCACAGGTTTCAGCTCGGGCACTCAGGGTGAAAGAGAAATGTGTATGGCTGGTGAAACACCGGCTTGTGAACGCGATCATATTTTATCATAACCGTTTGCGACTCAAGAAAACCTATTCGTATCCATAGTTAACGCACTAGAAGCGTGCATAACACACCACACCACCCAAGATCCACTTCGTATTCAAGCGACTCATCCAAATGAAATATGGATGGAACGCGTTTCACCGAACTTCTGGATTGTGATTCGCTGAGGAAAGCGATTCGCGATGGTGACCACGCCGAGCATGAGACATTCCGTTTCAACTCAATCAGTCACATCCACCACACAATCCGCGCTCTCACGCCATACAAATACCCACACCTTTTCTTTCCCAACGCCAGTCCCACACTTCGAAGCTCGTCATTCACTGGCTTCCAACTCACTGCATCCTCTCGCTAGCTACTAGTATTTATCATGGCGCGCCTGCTTACTGCTCTCGCTCTCCTGCTTGCCTTCACCGTCACTCTCGCATCATTTGCTGCTGCTTCTCGATCTGTTCGGGTTCCTGGCAATGGGATGACAGCCGACGGTAAGTTGCAGAACTGTGCGATGGCATGTCGGTGATGGCATGACGCATACCCGGTCTGGCACGTCGCAGACCCGTGCGATGGCACGTCACAGATCGGTGCGAAAATAAGTCGCATATCCGAGCGCATTTCAAGAACCCATGCTGATAAAGGCTTTAAGAAGCGTGAACGACAATGAAAGGCACTCGTGTACCTGCACCATTGTTGCTTCCTCACTCCCACTGCCACCTCTCTCAACTTCCCCCACCTCCCCCATCCCCCCATTCTCACCGTGCCAAGCGGCAACGTTGCCGCTAAACGCTGCACCACTCCAGCGACTTGTACTCCAGCCATTCACTCTCAAGAGTTACCTCTCAAGAGAGACACGCTCTGCACGGTCCATCGCTTCTCCCTCTGCACACCCCTGCATCCGACCAAAGCTTCACGTCCCCACCCACCGACCATGCCTCACGTCCCCACGCTGCGGGAAAAAGGTGCCACTCATTCCTTTTTCCCAAAGCCCCTCACCCCTTCGCCCTGTCTCTTCCTCCCCTGCGCGAATCTATGTGTCGGCATGGCGCGGCGGCAGGTGCATCGGGAGCGGTAGACACCGCCGGCGACGCCATCACGGCAGAGAGCGCGCCGATTTTTGCTGAGCCCGCGGGTGACGAGCAGGGTCGCCGAAAACTCCAGACGACTAGTAAGAATGACCAAGCCAAGTCCCCACATGTTTTTGTTCCTGCGGTTATTTTTGCTTTTGTTTCTCTATTATTTCCTGCTGCTACTGAAACACAAGGAGCTGGTGTAACAGTGCAGCCGAGTGCTGCCAACTGCAATGCAGGTGGGCAGAAGACAATTGTAACAGTGCAGCAGCACGGCGCCAAGAACAGTGCAGGTGGGCGGAAGTCAAGCGCCACCTCACCTGCAGTTCGGATTGGTCGAACGCCCCAACCTGCAGCTGGGCGACCAGATTCCGACACGCAGCCCAAGTCAATCCCACGCACGAAAACTACGAAACGCAGGACTCTGAAGTTCCGACCGCTCGCCAACAACACCGACGAAATTACAGCCCCGTAACCAAGCTCGCCGTCCAATCCCGTACCGCAATAATTCTCTGAATTTCACGGCAGGTTCATTTCAAAGGGTTGGGTTACCATTGAGAAATTCAGAGAGAGTCGCGACTTGGGAGTGCGACTCGATGTTTGAATGTGCTCTATAAAATTGTACTGTCAAATTTGTGAAGAGATAGTGCAAATTCCAGAGAACTCCAGAGAGCACTCTATCCTCGTTTTCCTAGCCTACTAAGGCTGCTACTTCCCTGCCCAGCAACGTTTCACTGGTAATCAGAGCCTGGTTACTCACTTCCCACGCTCCCGCCATATTCTAGACCCTATGGCTGGACCGTCGGATATGACTCCGGAACTCTGGAACGAGTTTGTAGCCAATATGCGCCGAGAAATTGAACGCGAGGTGCGTGACCGGATCCTCGGCGAACTCCAGGAACGTGGAATCCTGGGCACACAGGTGCCAGCGCCAGCACCTGCTGTGGTCTCTGCACGTCTGAAAGCACCGGAACCTGAGCCGTTTGTCCCTGGAAAACGAGACCTACCTGTGCGAAGGTGGCTTTTCCAAGTGGAGGAATACCTCTCCCTTTGTCATGTCAACCGGGCGGAGTGGGCTCGGCACGCCGGCATGATGCTGCGGGGAGCTGCTGCTACTTGGTGGCAGAGCTGCCACGCTATAATTTCAACATGGGAAGAATTTTCTGCATCGCTCTTAATGAACTTCGAACCGGTCAACGCCATCGAGCGCGCGCGTGACAACCTTGCTGATTTACGCCAACACCGCTCGGTCGCTGAGTACATCAATCGCTTCCGCGAGCTTGTGCTTGAGATTCCTGACATCCCTGCTGCTGAACAGATGGACAAGTTCAAGCGTGGGCTGAAGTCGAAAATCCGCACCGAGGTTGAACTTCGTGGCGCTGCGACGTTGGATGAGATGATTCGTGTCGCCGAGCGTTTTGACACCATCAACTTTGCAGCGTACCAGCGATTCCAAGGGCGAACCAGGCAGCACGCAGTGGCTGGTCCTACTATCCGCACCAATGGTCCTACTCCCATGGAGCTCGGTGTGGTGGACCAGCGCACACGCAACCAATCCACGCTCACGTGCTACTCGTGCGGGAAAGTCGGCCACATCAAGCGACACTGCCCGAACCGCCGCAATTTCGAAAGGTCTCCGGGAAACGAACAGCGCCAGTAGCAGTGGGGCAGACCTCTGGCGCATCGCATGCCCCGCTTCTCCCGACCCCATTATTCATTGGCACCTCTGAACTCTACACCACGTCAAACGCTCCATACCCCGCCATCATCCTATGGGCTAAAATCAAAGATCGCTACGTCGATTTTCTGCTTGATACCGGTGCCTCCGCTAACTTCCTCTCTCCTTCCATTGCTGCTGAACTTTCTCTCCCCGAAGATCCCAACAGCAACCCGCAAGACGTGATCATGGCAGATGGTACTCGACGGCGCTGCGGACCTACCCTCCTCCCCGTGCACTGCATGTTTGGAAGCCTCGAGGTGACGGTTACGTTCGAGCAGATGCACCTCGGCGGCTACGAAGGCGTTCTCGGTCGACCGTGGCTGTACCAGTTGGGACCGCGAATCTATTGGCGTAACGCAACCGTCACCGTCGGCAACTACGACCTCCCATCCCGCTCCTACCGCCGCCCATGGTCATCCCCAACAACTTCAGCCTCATCAACTCATCCACCCCAACCTGCCCCACCTCCAGCCTCCCATATCCCCCCTCTCCCTCCTCCTCTCATAGCCCCCGCGCAGCAGCCAACACCACCAGGCTCCCCCGAAGTCATCAACACACCTCCTCCTTCCCCTCCCCACCTAACCCAGCAGCCACGTCGTTACCTCTTCCGCCCTTTCTCTGAAGTTGTCAACCCACCAGCCCCCACCCCTCCTTCACCACCTCCTCCTCATCATCTCCTCGTCATCTTCACGGCTCCCGAATCTGCAGCATCAGCTACCCCTCCGCCATCAACCATTCAGAATCTGCTCAACGGTTATAAGGACGTGTTTCCCGATGATCTACCCGCCGAACTTCCACCCGAGCGTGCTATTGACCATAGTATCCGCCTCATTCCAGGTTCTACACCGCCCGTGCGGCCAACCTATCGCATGAGCACCGCTGAACTTTTGGAGCTTCGACGCCAACTCGATGACCTTCTTACGAAGGGTTTCATCCGCCCCAGCACCTCACCATACGCTGCCCCCGTACTTTTCACCCGCAAGAAGGAAGGTGACTTACGCCTTTGCATCGACTACCGCGCCCTCAATGCCATCACGATCAAGAATAAGTACCCGCTGCCCCGTGTCGAGGAGTTGTTCGACATGCTTGGGGAAGCGATGGTTTTCAGCAAGCTCGACCTACGCTCCGGTTACCACCAGATCCGCCTCGCCGAAGACGACATCAATAAGACGGCGTTTCGCACCCGCTACGGCCACTTCGAGTTCCGAGTCCTTCCGTTCGGCCTCACCAACGCACCAGCCACGTTCATGGGACTCATGAACGATATTTTTCGGCCCTTCCTCGACCGCTTTGTCATCGTGTTCCTCGATGACATCCTCATCTTCAGCAAGTCTCTTGAAGAACATGCTCAGCACCTACGCATCGTCCTCGACACGCTCCGCCAACACCGCCTCTACGCCAAGCTCTCCAAGTGCACCTTCGCCCGTTCAAGCATCGGCTTTCTTGGCCACGTCATCAGCTCCAAAGGCATTGCTATGGACCCCGCAAAGGTCCAGTGCCTTGCTGATTGGCCAGCACCACGCACAGTAGCGGAGCTGCAAAGTTTCATCGGCCTCGCCAAGTATTACCGGAAATTCATCTTCAACTTCTCCCACATCTGCGCTCCTTTGACCGATCTCTTTCGTCAAGGAGCTGCCTTTCAATGGGGACTACAGCAGCAGACCGCTTTCACCGCAATCAAATCAGCACTCACCTCTGCACCGGTCCTCACCGTCGCTGACCCATCACGGCCGTACTTCATATGGACCGATGCCTCTGATGTCGCTATTGGTGCCATTCTTTGCCAAGACCATGGCCATGGGATGCAGCCACTTGCATTCGAGTCACGAAAACTTCAACCGGCAGAGCGGAATTATGCAACACACGATCGGGAGCTCCTTGCCATTGTCCACGCAATCAAGACATGGCGCTGTTACGTGGAGCTGCAGCCCGTCACCGTCTACACCGACCATCGCCCACTTCAACACCTGAAAACACAGCCCGTGCTCAGCCGCCGCCAAGCCCGATGGGTTGAGTTTTTGGAGCAGTTTGTCCCCTCACTCCAGATCATCTACCGCCCCGGAAAGCTCAATCCAGCCGACGTCTTGTCCCGACCACCACCGCCAGCCCCACCACCCACCAACCAGCCCCAACACTCCCCAACCAGCCCCACCTCATCACCTCCACCTCGAATTCCGAACCCACCCTTGCAACTCCATGGAACCAGCAGCATCACATGGGATGATGCCTTCATCACGAAGTTTCAGCGCGCCTACAAACGTGACCTGTTTTTTGTCAAGCAAGCACCTGAGGACCCGGCCTACTCATTTGAAGACCCATTTTGGTACAACGCTGTCACCAAGACCATTTGTGTCCCTACGGATCGTTCCTTACGGCAGCTGCTACTCTCCGAATACCACGACACCGGCAGCCACTTTGGTGTTGAGAAGACATACGCACGCCTCTCCAACGACTACCATTGGCCACGCATGCATGCTGATGTGCGCGACTTCATACGCACATGCCGAACCTGCCAACAACTCAAAGCACGCACCACCAACCGCTACGGACTCCTTCAGCCCATCCCTCCACCTACCAAAGTGTGGGATGAAGTCACCATGGACTTCATCATGGACCTGCCCCGAACACCCCGCAACTACAACGCCATCCTAGTTGTCGTCGACCGACTCTCCAAAATGACTCACTTCATCCCTACCCACACAACCGTCACCGCACCCGAAACAGCCCGGCTTTTCTTCGATCACATAGTACGTTTACACGGCCTCCCATCCGCCATCATTTCAGACCGTGACCCTCGCTTCTTGAGCAACTTTTGGCAAAGCCTCTTCAAGCTTCATGGCACCCGGCTGAAGTTTTCTACCGCATATCACCCTGAAACGGACGGACAAACCGAACGGATGAACCGCACGCTGGAAGACGCCCTTCGTGCACAAGTTAACGCTCGCCAAACGGATTGGGACCTCCACCTCACCGCCATCGAACTTGCATACAACAGCACACCCCACCTTTCCACTGGCCAGCCACCCTTCTACCTCGCAACCGGACAGCACCCACGCCTCCCCACAACCCCACCCTCCCACCTCTCCCACGCACCAGCAGCCTTTGAGTTCCTCACCTCCCTCGAATCAGCCATCGACGCCGCTCGCACCTCCATCCTTAAAGCACAAGCCAAACAGACCCACTATGCCAACTCCCACCGCAAGGATATCCGCTTCAAGGTTGGCGATCAAGTGTTACTCTCCACTGACCACCTACCCCTCCTACGCAAAGGCACAACCAGAAAACTTGCCCCTCGCTTCATTGGCCCATTCACCGTCACCCGAGTCCTCTCACCAGTCAACTACCGCCTCCAACTGCCCAGCTATATGAAGATACACCCCGTCTTCCATGTCCAGTGCCTCCGCCCTTTCCGTGCACCTTCACACGACCGTCCAGCCACACGCCAACTGCCACCGATGTTCGAAGGCAGCCCCGGCCTGTTTGAAGTTGCATCTATCACTGCTCACCGCGACACACCCCACGGTCGTGAGTTTCTTGTTCGTTGGAAGGATCAGCCTGCTAGTGAGGACTCATGGGAACCTGAGAGCCACCTTGACCGTGCTGCAACTGCCGTGAACCGTTATTTGACCAGCCATGGTTTGGCGCCGTGGACGGCGCCACTTGGAGGGGGAAGTAATGTAACAGTGCAGCCGAGTGCTGCCAACTGCAATGCAGGTGGGCAGAAGACAATTGTAACAGTGCAGCAGCACGGCGCCAAGAACAGTGCAGGTGGGCGGAAGTCAAGCGCCACCTCACCTGCAGTTTGGATTGGTCGAACGCCCCAACCTGCAGCTGGGCGACCAGATTCCGACACGCAGCCCAAGTCAATCCCACGCACGAAAATTACGAAACGCAGGACTCTGAAGTTCCGACCGCTCGCCAACAACACCGACGAAATTACAGCCCCGTAACCAAGCTCGCCGTCCAATCCCGTACCGCAATAATTCTCTGAATTTCACGGCAGGTTCATTTCAAAGGGTTGGGTTACCATTGAGAAATTCAGAGAGAGTCGCGACTTGGGAGTGCGACTCGATGTTTGAATGTGCTCTATAAAATTGTACTGTCAAATTTGTGAAGAGATAGTGCAAACTCCAGAGAACTCCAGAGAGCACTCTATCCTCGTTTTCCTAGCCTACTAAGGCTGCTACTTCCCTGCCCAGCAACGTTTCAGCTGGTGATTTTGTGCTGCCCATAAGGCCAGGCAGCACTGACAGCTTACGACCGGATGGTTGTAAGGGGCAAGCAGGGTGCACCCTAAAGCAGCTTATATTTGAGGGGAATCTCGGCCGTTCACTTGCTCCTGCCTCCCTTGATGTCGCTCATTCTCAGGCGGCCTTTTCCCAAAGTGAAGAATTCGACTCAACAGACTCCCCTTTGCTGTCACCCTTTTGCAGTATCGGATTGCCATGACGCGATTAGACGGAATTGCGACGAGAATCAGTTTCTTTTCTGGAAATGGGCAAAGAGCGCAAAGGCTAAGAAGGAATGCCAGGATCAAGTTGCGAGAACGCTTGCAGATTGCAAAAAATTCGGCTTTTGGTGAGTAGGAGATGCATGTAGGTGCCTGGGCTATGCTTGGTGCCTGGGCTATGCTTGTTGGTGCCTGGGCAATTCTTGCTGGTAAGGTGCAATCATATTATTGGGACTGAGTCGTGCCATCGTCTCCCCACCGTGTCCTTCTCTCCGCAGATCCACCAGCCGCGCGGGTCCGATGTCAAGACTGGGAGCGTGTAATAGTGGCGGGGAAAAGACGAGGAGCCTTCTGCTTGCTGCAATGGATGTTAGCCTTGTGGTGTGTGTACAATATGTGGGTGATTGTGGGTATTCTGTATTCTCGTAGATGGGTGCTTGGGTGCCTGGATGTCAATCAGTAACACAGCGTATCAGTGATTGTAACAAACTCTTTTCACCTAGTATGACTCCTTGAATCCTTGTGCTGCATGATCTGCTCAAGCAGCTAATACATACATACGTTGTATCGTATGGTAGCCTCAGGCTACTAGGAAGGTAACAAAATCGATATGCTCGCCCCAACTGACATGCGATTCCCAACTTACGCAATGCAGTCGCCTCGCAGGTTGGTTTCGGCACTGCGCAGGTTGACTGCAGGGTGGTTCTGTTGCCCCACAATTACCCCCCCGCATTGAAAGCCGACTGACAGGACTCCCGAAATCGGGAGTCACCAGGAAGGCTTCCAGCTAACTGCTGGAAGCCTCAGTTCTACGTGCGATGCTCGAGCATGATCACTTCTAGCCGCTTCGGTAACTTCGCCAACAGCGCGGCTATTTCAGCGGCTGGAGCGACGAGAGTCGCGAGAGGCGACAGTCGACGAGTAAGTATTCCCTAGAATATTAGAATCCGATTCGTCATCGCACCTTTTCCTGAGTATTCCCGCCAATATCTGGAAGTCAGGTTCGAATGTGCCTGACAGTTGGGTTCTCGATGTTGGTGCGAAATACTGGGTAGCGATTGCATGGAAACACAGTGTGCTTGAAGTGTTCGAGAATGCTGGAGCTTCGCCAACCACGGGCAGACTGCTGGGAGTCACGCGAAATGTTGCCATGTCAGCAGGGTTTGGATGGAATGTTGTTACACATGTCATTTCGTAACATTTCATTATTTGTACTAGGGTCTAAAAACGGATAAAAGTTGACTCCCTTTAGAGTCACAAAAGATACGACACTATGGAATCAAATTTGGAATAGATACATCCGTTATACTCAAATTGGCATAGAATAGATACATCCGTTATACTCAAAACTTGGTACACCAATTTACGCACGCACGTAAACCAATTTCTCACATGCTAATTTCTAATCGCTATATGCAATAAATTCGGCTAGATTAAAAAATCAAAATATCATTAAAAAGGCATAACATTTTACCTACGCCAATTGAGGACACACACTTCACCGAAATCATAATGACCAGCTATAAGAGGAATATTGGCCCTGTCAATCCACCGCTCAATCTGGGCCTTCCTGATGTCCATTTCCCGCTTGTTTGATGACTGTTCCGAATGCAGACTACTCATGCTTGTGATCATGCTGTTCTCAACCTGGCGGACAACACTAAGAGTTGATCAGTACAGAAGAGGAGCTTTGCATTTAATACATAAACAGTTCAAACCACTCACCGCATACAGGATGTAGCAGACTTGATCGATCGTGAGCGCAACATCTTCGGGGGGTTCCTTGTACCACGCACTGGCGGCGGTGATAAAGGCTGGGCTAGCTAGGGGATTTTCACCCAGAGCATGCCATGGCAGGCCAAACAACTCTGCAGCGACCAAAAAAGAAAAAATTAGAGTAGTCACAAATAGTGAAATCAGCACATCAGTAACTCACCACACAGGTAGTTCGTAGCGTAGTTCCGTCGAGAGTCGACGTCATTCGGGACGACTTTGTCAAGAGGATCTTTGAGAAGAGCATATGCACACTGCCGAAATTTGGTGCTAAGCTTCCCTCTCCTGCCATTGCAAAGAGTTATCATTTTATCGCCCCAATTTTTGTTCTTAAAATCAGAGTTGAACCTAGCAGCCTCTTCGACCTGCACATCTAGCACATCAGACAAAACGGCCTTGAACTCTTCGGGGGATGGATAGATCCGCCGATTCTCGAGCTTAGCACCGTTCAACATCGTGTCAAACACTTCGCCAAACTTCTCCTGCAGCAAAGAGCAACGAAAGAGTTTGTTAGCTTGATGTTGGAAAGCATTGATGCGAAAACGGAACGGTTAACGAATCGGTTAACTAAACACACCTGGACTTGAACATCAGACCCCCAGCTAGGTAGATTGATGTTTTTGGAGAGTTCGGTGACGATTTTGAGGAGGGCTCGCTGTGTTTCTTCGGTGTGCCGAAGCCTCTCGTTGACGCTGTCGAGCGTATCCACAATGGTGGCGAGTGTAACGCGAATTGAGGCCTCCAGCGAGTTGAACGTGTTAGCTTCCCGATGATACACGTTCCGGTCTGAGGAGATTGGGGTCCCTGAAAAAGAAAACAAACAACTAAACGGTTTAGTAAAGTGAACCACACAAGAAGAAAACCACTAGTTTTCGTGGGTTGAAAAGGGATAGTACCTGTGCGGACGACGGCGAGGTCGGACCCTGAGGCGGCAAGGTTGTCGTGAGAGCCGTCCTCCTGAGAACCTATCACGTTCTCTGCGCTGACGTTCGTTGCAGTAAATCCAACTACGGTAGTACCATTAGTTACCACGGCTGAATCACTTGCAACCGTTGGAGGACCGCTTGCGGCAGGTGCAGGACTACCAACCAAGGGAGCAGGGTTGACTGGTGTACCTGCCTGAGTAGTTTTCTGTGCTTTGCTTAACTCTCCATGTGCTACTGCTCGCCCGCATGAACCAGGGTACTCTGTTTCGTAATTACGAAACCTAGCAGGGATGTTCTTCTTCCTCTTGGCACGACCCTCCAGAAACTCACGAGGGAGTTCAGCCATGAGGGGACGAGGATCCGCTGGTGAAGAGAGAGTGGGGACAGCGATGGAAACGAAAGGTCGGGATAGATGGCTGTGGGGCAGTACTATTTTTTTTTATAATTACCCCGTCCAAAGCACTTAACACCAGGAATAGCTGGAGCACACATGGCATATGGTACAGAGCAGGGAAGTAAAGGCTACCCGTTGGCTTCTACCGTTGTGATTCTTTTTAGGCGGGATACTGTGAGCACAAGCGGTGCGTGAAAGTGTCTGTTAATGTGGCTACTGGCGAATTTGCGACCAAAAGGGCATGGCGCGGTTTCCCCAACGGTACAGAACGTTGTGTATTTTCTGACTCGGTTTAGCAAAACGGAATGAGGTCGGAATGACGTGGACAGAAGACGTTGGTGTTTCTGGACTTTAGCGAACTGCCGATCAGATCGGACGGGCAGATACATCACACGTTTTTTTTTTGTTCGACATCTTTTTTGAGTCGAACAGAAGAATGTTTAGAAGGTTCTGCAGTTCCGCACCGTGCAATCACGCAACAAAATACATTGACCCTGCCCACATTTTGATCGATGCACATACATGTCAACAGTTTGAAACATCCAGCTGTCAACGCTGCACATCGATGGTGGGCTCTTTTGTCGCGCAACTAGCCAGCAGGGCAAACTGAGTCGACTTTGCGAAGCACAGAGTCAGAGTGTTGCTACAGTTTCGCGCCTGTTTTTTCGCATAGCGCCTCGGCTAGCCAGCAAGGCAACAGCTCACCGGAAGTCTTGGTGCAGAAATCCAGCCGAAACTGTAATGTACGCTGTACCAAGCCCACAGACCAACTGCCAACTTGCTGGCACAAAGAGACAACACGAAAGTGATAGTGCTGCCAAACAGTGCCGCCGTTAACAATCGAGTGAGCTGTGTTAAAAAAAAAAAAAAAAACAATCAAGAAACCGATTTCGTCACCACGACCTAGTTTATCGAGAGTTTAAATTTCAGCGTAAACATATGATTCGCACCTCGCACGGCATAACATTTCCATTGTTTAGCAAAACAGTGTCGCAGTTACGACATTGAAATCCTCGCAGGTCCGCGTGAGAAAACAAACAGATTTGAATGAACAACAAATGCTCTTCACAGAATGGTTCGCTAAGAATAGGGCTAATTTGGTCCGCATGGGTTTTCTACTGATTATGAAAGGGGTGCAACGATTGTGAAAGGCTGTATACGATTAAACAAAAACCAGTGAAGATCAGGAGTTTTTCAGAAGAATTTGAACTTATTGAGCACAAACTTATCCCCAGCAATAGGAACCACATGAGCCACCCTCAAAATACTGTCAATCTCCACCACCTGATACTCATTATCCGGTTCCTCCCACCTTAGCACAGGACAATGGGATGCATGCACCTCGTCGGTAACGCGGTAGAACCTAACGAACGCACGCTCCTTCTGGTCCGACAATTTTGCTGCTGGATCCTTTGGTGCAACTACGAACAAGAGCAGCAACCGCGCATACCAGATCACATCCTTGGGCTTCCTCGTGCCATCCGGTAACACTTCCACCTCAGATCCCAAAACAGCAACATCACTGAACCAAGGTGCCTTCATGAACATTGGAGTTGCCCGCACATAGTGCGTTTGACTAGAATACTTTGTGAAGTCCTCATCACCTGGTATAGCCAAGCCCTTTCTGACTTGGATTTCGTTGCTTCGTTCAACGCCATCGGCTTGTCGTTGTGACAACAAGGCGCGGAGCTGCAACATGTCGCCAGGTGCTGCTGTTTCGTATTCCCGCCAAAGATCGCCGCCAACAACTCGAGAGTCCCTCCAGTTCACCTTGTGCGACGTGGCCACGAGTGTGTTTCTCCCAGTTTCCATGGCCTGCGGTCGGGATTGGGGTGCACTTGTTATAAAACAGAGAGAAGATGGTTAGAAGCAATTTAGAGGACTATGTTATACCGTGCATCATCTACCTTTTGTAGGGCGACCATTCCATGGTGCGAATCCTCCTTGTTGTGGTCCGAGTCATCAAGAGCTTGCAGCATTCGTGCCATGACACTATGCTTCACGATTTGAGGCATAGCGTCACGTTTGTTGCTTGCACGGTATGCCTTCTTTACGAGAGGTTGGTGAAAAAACTCGAACATGTTGGCGTTGTAGTGAACGGGGACACCGGAGCGTCGAATGTCATCGACCAAATGCACAAGGCTGTGCACCTTGCCGATGTTGAATTCGGATGCTTGAAATTCGCCAAACACATCCTTCAACATTGGAATCAATCTGACAAGAGACGAGAGGGAGGAGAAAGGGAGGAGAGAGATGGGAGTGAGAAGGGTTGAGAGGGAGGACAAAGGCAGGGCAGGGATGGGTGCGAGGACAGAGAGGACAGAGATGGGAGTGGAGGGATGAGAGAGAGGAAGAAGGGAGGACAGAGATGGGAGTGGAGGGATGAGAGAGAGGAAGAAGGGAGGACAGAGATGGGATTGGAGGGATGAGAGAGAGGAAAAGGGGAGGACAGAGATGGGAGTGGAGGGATGAGAGAGAGGAAGAAGGGAGGACAGAGATGGGAGTGGAGGGATGAGAGAGAGGAAGAAGGGAGGACAGAGATGGGATTGGAGGGATGAGAGAGAGGGAAAGGGGAGGAAAGAGATGGGAGTGGAGGGATGAGAGAGAGGAAGAAGGGAGGACAGAGATGGGAGTGGAGGGATGAGAGAGAGGAAGAAGGGAGGACAGAGATGGGATTGGAGGGATGAGAGAGAGGAAAAGGGGAGGACAGAGATGGGAGTGGAGGGATGAGAGAGAGGAAGAAGGGAGGACAGAGATGGGATTGGAGGGATGAGAGAGAGGAAAAGGGGAGGACAGAGATGGGAGTGGAGGGATGAGAGAGAGGAAGAAGGGAGGAGAGAGATGGGAGTGGAGGGATGAGAGAGAGGAAGAAGGGAGGACAGAGATGGGAGTGGAGGGATGAGAGAGAGGAAGAAGGGAGGACAGAGATGGGTGTGGAGGGATGAGAGAGAGGAAGAAGGGAGGACAGAGATGGGAGTGGAGGGATGAGAGAGAGGAAAAGGGGAGGACAGAGATGGGAGTGGAGGGATGAGAGAGAGGAAGAAGAGAGGAGAGAGATGGGAGTGGAGGGATGAGAGAAAGGAAGAAGGGAGAACAGAGATGGGAGTGGAGGGATGAGAGAGAGGAAGAAGGGAGGACAGAGATGGGAGTGGAGGGATGAGAGAGAGGAAGAAGGGAGGACAGAGATGGGAGTGGAGGGATGAGAGAGAGGAAACGGGGAGGACAGAGATGGGAGTGGAGGGATGAGAGAGAGGAAGAAGGGAGGAGAGAGATGGGAGTGGAGGGATGAGAGAGAGGAAGAAGGGAGGACAGAGATGGGAGTGGAGGGATGAGAGAGAGGAAGAAGGGAGGACAGAGATGGGAGTGGAGGGATGAGAGAGAGGAAGGGAGGACAGAGATGGGATTGGAGGGATGAGAGAGAGGAAAAGGGGAGGACAGAGATGGGAGTGGAGGGATGAGAGAGAGGAAGAAGAGAGGAGAGAGATGGGAGTGGAGGGATGAGAGGGAGGATGAAGGAGGGACAGAGACAAGGCACAATCTAGGAAACAGATGGGGTTGAAAAGTGGTGAGATAGATATAGTGGCAGGTTCCGATTTTTTAAGACATCAGATTGAACAAGGTAGGGATTAGATTGAGATGTGATAATAGAGAGAAAGAAAGGTAAGACCGATATGGGAGAGATAGGAATTGCAGAAATGGATGGAAGGTGTGGGCACGGAGTGGAATGAGAACAGAAACCAATTGGGAGAGAAGGCAGGGCAGAAACTCGGAGTACCTTTTGATTGCCTAGTCAAGTTCTTGGAGGGTGTTATCCGTATGGTACCACCTCCTGAAGGCCAGCATGTAGAGGTCGACAAATGCAGCTACAACATCCACAATTTGTTTATCTACACGCCCGGCAAGGACAATCGTGCACACTTGCATGATGGCACGGTGTTCAAACGCCTGAAACTTTGCAGCACCTGCAAAGTAACCACCCTTCTCTCCACCCGGTAGCCGGAAACCACTGATTCGAGTATCACGTGCTATTGTTTGCAGGACAAAATCTAGCTCTCTCAGCACGTGTGTTTCCTTCCTCTTTTTTAGCATGGCTCTGATGCAGGAGATGATATGCATGAAGATGCCAAGATCAAGAGCATGTATGATCTCGATAAGAAGTGCCCTGTACGGGTTGCCGACATCCGTTCCGCCCAAGGCCAACCCCCATATTGCTGCCTGTTGAGGAACAAAGGGAGGGGAAAGTGATGGGTTGCGAAAGGTATATCAGAAGAGGGGACCTGGCCTGGAAACTGAAAGGGATAGGGGTTGAGTAGGGCGTGGGTGACAGTGAAGAGATGTTGTAAATCTCTGTCCTCCCATCTCCCTCCCTCTCATCCCTCCTCACTCCCATCTCTGTCCTCCCTTCTTCCTTCTTCTCTTCCCTCCTCACTCCCATCTCTCTCCACCAATCTTCCTCCCTCTCTTCCCTCCTCACTCCCATCTCTCTCCTCCCTTCTTCCTCCCTCGCTTCCCTCCTCACTCCCATCTCTGTCCTCCCTTCTTCCGTCTTCTCTTCCCTCCTCACTGCCATCTCTCTCCTCCAATCTTCCTCCCTCTCTTCCCTCTTCACTCCCATCTCTCTCCTTCCTTCTTCCCTCTGATCCATTCTCTCTCCAGTCCTCGTCCTACCTTCTTCCTCACTCTCATCCCTCCTCACTCCCATCTCTGTCCTCGCTTCTTCCTCCTTCTCATCCCTCCTCACTCCCATCTCTGTCCTCACATCTTCCTCCCTGTAAATCCTTCCTCACTCCTATCTATATCCTCCCTTCTTCCTCCCTCTCATCCCTCCTCACTCTCAACTCTATCCTACCTCCTTCCTCTCTCTCATCCCTCCTCACTCCCATCTCTGTCATCTCGTCTCCCTCCCTCACCTTGACTGGGTGGATGCTCATGGCTTTTGCGGCATCATTCCGCGCAGTAAGTGTCGGTATTGCAAGTAACTCTTCAACCTTCTCCGCCTGACCTGCCTCCGTTCGGTACTCGGATGAAATCTCCATGTTGCTTATGTCCTCTCTTTGCACTAGACACATGTGACACGGATATTGCGCTTGGTGGCTTGCAAAAGGGCCTGCCACCTTACATGCCTCCGGTTGGTCTGCAACGTAGGCATATAAGGCTAGGTAGACCTCATGACGTTCACCGAATGGGTCACGCATGATGATCCCACTGTTTGTGGAGTACCAAACAAAGCAAGGGGTGGGGCAGGGAAAAGGTGTACGGATTCAGCATGCGAGAGAAGGGGGAAGGCATGTGTCTGATGGACTAATGAGTTAAGAAGTGGTAGAAGAGAGAGAGAACGAGGGGTAGGAGGAAGAAGGGGGTTATCTGCATGATGTTCTTGTGTGGAGTGTAATGTGTGTGATAAGCAAGATAGAATGTGATGGAGAGGGGGTTGACTGAAAGGGGTGGGATGTGGGATGGGTAGGCTTGTCATGAATGTGTGTGTGATGGTAAAACGAAAGCATAGGTACAGTATAAGGGAGGTCATGAGACAGAGAGTGTTGTTGTTCGTTCTAAACACGTTCTTGGAGTGTGTAGGCAGGTGAGGGATTAAAAACAGAGGAACACGCATGACATTACATCTGATTTTGCCACGGGATGAAAATCTACTACTTTGGAAAGAGTAGGTGGCAAATGGATCAAATGTACAAATTACCAACCATTTAGAAGCCTCTCGGAAGTCTTGCATGATGCGATCCATGGCTTTTTGAAACACCACGCGGCGCGTCTCCTTCCCCGCTTCGGATTTTGCATCCACGCCAGTCAAGGGTGGCAGCATGGCAATCATGATATGGCCATGCGGCTGCCATCTGTTCTTGACTGTAATGTTACCCAGCGTCATGTGCAAGCACACAGTGCAACTACTACACCGGAAATCGTAGTAGAGGAACAAAAAAATCGTAAAAAGCGTCACAGTGCAACTACTACTACTACTACACAGTGCACGATTTTCGGATTCACTCAACTACCCCATTAATCCCATTCAGACTTCCCTCTTTAAGTCTTATGCCATGAGTGCAGGAACCCAAGACCAAAGCTATACCCCTTATTAGGGTCAAAATCTCCACCACATGAAGCGATGCTTTAGGCTACCACACATTGTATTTGAGTATTGGCTGCTCAATAATTGCACATGGGTCTTAAGAAGCATATGATAGGTGAAATACAGTTGTTACAATCAAATAAATTGCTTTGCTGATTGGCATCCAGGCACAAAGGTTACTTCCCCCAAACACCCACCCACCCAAGCATCAACACCATACCCACAAACACCAACACGGTGCACACAAGCATCAATGCACACCCATGCAGAATGACCAAGAGTGAAATGAGCACTCCCCCTTGGTCACAAGCCTAAATTAAGTTCAGCAAGCAGAAGCCCCCTCATCTTCCCCCCACCACTACTACATGCTCCAATTCTTGGCAGCTGCCATGCCCGGTTTTGCTAGGTGTTGAGACCTTATGGAGTAGGATATTTCTGCAGAGAGAAGGACAAGGTGGGGAGGTGGCACAAGTCAGTCATACAGCACATGCACATGCGGGCGTGGTGGGCCTCGCATAGACTCTATAGCCTCTGCGCTGCAGAGGCACAGCCGGTACAGAGGGACAGCCGGTATGGCCGTTCCGTGCAACGCTCATCATGCTGCCATGACGGCGGCTGTGCCCCAGAGCCCATGCAGACGGGGATGAGGTGGGCAAGACCGGGCTGGAAATGAAGGCACATGCCGACATACTTGTGAAGCTTGCTCCCTCCAAAGGAACAGCTTGCATGGGCTTCCCATGACACGAATCATGCGCCGCACAGAAAGTACCTTGCACATGGTTTCCGGGGTGTGTGTGTGCAGCGTACTAGCACCTCACCCTACATTATCGCCCTTTCACCAACACGAATCGCACTCTCACCAACATGCATCGCACTCTCACCAACCCGCATCGCCCTCCCACCATCATGCGTCGCCCTCTCACGAACAAGCGTCGCCCGCTCACCACTGTTCGCACTCCTTGAACTGTCGCTGACGCTTCTCCTCGCACTCGATAATCTCCTTCAGGCTGGGCGTGTTGCCTGTGAAGCCATAAAAGTAGGACTTCTTGGGCGCTGCGCAATCCCTATTCTTCACTGTGACGCACAAAGTGCCTGCGCATGGGCGACAGCGAAGGGGAAACTGCTGAATCGACTTCTTCACTTCGGGGTAAGGTCTCCTGAGACATCAAGGGAGGCAGGAGCACGTGGACGGCCGCGATTCACCTCACGCCGCGATTTGAGCTTCTAGGAACGAGCATCAGTTCCTTCGAACCAACTGCCAGTCGGTTATGCTCTTCACAGCACCAATGCTGCCCAGCCCTTGGCCAGCAGGCATCATAAGCTCCGTGAATACATTCACAGCACGGACAAAATGCAAAATAAACGAAATAAAACATAGCAACCGCATGAAATCAAACAATAAACTTTTCCGGGCATGATCATTTACCATCCTTCGCAAACAGGTTTAGGCCTTTAGGAAATTGCCGAGGGGTAGTATTGCCAGGCTGAAGCTTGCGACGGCTAAGCTCGCCCCCCGCGCTGGACTGAGAAACACTCGGCGCGCTCTCTACCGTGATGTCGCCGGCGGTGCCTACGGCTCCCGACGCACCTGCCGCCACGCCATGCCGACACATGGATTCGCGCAGGGGACGAGGGGACAGCGGGACGGGGTGAGGGGAGTGATGGGGAGGGAGTGAGTGGCAGGCGGAATAACCTCACATGGAGCCAGCTTTAGCTTCTCGA
Source organism: Closterium sp. NIES-65 (assembly GCA_948144175.1). Taxonomy (NCBI): domain Eukaryota; kingdom Viridiplantae; phylum Streptophyta; class Zygnematophyceae; order Desmidiales; family Closteriaceae; genus Closterium; species Closterium sp. NIES-65. Next base: position 63,845 of record CANXME010002623.1, read on the forward strand.
GGTGCGCATCACCATCGCACGGACCATCGGTAGTCATGCATCGGCGAGGTCTGCGACTTACCATAGGAAGTCATGCAATCGACGAGGCCTGCGACCTACCATCGTTACTCATCCCGTTGCCAAGAAACCGAGCAGATCGAGCGGCAGCAGCCGTGGAAGCAAGTGATGCGAGAGTGATGGTGACGGCAAGCAGGAGAACGAGAGCAGTAAGCAGGCGCGCCATGACCACGAGCTAGTAAAGAATCAGGAAGTTAGGAAGCTACGAAGCGTGACACTGGTTTTGGAAGGAAAATGTAGTGTGTATTTATGTGGTGTGAGAGGGCGGATTGTGGTGGATGTGAATGGGCAGAAGCGGAGTTTCTCAGACTCAGCGCTTTCACCAAATGCGAATCACAATCCCCAGCGAATCACCATCCAGAAGTTGGGTGGGACGCGTTTGAACTAAAATTCATTTGGATGAGTTGCTTGACTTGCAGTGGATGCTGGACGGTGTGGTATGCTAGACACGTTTCCAGTGCGGTAAAAAGGGATACAAGTAGTTTGCTCGAATCACAAACGAGTACCAGCGAAAATTGATCGCGTTCACGAATGGATGTGTGGCGCTTGACCAACTGAATACATTTTCTATTTCACCCTGACTGCCCGATCTGAAAGTACCAGTGGGAACTGATCCCCAAACAGGTGGGGATCCCGATTCCAGATTCAGTTAGCAACGGCTAGCTACAAGACTCGGAGCCTCAAACATTGACTCACGGACTGAATGATCAGGTCTTGAAACGAAGTTTTGAATCAGGGTCCTTAGTCCAGGAATGAAATTCACGTGAACGTCCATACCCATGACCAACCGCCAGTTCGTGCAGATCACCCAGGAAAATACGTGACCTGAGTGCTCTACGCCCAAAAAAATAATCGAATAGCCGTGAGATGCGGGGAGTCTGATAAAGAGAATTGTATGAACTACATGTTAGCAAAACAAAACCACATATACTGAAATTTCCAGAGAATCAATGTTTCCTCCTCGTGCTTTCAAGCCTCCAGGCATCTCTCTCGCTCCGTGATTAGCATCTGCTTCGATGCTTCTACTAGCATGGTCCTTTCTCAAACCGAAAGCGCCAGCGGAGACGTCGCGTTTGAGTGCTTTTAGATGCTAATCTAGTTATTCAATGTAAGCGTCTACTTAGGCTTTCATACAAGTAAGCTGGTCGTATTTTTTATATGGTCATCGCGGAAAAGGGAAGTGCGAAAAGCAACTTGAAAGTAACAAAACCGCAACTCAAGGGTTACTTGAAAAACGCAAGAAAAAAGTCAAGGTTCAAAATCGTGGGTGCTGAAGTGACTTGCGAAGCCACTTTTCCGTCACCTTACTGTCACAAACTGCATACCAGTTCGCAACTAACCCGGTATGCAGTAAATCAACCTCAAAGTTGCGGAAAGTCACTTCTGAGCAACCACTGCAAAAGTGTCACGAGTACGCCACGTGGCATACAACGTACTCGAGATGAAACTGAAACATGCCGACGTGACTGACACTGTACGCTAATGATAACCGTCGGATCGGATTCATAACGACGCACGAAAACTGTCAAAATGAGGAATGGATGGTTCCATTGATGTTGGTTGGGGTACATATAACAAACCCTAACTTCTGTACCCTCTAAGACAAACCTCACTATAGGCTACAACATTTGACACACCCCCATAGCCTAAGTGAGGGGTGTCTAGCAAAATCAAAAAGAGTACGGTCACAAGACCAGTCCAAAAGAAAACAAAGCTCAGGGTGGATCACAACGTCACCACACACTCTGAGCACAAGCAACAGTGGCCACAAGGCCAGTCCAAGAGATCACAAGTATATATAGCAAGAGTACAGACGAAGCAGCCAATAAAATCAAGCCTACACATGACTAGAACCTGTGTCAACAAGGCCTAACTGCACACAACACCTCTGGTGGTCACGAGGCGGAAGCGCCTTGGTGAAGATGTCTGCAGTGTTGGCCTCGGACTCTACAAACTCGAAGCGAGCCTGTCCACGCCTCTGCAACTCTCGCAGAAGAAAGTACCTGACGTGAATGTGCTTCACTCTGCTCTCCAGTCGCGGCTCACGACAGAGGAGGATCGACGCCTTGTTGTCAGTAAACAAGGTCGGTGCAGAGCTCGGCCGCTCACCAAGGTCGGCGAGCAAGAAGGTCAACCACCGCAACTCCTGTGCCGCCATGGCACCAGCGTAAATCTCAGCCTCAGCTGTAGAGGTCGAGACAGAAGAGGAGCGCGTGGAACGCCAGGAAACAGCTCCAGAACCCAGACTGAAATAGTACCCCTGAGTAGACCTGTGAGTCTCAGCGTCGTCAGCGTAAGAGGAGTCACAGTGACCAGTGAGTACGACAGACTGCTGCCCTCCAAGAACTAGCCCCACGCCTGATGTAGTCGCTAGGTACTTCGCCACCCTCACAGCTGCCGTCCAGTGAACAGGACGGTGTCTCCCTGGCGCAACAAAGCGCGCAAGGATGCTGAGAGGGAAGGCGAGGTCCGGGCGAGTACAAGTCATCAGGTACATGAGGCAACCCACAAGCTCTGCGTAGGGACCACTAGGCTCAAACGGCTCGTCAGGAAAGGGACCAGTGAGTCTGTGGTCAACAGCTAGAGGTGTGCGCTGTACGGTGGAGTGCTGAAGCCCGAACCGCTGAAGGACCTGCTGCACCATGTGTGACTGTGAGAGTGTAATGGTGCGAGCGGCTCTGTCCCTGGTGATCTGCAGGCCAAGGTAGTGGCGCAGCTCACCAAGATCAGTGCACGTGTGTCTCTTCTGCAGTTCGGACTTCACGTCTGCCAAAGCAACCCTGTCCGGAGTGGCAAAAACGAGGTCGTCGACGTAAACCAGAACAAAGAACGGTGTGGAGCCACGACGAACGAACAGCGACGGGTCGGCAGAAGACGGCTGGAACCCAAGGTCAGAGAGGGTAGAACGCAGAGTGTCGTGCCACTCACGAGGAACCTGGCAAAGACCGTAAACAGGTCGCCTCAGCCTCCACTGGGTCCCAGGAGGGAAGGTGCCAGTGAAGGCCGAGGGACGACGCAACCAGACCTCCTCGTGTAGGCTGCCCTGAAGGAAAGCAGTGGAGAAGTCGAGAGAGTGTAACTCGTAGTCTCTCTGTGCTGCTACGTGTAGTAACACCCGAAGAGTGGTCATCTTCGGGGTAGGTGCGAAGGTCTGAAAGAAGTCAACTCCCTCGCGCTGACTGAAACCTCTAGCCACGTAGCGCGCCTTGAAGACCGGGGGAGATCCCGGTGGCCGCTTCACCCTGTAGATCCACATGCCGTCGACTACGTTCGCCCCAGGGGGGGGAACCTCATCGACGTAGGTGCCTGTGGATCTGTAGGAGGCCATCTCTGCGTCCATGGCAGCTCTCCACTGAGAGGCCCAAGGCCCTGACACTGCCTCAGCGTAAGTGCGAGGAGTCGGAATGTCAAGGGCGTCGGGGTCACCCTCAGGGGCGAGGAGCATGGCACAGAGATGAGGGGAAGCGGCCGCCAGGAACTCTAGCTCAAACTGCCTGTCCTCTAGGGCGTCACAGCCAAGGGCAGACACACCCCCGACGGCCAGAGGACTGGTAGGAGGAGCAGCCACAAGCGTGGTGGCGTAGTCAAGGCGGCGGGTAGAGGCAAAGTCAGTAACTGCGGCAGTAAGAGCGGACATAGAGGACACAGAGGCACGAGGGTGAGTAACAAGAGAGGCGAGAACACGAGAGAGAACAGGACGGTACGTGCGGTAGTAGTCAGTGACAGGAGTAGGGAGCGACATAGTGAGGGCCGACTCAGGAGGAGACGGAAGCACAGACTGAGACGGACGAGGTGGACTAGAAAGAAGGAAGGCAGTACGAAGGTCAGTGAAGGGAACAAGAGACGAGGGACGAGCACGAGGGGAGCGACGAGTAGCCCAAGAACGAGACGCAGGAGAAGAGGACAAGGGCGGAGAACTGGGGAAAACAGCGGGGGAGGAGTCAGGAGGAGGAAACGTGGGACCGTAGACAGGAGGAGAGGCGGAGGAGGGAGGAGAAGGGGAGGGGAGACCAAGGATCCGAAGACCCGAGACAGGAGGAGGAAGTGGCTGCTGCTGCTGCGGCTGCGACTGCTGCTGCTGCAGAAGCGGCTGCTGCTGGGACTACTGCTCCTGCGGGTCCAGCTGCTGCTGCTGCTCCTCCAGCCGCTGTAACTCCCTCTCCTCTCTCTCCAACGCCAGCTGCTCGTCACGGGCACGGCGAACACGAGCCTGATGCCTAGTCGGGTAGGGGTGGGGGGGTGGAGTAGTGTCCGAAGCAGCGGCAGCTCCAGAGTCCACCCCAGAAGAACTAGGCGCACCACCCCCAGAGGCAGCACTAACACCAGCTCCAGACCCAGGCTCACCTGAACCCGAAGGAGGCGCACCCTCACCCCCAGACGCAGCACCCCCAGTGTCCGCGCGGCCAGCACCAGCTCCCGGACGACAAGAGTCCTCTGCACCCACCGGGTCAGCTCCAACTCCAGAACCAGAAACTCCAGCTCCAACCCCAGCTCCAACTCCAGCACCCCCAGAACCACAAACTCCAGTGCCAACTCCAGCTCCAACTCCAGCTCCAACTCCAGCACCCCCAGAACCAGAAACCGGTACAGGAACAGGCGCCGCACCAACCTCTCGAGAGCTAGCACCAGCGGCACGCTGCGAGGAGGACTGTGGGGAGGGAGGCTGTACCGGAGGGGCTACCGAAGGAGGAGGGGTAGCCTGGGACACACCTGACGGGGCTGGACCAGGGGGGGGAGGCTGTACCGGGGGAGCAGGAGGGGGAACGGCAGTCAGGAAGAGGGGGGGAGGAGGAACCGGGAGACCTCGACTGGGGTACCTGACGTAGTACGGAGTGGACTCCTCGAAACGGACGTCACGGGAGTCAAAGAACCGGTGAGAGGGAGGGTGGTAAAAGGTGAAGTCAGAGGAGTCCTCAGGGAAACCAAGGAAGACACAGGGGACGGCACGAGGCGAGAGCTTGTCCGCAGAGGTGTCGCGGACAAGAGCCAAGCACCCCCAGACACGAAACCGCGACGCAACACCAGGGGACCCTGTCCAAAGACTGGTCGGTGAAACCTCTGGTCGAGAGACACGTGGCCAGAGGTTCAGCTGGTGCGCGGCGTACCTGACCGCGTAGGGCCACAGAAAATGGGGGGCACAGGCGTGAGTCAGGGAGGTGCGGGCGATCTCCATGACCAGGCCTATGCGGCGCTCAGCAACCCCATTCTGCTGTGGGGACTCTGGAAGCGTCCAGGACTGACGAATGCCCTGCTCGCGACAGAATCCAGCGAGAATGCCGGAGCGAAACTCACCCCCACGGTCGGAGTGGAGACAGCTGACACGACGACCACGAGTGTCCTCAGTGGTGAGCAACCACCTGATCAGCGTAGAAGTCACCTCAGACTTCTTCGCCAGAGGGAACACTGTGGTGTAGCGGGAGAAGTCGTCAACGACCACCAGAAAGTAACGCTCACGCTCAGGGCCTAGACGAGGGGCTGGGCCCCAGACGTCCAAGTGAAGCGTCTCAAAAGGCTCGGTGGCCGGACGAAGGGAGGAGGAGTGAGGGGTGGCGCGCAGCCTACCCTCGACGCAGGGACGACACGGCGGCGCAGGCGAAGGCGGCAGCGACGGCAAGACACGTGGGAGGCCTAGGACAAGACGCTGACTAGACATAGCGCGCAGACGTGGAAGGGACGGGTGCCCCATCCGGTGGTGCCACAGAACGGTGGGGTGGGCAAGCGACCGGCAGGAGCACGACGCAGCGACTGGAACAGACGTAGGAACCTGACACGACACAGACACCTGGGGGGACGTAGCAACCTGGTGAGACGCGGGGACCTGAACGGGGGGGGGAACCGGGGGCAGTGGCAGTAGGGGGGGCTGCTGGTGCGGCCGCTGGTGCTGCTGCTGCTGCTGCTGCTGCTGCTGCTGCTGCTGCGGCTGCGGCTGCTGCTGCTGCTGCGGCTGCTGCTGCGGCGCACGCGGGCCAGTGTGAAGAGTGTAGAGACCCGAGCCCGGCTCGGCAGTAAAGGTAGCAAGAGGCTGGTAAGAGTCTCCGTCAACACACACCGCAGTCTCTCCAGAAGGCTCAAACCACACACCCACGTGCTGACTCACGAGGGGTCGCACGCCCACCAAGTTCCGGGAGAACGAGGGGACATGAAACCCAGTGAGAGACCCGGAGGGAGCAGCAGGACACGGTAAAGTGGTAGTGTGACGTGCAGTGACTGGTCCCGTAGTGGGATCAGCCAACGCTACAGAAACAGGCGCAGGAAGCGGTGTAAGTGTCGTGCTGTCCCGAAAGAAGCAGTGGGAGGCTCCAGAGTCCAGTGTGAACGACAGCGAAGCGTCCTCTGAGGTAGTCGCTGGTCTAGAGTCTACACAAGTACCTACACTAGCAACAGGCAACTGAGCAAGACTAGCACCTAAGCTAACAACACCAGAGTAAACAGAGTCAGAAACACTAGAGTCAACAACAGCATACATAGCATGAGGAGCACTAATCAGATCAACTAACTGCTCAGCAGACATGCCCCACAGAGCGGAGCCGTAGCGCTGAACCAGAGGAAGCCAGTCAGGAGCAGGACCGCCAACCCCGTAGGTCAACCGGACCGTGTCAGTGAGCTGAGCAAAGCACTGACCAGGGGGGTGAAAGCGGCCACAAGGGTGGCCCCGACGAGGACCTGTCTGAGCCTGGTAGGGGCAGGGAGGGTAAGCAGCACCGCGCTGGGGCTGACGCAGCCCCGACCCTGGAGCCAGCTGCTGACGCTGCTGCTGCTGAGGCTGCTGGGAGGAAAGGGGCTGCTGCTGCTGCTGCTGAAGGTGCTGCTGACGCTGAGCCTGGTACCACGCCGCTGCTCCACCTAGCGGGGCCGGCAGTACAGGAGGCGACTGACGAGCTCGAGGGTCGCCGCCACCAGCAGGTGTAGTGGAGTCACCAGCCGCTGCACGAGGGGTCTCTCCAGACGCTGCACTCCCACCACCGCTAGTCGCAACAGCACCCCCACTACCTCCGCTACCTCCGCCTCCACCTCCACCGGAACCACCTTTCTTGCCCCCCCTGCCGCGGGACCGCGACGCAGTCGTAACAGCAGCCGCAGTCGCGTCAGTAGCGGCAGTGGCAAGAGAGGCAGTGAAGGTGGGTAACTGCGGGACTGTGCACCCGTGGAAGAGTGGGGGGGAAACAGTACCAGAGGCGGCAGCTACCGAACGAAGGTTGCTCTCGACGTCCTTGAGTGCAGACTCAAGGACCTCGATAGTCAGCTCACTAGGGTGCTTCAGCAGAAGCGCGTCACGAACGGAGGCAAGGCGGTCAGGGAGGCTAGTGGCGATGAAATAGACAGTAATCGCCATGGGGGGAGGAAGCAGTGCAAGCTGTGCCTCAGTGCAAGCAGCGCGGTAACTAGCGTCGAGCAAGCGGAGGTGAGCGATCAAGTCAGTAGAGCGCTCAAACGAGGCAAGATCAGGAAACAGGAACGGGAGGAAAAGACGGCCGAGAGAGACAGTAGCGGGGGTAGAGTAGCGGGCCTTAATCGCAGTGAGGTACGCAGCAGCGGTGCGAACCTGAGTAAAGTGGACCTCCTCGGACTCAGGGAGGAGGCTGCTGAGTGCGATGCAGGCCGCAGCGTCACGCGACGTCCAAGCCGTCCGGTCAGCGCGCTGACAGGCAAAGCGAGCCGTAGCAGCGTCGTCAGGAGCAGGGCCTAAAGCTGTAGGCTCGGGGGGCTCGGGGAGGTCACCAGTAGCGTGTGACCAAAGGGTCTCGCCCCCCTGGACCTGACTCTCTAACAGACGACGAGCGCGAAGAAGCCAGACGGAAAAGTCAAGGGGTCTACCGTCGGCGTCGAAACGAAGAACTCGCGGAGTCGCCATAGTGAGAACCAACGCGAACGAATAGGCGAGTAACAACCGGGGGGGAAGAGGACTCAGTCGCAGCGGAAGAGCGGGCTAGGGCGACGGGCCAAGACGTAGGGTAGGGCAACGGGCCAGGGCCTAGGGTAGGGCGACGGGCCAGAGCCTAGGGAGGGCGACGGGCCAGGGCCTAGGGAGGGCGACGGGCCAGGGCCTAGGGAGGGCGACGGGCCAGGGCCTAGGGAGGGCGACGGGCCAGGGCCTAGGGAGGGCGACGCGACGGGGGAAAGGGCGGGAGCGACGCGACGGGACAGGGCGACGCGACGGGACAGGGCGACGCGACGGGGCAGGGCGACGGGATAGGGCAGAGCGACGCGACGGGACAGGGCGACGGGACGGGGGGAACGGGCGCGACGCGACGGGGGGAACGGGCGCGACGCGACGGGGGGAACAGGCGCGACGCGACGGGGGGGAACGGTCGTGACGCGACGGGGGAGATGGCGCTAGGCTCGGTACTAGGCGCGGTAACAACGAAACTGCTACGAACGAGAGGTAGGATCAGGCTCGGGAGGTACGAACGGAGAACGGAGGAACGGGATCCCACAGGATCCTAACCTAGCTGATACCATGTCAAAATGAGGAATGGATGGTTCCATTGATGTTGGTTGGGGTACATATAACAAACCCTAACTTCTGTACCCCCTAAGACAAACCTCACTATAGGCTACAACATTTGACAAAAACTAGCCACGTGGACCAATCAGACAAGAGTTTATGGGATGCGATATCGAAATTTTATTGGCTGGCGAGTGGAACAGCGACAGTTTCGATTTGCGCTTCTCTCTTACCGTCACCCCCCGGATATACCCCCATGGGGGGCTATAATATAACATGTTTTTTTGAGGGGGTGGGCTTATAATATAGTAAATTTATAAGCGCCGGCGTTTATAATTTGTCAAAATTGAATTTTGTTTTTAAATATACCAAATCGAAGCATTCTCAAAGGCGGATTCACCTGGGTCGAGAACGTTCGAAACTGTGCATGCATTGCGCGTGAAACGGCCAACAAGGCGTGGCTTCACGCCTTCCACGCCTTGTTGGCCAGGCCAGGTTCATCGAACGTGAACCTGGCCCATGCCAGTGCACACGTACCTCGCATCACAGCGGCCCAATCAGGGTTGCATGCGATCGTGGGCACGTCGTGGTTCAGCCACGGTGTGCCCATCAACAGCAAAATTCCCCGCCACCGAGGCAAGGAGCTGCCCAGCTCAGCTCCTCTGCGGGGAATCTTGACTGGGGCCACCCTTTTCCCGCAGAGGAGGCCGGGCCGCGAAAATGAAGGGGTCTCGGGCGAGGGCTTCATACAACCCTCATTCTCGACTTTTGCCTTCAGTTTCTTTGTTCGTTTGGCCTGCCGTGGCCATGGCGGGCCTTCCACGCACGCATTTCTTGTTCCGCCGCCATCCTGCTGCCAGAGAAAACACCCGCCGAGACACCTGTGACTACTCTCAATGGCAGTCGCGCCCTGCGCCCGTCCCTCCGTGTCAACCAGTAGCTCCTCCCGTTCCTCCCACTCCTCCAACTCCTCCTGCACCTCCCGCTCCCCCGGCGCCTCCGGTTCCTCCAGCTCCTCCGTCCCCTCCTGACCCGCCTGTGTTTGGTGCTCCACGTCAGGGGGTCCTGCAGCTTCTCCTCCCTCCTGGCTACTCGGCGTTTGACGCGTACCTGTCCGAGCCCGACCGCGCCGGTGGCGCATCGTCTTCCTCCGCACCGTCGCCACGCTGGGGAGCCCCGGCTGATTGCCCGTTGGACGAATCCGCGGCTGGTGCGGAGGATGACGTGGAGTTTTGGGCTGCCGACGGTCTTCCAGAGCACCTGCCTATTCCCACCTTCCCCCCCCCCAATAAGAAACGGCCCCACCCTTCTCGCGAGAATCGCGATGCCCGTCCTCCCTCCCCCAGGCACAAGCCTTCAAGTCACAAGCGGCACTCTTACACATCGCAGGAGAAACTGCAGTGGATTCTCAAGCTTGAGTCCGGGCACATGAGCGTGCGGCAGATGTCTCGCCAAACCGGCATCTCCCGAAGGTCACTCGCAGAATGGAAGACCCGGAAGGCTGACCTGGAGGGCGCGCATGCTGCTCGCAAGCGTCTTCATGGGCGCGGAAGGAGCTCGTGGTATCGCGACATGGAAGCTGAAGTCTACAGGAGGTTTTTTGCCCACCGTAAAAAATGTCTCGCGGTCTCGATCGCTCGCCTACAGAAGTGGTCGCATGAGGTGATGAAAGAATTGCACCCACAGGTAAAGTGGTCCGGCTCGCAGCGGTGGACTGAGCGGTTTCGCCGCCGTTGGAATCTGACAACCCGAGCGAAGACCAGGGTCGGCCAGAAGCTTGCTGCCAGTGAGTTTGTGGGAAATGGTTGCAGTTTAATGTGTACTGCTTTGTGTTGTTTGTCTCTTTATGTTTCACGGTTGAATTTTAACGCGTCATTAATACTGTCTTCTCTCTTTCCCTCCCACCCGTACTCCCAGACTGCGAGACTGACGTCAGGAATTTCTGGAAGTTCGTGCGTCACACCCGCCGCCAATACAAGATTGACCCGCAGTGGATAATAAACGCGGACCAGACACCACTGTGGCTCGAGATGCCTGCCGAACGCACAGTCGAGGAGGTGGGTCTGCGCTCTGTGCCTATCCGCAGCGGCGGCTATCAGAAGGAGCGAGTTACGGTGATGCTCGCCTGCACTGCCAGCGGTGAGAAGCTGAAGCCGTGGGTCTTCTTCAAACGGAAGACCCTGCCTAAAGGGGATTTCCCTTCAGGTGAGCATTAACACCCACTGCTGCATGTTTTTTTTTTTCAATGTCTACTGATGTTGTATGTGCGTTTGTGGCTGTGCAGATGTTACGGTGTCCGTCCATCCCAACGGTTGGATGGACGCGGACGGAGTCATTGAGTGGCTCGACGGGGCAGTGAAGCCGTTCGTCCACACCAAGTTTGGAGTGAGGCCCCGCAAAGCGATGCTCGTCTTGGATTCGTACCGCGGGCACCTGACTGCGGAGGTGAAGAAGAAGTTCGGGGAGCTGAACATCGTCCCTGCCGTTATCCCAGCTGGCTGCACCTCGGAGATTCAACCTCTGGACGTCGCGGTGAATCGCTCCTTCAAGGCATCCGTTCGACAGCTCTACCAGGAGTGGTTCGAGAGCGAGGGGGTCGACACCTTGACAAAGAAAGGTGAGAGAGGCAGGCCATGCCTGTGCTGCTTTATCAGTTTGTAGCGGTGGCTGACTTTTGATTGTTTAAATTTTATGGCAGGCAACATCAAGAAGCCACCACCCGAGCTAACGCTCAAGTGGATATCAGCGGCTTGGAAGGCCGTGCCCAGGGACTTGATTCAACGGGCTTTCCTCACCTGTGGCATTAGTAACGCCCTGGATGGGACCCAGGACAAGATCTGCCTGCAACACAGGCGCGACGAGCTTGAGGGCGACGAAATAGACATCGACGACGACATTGCAGCAGATGGCTTTTTCTGCAACAACGTAGAAGAACCAGAGTCGGACTCTGAGGCCGACCCGGATGATCCTACCGCAGCTGATGACTAGATTACGTAGATCTAGAAATTGCTGTAGCCTGTGAGACTCGTAGGTAGATTTAGAACTGTAATTAGAAAAAACTGTAGATAAACTGACTTTGTATTTAATTAGATGAAAATATAAGTTGTTAATGTGGTTAGTGAAGTTTGTAGAAAAAAAATATTTAAAAAAGTGGCGGTTATAATGTGTAAGGTACAGGTATGCGGTTATAATCCGTACGACTCTAGGGTATGCGCTTATAATCGAGGAGGGGATATAAGCGCCATATGCCAATTAGAAGCGCCAGGCGCTTATCCTAGGGTGGCGCTTATATCCGGGGGGTGACGGTATTGGTATGCGTTTCTTAGCACAAATAAAATATATAGTATACATAGTTTGTATAACAAGGCTTGCGCACGCACAATCTACCCAACCATAGTAAAATTACTACCGTAACGCGCAGCTAAAAAGATGTATGAACTCCTCTAATAAGAAACTGAATATAATCTGCACAAATAGAGACATGAAAGTCGTGTTAAACAAGTATAACAAGTCTGCCATTCCACCACTCACCATTGGTGTTAAAAGATGGAGTATGCTCAACGGTGAAAAACATGCATCGTACGATTCTGGTTGACGAGGACTGCATAAACTGGTTGGAGCTGCAAAGCATGCACACACACGCATTCCGCTGACATTGCGCCATAGGGATGTAAGGAGTTGCAATATGAAAAAAACAGAAAAAAATACGGAACATAGGAACTGCATGTCAGAACATTATATAGCTTATGCTGTTGTGTAGGCTATAGTGGGGTATCCCATAGGGGGTACAACCCAATTAGGGTTTCCTATATGTACTCACTTCATTCATAGTTCATTCATTCTCATTCTAGTTCCTTTCACAAGGTTTCAGAGCGGTTACGCTCTCGGCCTGTGGGTACTACTGCTTCCGCTGCTACATGCTGTGTCGCACGCCCCGTGGCGTGCGACGCATTTTCGTAGGCGCGCGGCGATTTGCACTTTGGCGCGCGCCTCGGGGCACGCGGCCTCTTTCTTTTCTGGCGCGCCGCCCGTCCCGGCCCTTAGACGCCCGCGCGCCGCCCGTCCTGGCCCTTAGACGCCCGCGCGCCGCCCGTCCTGGCCCCTAGCCGCCCGCGTGCCGCCCATCCTGGCCCCTAGCCGCCCGCGCGCCGCCCGTTCCGGCCCTTAGCCGCCCGCGCGCCGCCCGTCCTGGCCCTTAGACGCCCGCGCGCCGCCCGTCCTGGCCCCTAGCCGCCCGCGCGCCGCCCGTCCTGGCCCCTAGCCGCCCGCGCGCCGCCCGTCCCGGCCCTTAGCCGCCCGCGCGCCGCCCGTCCCGGCCCTTAGACGCCCGCGCGCCGCCCGTCTTGGCCCCTAGCCGCCCGCGCGCCGCTCGTCGTGGCCCCTAGCCGCCCGCGCGCCGCCCGTCCCGGCCCTTAGCCGCCCGCGAGCCGCCCGTCCCGACCGCGCGCCGCTGCTCCAGCCCGTCGACGCCCGTGAGCCGCCCGTCCCGGCCCCATGCCGCCCGTGCGCCGCCCGTCCCGGCCCCGCGCCGTCGTCCCGGCCCCCACTTCGCCCGTGCGCCGCCCGTCCCGGCCCCACGCCGTCGTCCCGGCCCCCACTCCGCCCGTGCGCTGCCCGTCCCGGCCCCACGCCGCCCGTGCACCGCCCGTCCCGGCCCCGCGCAGCTCCCCCGGCCCGTCGCCTGCTGCATTGCCGAGCCGCCCCACCGAGCCGCCGAGCAGCCCAGCAGCCGAGCCGCAGTCGAGCCGCAGAGCAGCCGAGCCGTCCGAGCCGACCGAGCCGCCCGAGCCGCCCGAGCCGCCCGAGCCGCCCGAGCCGCCCGAGCCACCCGAGCCGCCGAGCCGCCCGAGTCGCCCGAGCAGCCGAGCCGCCCGGGTGGCCCGAGCCGCCGAGCCGCAGTTGCTGCAGTGCCGCCGTGTCGCCGAGTCGTCGAGCCTGCTCTTCCCACCACTGGTGAGCCCCTGCCTTACTAGCGCGTTGCCTGCAGCTTGCTTGGCTGCCTGCCTTACTGCTGCTACTCCTGCTCCTGCTTCTACTGGCGGCGGCCAGATGCAGCTCCAGCGACGCCCACGCGCGTCTCTCACGCCCCACCAGCTTCGTGAGTGGTACGCTCAGAGTAGAGGGTCTCTCAGTTGTGTTCGCTGCTCTTACGTGATTCGCACTGGTGCTCGGACTGGTCAGCCTTGTGGGACGCCTAGTCATACACCGTCCCGCTGCTTCGCCCGTCTGAACGACGCCTGGCGTACCGAGTTTGGCGACGAGGCTGAGCTCCCCGACTGGGTGGAGTTGCTTAGGCAGAGGGTAGATATATTTGCTCTTGACTATGATGCTATTCTCATTGCCATGTATGCATTGCCTACTAGTGCTGACCGTGCCGGTCACCTGTGCGTACCGCCTGACCCGGGTATAGAGCCTGCTGCTCTAGCTACTGGTGCGGCTGCTGCTCTGGGTGCTAGTGTGTCTCCTGCTCCAGGTACAGGTGCGGCTGCTGCTCTAGGTGCTAGTGAGTCTGCTTCCTCAGGTGCGGGTGAGTCTGCTCTCTCAGGTACCGCGTCGGCTCCGGCCTCTCACACCTTCACCCTTGACTCGGGGGCTTCCCGCTCCTTCTTTCGAGACCGCACCACACTCACGCCGCTTGGTCGGCCAGATGCAGTCTCTCTGGCAGACCCCTCTGGGGGCCCTGTCCTTGCTCACTTCTCCACTGTCCTCCCGTGTCCGGCGGCCCCCTCTGGCACCCTGTCTGGTCTTTACCTCCCCTCGTTCTCTACGAGCTTGGTGAGAGGTGCTGACCTGCAGGATGCGGGGGTTCACCAGTTCACTCCTGCGAGTCAGCGGGTGACCCACTGCACAGACGCTCGAACAGGCCGACACCTGGCCACGTTTACTCGTCGGCCGGGGTCGAGACTGTACACACTGACCACTGCGTCTCCTCCAGTTGCTGAGTCTGGTAGGGTAGCTGCGTCGGGTCAGGTGTTTGCTGCAGCGTCCAGGTCTGGTCCTGAGTCTGCCCCCTGTTCGTGTCGTCTCCTGTCTCACGAGACTCTCCTCTGGCACCACCGCCTTGGTCACCCCTCTCTGCTTCGGCTCAGAGGCATGGCCTCTCGTCTTCTTGTTTCTGGTCTTCCCCGGTCCCTCCCTCCCTTTCCTCAGGGCCCTGGCCCTACCTGTGTCCCTTGTGTCGAGGGGCGCCAGCGTGCTGCCCCTCACTCCTCCCAGTTTCCTCCGACAGAGGCCCCGTTGCAGATGCTTCACATGGACGTGTGGGGCCCAGCCCGCGTCCGTGGACAGGGTCACGAGCGCTACTTCCTGCTAGTTGTTGACGACTACTCGCGTTACACCGCAGTCTTCCCCTTGCGCAGCAAGGTGTCAGAATGTTATCTTGTCTAGCCTGCAGTGGGGTGCTCCATAGCAAGTACAACCCAGTTAGGGTTTGCTATTTGTATCCAATTGCTTGCTAGTGAACCTCCTCCTTCTCCATTCCTCTTTAATACTTTTGACACAAGGGTGATGTCACTGAGGTACTGATCGACTGGATCCGCGCAGCTCATCTCCAGCTCAGGCAGAGCTTTGGCTCGGACTTTCCTGTTCTGCGTCTGCACTCGGACTGAGGCGGAGAGTTTTCCTCTTGCCTTCTGAGAGCCTATTGTCGCGCACGGGGCATCCGTCAGACCTTCACGCTTCCGGACTCTCCGCAGCAAAATGGGATTGCTGAGCGCCGCATTGGCATGGTCATGGACGTCGCTCGTACGTCTATGATGCATGCGGCTGCCCCCCTAGCTGTGGCCGTTTGCGGTGAGGTACGCGGCGCATTAGCTCAACCTTCACCCTAGGGTCTCCAGGCCGGAGACCTCCCCAGCCTTGCTGTGGACGGGGAAGGTTGGCGATGCGTCGGCGTTCCGGGTCTGGGGATCTCGGGCGTTTGTCCGCGACTTGTCTGCGGACAAGCTGTCCCCTCGTGCTGCTCCTTGCGTCTTCCTGGGGTTTCCCCCTGACGCGCCTGGGTGGCAGTTCTACCACCCCACCTCTCGACGTGTTCTGTCCTCCCAGGACGTCACGTTTGACGAGTCGGTCCCCTACTACCGCCTTTTCCCGTACCGCACTCCGTCCCTCCCCCCGCCCCCGCTCTTCCTTGTACCAGGTCCCCCCCAGGTAGACCCCCTCCCCCCTCAGGGTCCTGCCCCTTCAGGTGTGTCCCAGGTAGACGCACTCGAGCCTGTCGAGGTCACTGGTGACTCTGGTGCTGCTGGGGGTGCTGAGCCTAGGGGTGCTGAGCCTGGGGGTGCTACGCGTGGGGGTGCTTTGCCTGGGGGTGCTGAGCCTAGAGGTGCTCCGCCTGGAGGTTCTCCGGGTGCTTCGTCTCGCCGGGAGCCACTCTCTCCACAGGAGCTGCGCGAGTGGTTTGCCCGGCGCTGGAGCCGTGCTGCTGGTGCTGGAGGTTCTTCGGCTACTGGGGGTGCTGAGCGTAGGTATGCTGAGCCTGGGGGTGCTGAGCCTGGGGGTTCTACGCCTGGGGGTGCTGAGCCTGGAGGTTCTCCGGGTGCTTCGTCTTGCCGGGAGCCACTCTCTCCACAGGAGCTGCGCGAGTGGTTTTCCCGTCGCTGGAGCCGTGCTGCTGGTGCTGGAGGTTCGTCGGCTCCTGAGGGTGCTGCTGTCGCGGGTCCCGGAGGTGCTCGTCCTGGGAGTACTAGAGCTGGTGGGCCTGCAGGTTGGCCTGGAGCTGGTGCTGCTGAGGGTGTTGGCGCTGAGACTACCACTGGCGGTCCTGCTGGGGGTGCTCCTGGTGCTGCTGGAGGTTCTTGAGCTGCTGGAGGTGCTGCTGGAGCGGGTGCTCCTGCTCGAGGTGTTGGCGCTGAGACCACCGCTGGCGGTCCTACTAGGGGTGCTCCTGGTGCTACTGGAGGTGCTGCTGGAGCGGGTGCTCCTACTGAGGGTACTGGTGGTGTCCCTGCTGCTTCTGGAGTCGCCACGCGGCCTCGACCGTACTTTGTTCCACTCCTGCAGCAAGTTCTTGGTCTTCCACCTTCTACTAGTCCTCCTCCTCCCTTAGAGTGTCCACAGCCTGTCCCGTCACAGTTACAGTTGCGTCCTTCCTCCCCTTTGCCCGCTCCTTCTCCTTACACTGGTCCTACTGGAGGTCTTGCTGAGCGTCGTGAGCCTGCGTCCCGCCCTGCGTCGCCTGTCCGTGTTGCTCCCACTAGTGGTCGCTGTTCGCGTCAGCGTCCTCCTCCTGTCCTTGGCACGCACCGGATGTCTCTGCGTCCGTCCACTGCTCCTCTGCGTGCCCCTTTGCCTTCTCCTCCTGAGTCCTCTCTTCCTACTCTTGCTGACCCGGAGTCGGACTCTCTTCGTGCTGCCAGTCCTACTGTCACGCGTCTCCTTGCTACTGTCGTCACTGACCCTTCTTTTGAGTCTACTGCTGCGTCTGCCCTAGTTGCTGAGCTCGTCGACTTTGCTGCTCGCTGTCGTTTAGACTACGCTGCTAGTCTTGTCGCTGAGTCTGAGTCTGTCTGTCCTCCATCCGTCGGGGATGAGTGTGCTCTTGGCACGGACGTCCTTGAGGACAGGCAGGAGGAGTTCCAGTGTCTGGCAGCTGCTTCACCTCATCTCGTGTCCGTACTACTTACCCCTGAGGGAGACCCGGATGCACTTGACATCCCGACTCCGTGCTATTACGCGGAGGCGATAGAGGGTCCCTACTCCTCTCAGTGGCAGGCAGCTATGGATGCAGAGATGGCTTCCTGGAAGTCCACAGGCACCTACGTTGACGCTGTCCCCCCTCGTGGGGCGAACATCGTCAGTGGCATGTGGATCTTCAGGGTGAAGCGGCCGCCGGGCTCTCCGCCTGTCTTCAAGGCGCGTTACGTGGCTCGTGGCTTCAGTCAGCGGCAGGGAGTTGACTACTTTCAGACCTTCTCCCCCATCCCGAAGATGACCACTCTTCGGGTACTGCTGCACGTTGCTGCTCACCGTGACTACGAGTTGCACTCTCTTGACTTTAGCACAGCTTTCTTGCAGGGCAGCCTGCACGAGGAGATCTGGCTGCGCCGCCCACCTGGCTTCACTGGATCTTTCCCTCCTGGTACCCAGTGGAGTCTCCGGCGGCCAGTCTACGGCCTCCGCCAGGCGCCACGTGAGTGGCACGACACACTGAGGACTACGCTTGCGGCTCTTGGGTTTGCTCCTTCTACTTCTGACCCGTCGCTATTTCAGCGCACCGACACCTCTTTGCCGCCGTTCTACATCCTCGTGTACGTCGACGACTTGGTCTTTGCCACAGCTGACACTGCTAGACTCGCCTACGTGAAGTCCGAGCTACAGAAGAGACACACGTGCACAGACCTGGGTGAACTGCGTAGCTACCTTGGCTTGCAGATCACTCGGGACAGAGCACGCCGCACCATTACCCTGACTCAGTCACACATGGTGCAGCAGGTTCTTCAGCGCTTCGGCTTCACGTACTCCTCGCCTCAGGCCACTCCTCTGTCTACTCGCCACTCACTCTCAGCTCTGCCTTCGGATGAGTCCGTAGAGTCGAGTGGCCCGTACCCAGAGCTTGTTGGCTGCCTCATGTACGTGATGACCTGCACACGACCTGACCTTGCATACCCTCTTAGCATTCTCGCACGCTATGTTGCTCCTGGGAGACACCGACCAGAGCACATGGCTGCAGCGAAGAGGGTGTTGCGCTACCTGTGCAGTACGTCGGGCATGGGGCTAGTGCTTGGAGGGCGGAGTCTAGTGGTTCTCACTAGGCACCCGGACGCTTCTTGGGCTGACGACCAGGCTACGCAGCGGTCGTCACAGGGTTACACCTTCAGCCTTGGTTCCGGCTCTATTTCGTGGCGGGCTACTCGCTCGTCTTCTGTTCTCGGCTCCAGTTGTGAGGCTGAGATCTACGCCGGGGCCATGGCTGCAGAGGAGCTTCGCTGGCTCACCTACCTGCTGACCGACCTTGGCGAGGTGCCTCGTTCTCCTCCAGTCCTGTACGTAGACAACAAGGCCATGCTGGCCTTGTGTCGAGAGCAGAGACTGGAGAAAAGAACAAAGCACATCGCTCTTCGCTACTTCCTTGCTCGTGAGCTTCAGCAGCGTGGACACTTGCGGCTTGCGTACGTGGCCTCTGAGGCCAACACTACCCTTGTGACCATCAGCGCTTCTGCACTCAGCTGGGTCTTGTGCCTGTCTTGCCTCACTTGCTCTCCTCTTGACCTTGCTTGTACTGTCACATATGTATACCTGCTCTTGCTTGTCTAGCTTTATATATATGTGTGTACTCTTGCATGTGAACTGGCCTTGTGGCCTTGTCGTTGTGCTCGGACTGTGTGGTGACTTTGTGATCCACCCTGAGCTTACTTTGCTTTGCTTGACTGGTCTTGTGACCCCTTGTTCTCCCCCACTTTGCCTATGGGGGTGTGTCAGAACTATATATAGCTTATGCTGTTGTGTAGGCCATAGTGGGGTATCCCATAGGGGGTACAACCCAATTAGGGTTTCCTATATGTACTCACTTCATTCATAGTTCATTCATTCTCATTCTAGTTCCTTTCACACTGCAAATACAATGGCCTAAACTGGATACTTCGATGCGATACTTGCGTTCAAGCCCATCGCGAGAAGGCTGACATCTGTCGACCTGAAAACCGTCGACCTGAAAACCGTCATCCTGATATGCCATTGCGACAGCATTAGTCGCAAGTGATAGACAAAACAAGTCGACGGGCTGCAAAGTGTCATGGGAGGTTGGAGTTTGGAGGGGAGGAGAGGGAGCGGGTGGGAGAATGTGAAGATAGGTAAACAGGAATGAAATGACTAAGTCAGAAATTGGTACAAATGGGAAACCTAATTGTGTTGTACCCCTTATGGGATACCCCACTGTAGCCTACACAAACAGGTAAGCTATGTGTTCTGACACACCCCCATAGGCAAAGTGGGGGAGAACAAGAGGTCACAAGACCAGTCAAGCAAAGCAAAGCAAGCTCGGGGTGGATCACAAAGTCACCACACAGTCCGAGCACAAGAGCAAGGCCAAAGGCCAGTTCACATGCAAGAGTACAGACATATATATAAAGCAAGACAAGCAAGAGCAGGTATGTATATGTCACAGTACAAGTAAAGTCAAGAAGAGAGCAAGTGAGGCAAGACAGGCACAAGACCCAGCTGGGTACAACAGCGCTGATGGTCACAAGGCGCCAGTGCCTTGGTGAACACATCAGTAGTGTTGGCCTCAGAGGCCACGTACGCAAGTCGCAACTGACCACGCTGCTGCAGCTCACGAGCAAGGAAGTAGCGGAGAGCAATGTGCTTCGTTCTGTGCTCCAAGCGCTGCTCTCGACACAAGGCCAGCATGGCCTTGTTGTCTACGTACAGCACTGGAGGAGAACGAGGCGGCTCTCCAAGGTCAGTCAGCAGGTAGGTGAGCCAGCGAAGCTCCTGTGCAGCCATGGCCCCGGCGTAGATCTCAGCCTCACAACTGGAGCCGAGAACCAAAGACGAGCGAGTAGACCGCCACGAGACAGAGCCGGAACCAAGGCTGAAGGTGTAACCCTGTGACGACCGCTGCGTAGCCTGGTCGTCAGCCCAAGAAGCGTCCGCGTGGCCTGTAAGGACCACTGGACTGCGCCCTCCAAGCACTAGCCCCATGCCTGACGTACTGCACAGGTAGCGCAATACCCTCTTCGCTGCAGCCATGTGCTCTGGTCGGTGTCTCCCAGGAGCAACATAGCGTGCAAGGATGCTCAGAGGGTATGCGAGGTCGGGTCGTGTGCAGGTCATCAGGTACATGAGGCAGCCAACAAGCTCTGCATACGGACCACTTGACTCTACGGACTCATCCGAAGGCAGAGCTGAGAGTGAGTGGCGAGTAGGCAGAGGAGTGGCCTGAGGCGAGGAGTACGTGAAGCCGAAGCGCTGAAGGACCTGCTGCACCATGTGTGACTGAGTCAAGGTGATGGTGCGGCGTGCTCTGTCCCGAGTGATCTGCAAGCCAAGGTAGCTGCGCAGTTCACCCAGGTCTGTGCACGTGTGTCTCTTCAGCAGCTCGGACTTCACGTAGGCGAGTCCAGCAGTGTCCGCTGTGGCAAAGACCAAGTCGTCGACGTACACGAGGATGTAGAACGGCGGCAGGGAAGCGTCGGTGCGAAGAAACAGCGACGGGTCAGCAGTAGAAGGAGCAAACCCAAGAGCCGCAAGCGTAGTCCTCAGTGTGTCGTGCCACTCACGCGGTGCCTGGCGGAGACCGTAGACTGGCCGTCGGAGGCTCCACTGGGTGCCAGGAGGGAAAGTCCCAGTGAAGCCAGGCGGACGGCGCAGCCAGATCTCCTCGTGCAGGCTACCCTGCAGGAACGCAGTGCTGAAGTCGAGAGAGTGAAGCTCGTAGTCGCGCTGAGCGGCTATGTGCAGCAGCACCCGAAGAGTGGTCATCTTCGGGGTGGGAGAGAAGGTCTGAAAGTAGTCAACTCCCTGCCGCTGACTGAAGCCACGAGCAACGTACCGTGCCTTGAAGACAGGTGGAGAGCCCAGCGGTCGCTTCACCCTGAAGATCCACATGCCACTGACGATGTTCGCCCCAGGAGGGGGAACTGCGTCAACGTAGGTGCCTGTGGACTTCCAGGAAGCCATCTCTGCATCCATAGCTGCCTGCCACTGAGAGGAGTAGGGACCCTCTACGGCCTCCGCGTAAGAACGCGGAGTCGGGATGTCTAGTGCATCCGGGTCTCCCTCAGGGGCAAGCAGTACAGACGCGAGATGAGGTGAAGCAGCCGCTAGACACTGTAACTCCTCCTGCCTGTCCTCTAGGACGTCCGTGCCAAGAGCACACTCACCCCCGACGGACGAAGGACAGCAAGACACAGACTCAGCAACAAGACTAGCAGCGTAGTCGAGACGACAGCGAGCAGCAAAGTCAACGAGCTCAGCGACCAGAGCAGACGCAGCAGTGGACTCAAACGAGGGGTCAGTGACGACAGTAGCAAGCAGACGCGTGACAGTAGGACTGGCAGCGCGAAGAGAGTCCGACTCAGGGTCGGCAAGCGCAGGAAGAGAGGACTCAGGAGGAGAAGGCAAAGGGGCACGCAGAGGAGCAGTGGACGGACGCAGAGACATCCGGTGCGTGCCAGGGACAGGAGGAGGACGCTGACGCGAACTGCGACCACTAGCGCGAGCAGCACGAACAGGCGACGCGGGACGAGACGCAGGCTCACGACGCTCAGCAAGACCTCCAGTAGGACCAGTGTAAGGAGAGGGAGCAGGCAGCGGAGAGGAAGGCTCCAGTAGGGACTGCGACTGGACAGGCGGTGGACCCTCTACTGGAGGAGAAAGACCAAGAACCTGCTGCAGGAGCGGAACGAAGTACGGCCGAGACCGCGCGGCAGCTCCAGACTCAGCAGGGACAGTACCAGCACCCTCAGCGACAGCACCAGCGCCACCCACACCTCCAGCGGCAGGTCCAACAGCAGCAGGCTCAGCACCAACGCCCTCAGCAGCTCCAGCTCTAGGAGGACCAGTAGGTCCAGCAGCTCCGGGACCGGCAGCACCCGCACCCTCGACGGTCGAAGAAGCTCCAGCTCCAGCTCCAGCAGCACCTCCAGACTCAGCAGCACGCCTCCAGCGGCGAGCGAACCACTCGCGCAGCTCCGGTGGAGAGAGGGGCTCCCGGCGAGACGCAGCAGCAGGAGAAACCCCAGGCTCAGCAACTCTAGGCGCAGCACCCCCAGGCTCAGCAGCTCCCAGCTCAGTACCCTCAGGCTCAGCAGCTCCCAGCTCAGCACCCCCAGACTCAGCACCTCCAGGCACAGCACCCCCCGGCCCAGTACCCCCAGGCTCCGCACCCTCCGCAGTAGCACCCCCAGGCCCAGCACCCCCAGCAGTAGCACCCCCAGGCCCCGCACCCTCAGGGTCAGCACCCCCAGGCTCAGCACCCGCAGCAGCACCAGAGTCACCAGTAACCTCGACCGGGTCAACGGCGTCTACCTGGGACACACCTGAGGGGGCAGGAACCTGAGGGGGGAGGGGGTCGACCGGGGGGGGAACCGGCACAAGGAAGTCCGGGGGAGGGGGGAGGGAAGGAGTGCGGTAGGGGAAGAGACGGTAGAAGGGGACTGACTCGTCGAACGTGACGTCCTGGGAGGACAGAACACGACGAGAGGAGGGGTGGTAAAACTGCCACCCTGGGGCGTCAGTGGGGAAGCCAAGGAAGACACAGGGAGCAGCACGGGGGGACAGCTTGTCTGCAGACAAGTCGCGGACAAACGCCCGAGATCCCCAGACACGGAACACGGACGCATCGCCAACCTTCCCTGTCCACAGCAAGACTGGGGACATCGTAGGCCGAGAGACCCGGGGGTGAAGGTTGAGCTGATGCGCCGCGTACCTCACAGCAAACGGCCACAGAAAATGGGGGGCAGCCGCATGCATCATGGACGTACGAGCGACATCCATGACCATGCCAATGCGGCGCTCAGCAATCCCATTTTGCTGTGGTGAGTCCGGAAGCGTGAAGGTCTGGCGGATCCCCCGTGCACGACAGTAGTCTCGCAGAAGGCGAGAAGAGAATTCTCCGCCTCTGACAGAGTGCAGACGCAGAACAGGAAAGTCCGAGCCGAAGCTCTTCCTGAGCTGGAGACGAGCCTCGCGGATCCAGTCGATCAGCACCTCAGTGACCGCACCCTTGCTGCGCAAGGGGAGGACTGTGGTGTAACGCGAGTAGTCGTCAACCACCAGCAGGAAGTAGCGCTCGTAACCCTGCCCACGGACGGGGGCTGGGCCCCACACATCCATGTGAAGCGTCTGCAGGGGAGCCTCTGTCGGGGGGAAGTGGGAGGAGTGAGGAGTAGCCCGGAGGCGACCCTCGACACAGGGGACACAGGAAGGTCCTGGCCCGGAGGGGAGAGGAGGGAGAGACTGGGGAAGACCAGAGACAAGGACACGGGAAGCCATGCTCCGAAGACGGGGCAAGGAGGGGTGGCCAAGACGGTGGTGCCACAGGAGAGTCTCGTGAGACAGGAGGCGACAAGAACAGGGGGCAGACTCAGGACCTGACCGGGAAGCAGCAGCAAACACCTGACCTGACGCAGCTACCCGACCAGACGCAGGGACAGGAGGAGACGAAGTGGTCAGGGTGTAGAGACTCGACCCCGGCCGACGCGAAAAGGTGGCCAGATGTCGGCCTGTGTCCGCGTCCGTGCAGTGGGTCACCCGTCGCCTCGCAGGAGTGAACTGGTGAACCCCCGCATCCTGTAGGTCCGCACCACTTACCAAGTTCGTAGAGAACGAGGGAAGGTACAGACCAGACAGGGTGCCCGAAGGGGCAGCCGGACACGGGAGGACAGTGGAGAAGTGAGACAGGACAGGACCCCCAGAGGGGTCAGCAAGGGAGACCGCAACCGGCCGGCCAAGAGGCGTAAGGGTAGTGCGGTCTCGAAAGAAGGAGCGAGAAGCCCCAGAGTCAAGTGTGAAAGTGAGGGAGGACGAGGGCGACGCAGTACCTGAGAGCGCAGTCTCACCAGCACCTGAGAGCGCAGTCTCACTAGTACCTGAGAGCGCAGACGCAGTGGCACCTAGAGCAGCAGCCTCACAAGTACCTAGCGCAGCAGTACCAATGCCCGGGTCGGGCTGGAAACACCGGTAACCCTCATTCTCCTCACTATAAATCACAGCATACATAGCAGAAAGGATAGCATCAAAATCAAGATCAAAGATCGCTACACCAGCCCTAAGGAGCTCATCCCAGCGAGGGATCTCACTAGCCCCGGGGAACTGCTGACGCCAAGCGTCCGTCAGGCGGCCAAAGCAGCGCTGGGTGGAGTGGGCACCCCCACACTGCTCACCCGCGCGGTCGCCGGAACGAAGAACGTAGGCTCAGGGACCAGTACCCCCACCCCTCTGACGCGCAGCGTACCACTCACGAAGCTGCTGAGGCGGAGGGATGTCCCGCGAACGTTGCTGCTGCTGCCGCTGCGAGCGTTGGGCACCACCACCGCCGCTCCGCTGCTGGGTACCACCACGACCAGCTCCACCTCCTCCACCACCACCGCCTCCTCCGCCGCCGCCTCCACTGCCTCCACCTCCACCGCCTCCGCTCCCGCTGCTGCCTCCACCACCACCGCTGGCACTACCACTACCGTCTCCGCCGCTGCTGCCACCACCACCACCACCACCACCACTACTCCCGCCGCCACCCCCACTCCCTCCGCCGCCTCCGCCGCCACCGCCACCGCCCCCTCCAGCTCCGCCCGCGCCCTTGCCCCCCTTGCCCTTGCTAGAGCGACGTCTCCCACTAGGGGCAGACGCCGCGCCGACCGACTCAAGACCAAGCAGGTCGGCCGCAGCAGCAGAGGCAACAGAGGGCAGCAAGGGGGAAGGAGAGCACCCCTCAAAGATGGGGGTGCGAGGGTCACCACGAGAGGCACCTACAGCGACTATGCTCTTCTCCGCTGCGAGGAGGGCCTTCTCGAGGAGGTCGACGGTGAGAGTGGTGGGACAGACTGCGAGAAAGTGGTCCCTGACTACGCGGAGGGAGTCAGGGAGGCGCGCGACTACGTAGTAGAGAGTGATGTACATGGGGGGGGGGTTCTTAGCGCAGAACTCAGCAGGAAGGGCGGCGCGGTAGCGAGTGTCACTAGTGCGGAGGTGCGTAATGAGGTCAGCGACAGTGGGAAAGACAGAGAGGTCAGGAAAGAGGTAGGGAAGCATGAGACGGCTCAGTGCAGCAGTGGCAGGGGAGGAGTAGCGCGCAACTACAGCGTCGTACAAGGTCTGAGCACTCTTGTACTGACTAAAGTGCGCACGCTCAGAGGTAGGGAGGTGGCGACGCACAGCAAGACGTGCAGCAGCATCGCGGGTGGCCCACTGAGAGCGGACAGTGGGATCAGCATCGGCAGCAGGAGCAGGAGAGGCGCCAGAGGTGAGGTCAAAGAGAGAAAGGCTGTCAGCTCTGTCGCACTGTAAGAAAAGCTGCAGGTCGTCTAGCCAGACCTCAAAATCAATGGCGCGACCCTCGGCGTCAAAGGCTAGGACACTAGGGGTGGCCATGATGACGACAGCAAAGCAGTGCAAGCAGTAGGGAAAGAGGGCGCAGTGACAGAGGGACTGTGCTCACCAGGCAGGGCAAGTCGTGCAGCTCAGCAGAAAGGCGGCTCGACTCCCGGGCAGCTCGGCAGCTGTGGGGCGGCTCGGGTGCTGCTGGGCGGCTCGGCCGCTGCTGGGCGGTCCGGCTGCTGCTGGGCGGCTCGGCTGCTGCTGGGCGGCTCGGCTGCTGCTGGGCGGCTCGGCTGCTGCTGGGCGGTCCGGCTGCTGCTGGGCGGCTCGGCTGCTGCTGGGCGGCTCGGCTGCTGCTGGGCGAGCGGGCTGCAGTGCAGCGGCGGGGCCTGGACAGAGGCCGGCGGGGCCGGGACAGGTGCAGTGGCGGGCCGGGAAAGGTGCAGCGGCGGGCCGGGACAGGTGCAGCGGTGGGCCGGGACAGGTGCAGTGGCGGGCCGGGACAGGGGACGGCGGGGCCGGGTGTGCAGTGGCGGGGCCGTCAGGGTGCAGCGGCGGGCCGTCAGCAGGTACAGCGGCGGGCCGTCAGGGTGCAGCGGCGGGCCGTCAAAAGGTGCAGCGGCGGGCCGTCAAAAGGTGCAGCGGCGGGCCGTCAGGGCTCAGCGGCGGGCCGGGAAGGTGCAGCGGCGAGGCCGGGAGAGGGGACGGCGGGGCCGTGACAGGAAACGGCGGGGCCGGCAGAATGCAGCGGCGGGCCGTCAAAAAAGGGACGGCGGGGCCGTCAAAAACGGGGCCCGCGGCCGCGACGAAGCGGCCGCGTGGCCGGTTCGAGGGCGGCGGGGCACAGCCGGGCCGAGAGGGCGGCGCGGCGCGGCCGTAAAGCCCGCGCGACGTGGGCCCGAGCCGCGCGCGCTAAAAAAAAATTTCGCGCGCTACTCGCGGGGGGGCCACAAAGGCAGCGGGAAATGCACTAAGGGGGGGGGGGGGGAGCGCGCCTCGGGGAGAGTAGGGCGCTCCGGGCAGAGAGAATATCGTGGGTGGGCCCAAAAAAAAAATCGGTCCTTAAGAGGGACCCGCTCTATACCATGTGAAGATAGGTAAACAGGAATGAAATGACTAAGTCAGAAATTGGTACAAATGGGAAACCTAATTGTGTTGTACCCCTTATGGGATACCCCACTGTAGCCTACACAAACAGGTAAGCTATGTGTTCTGACAGAGAAATCGTCGATGTATAGGGTTTCTTAGATGTGTTAAACAAATAGATAGTTGTATGCAAGATGGATTCGTTTTGAGAGACTACGAATGCGAAAAAACGTATACTACACCAGCGAAACGAATACCATCGCGTATAAATAAACGTATTCCTTAACACCAGAACGAATACCATCATTTAGATGGAAACGCATACCTTATCAGCGAAACGTATACCATCGCGTAGAAGGAAACGCATATCTTACCAGCGACAATAATATCATCGCGTGGAAAAAAACGCATACCTCACCAGCGAAACGAATACCATCGCGTGTAAAAAAAAACGCATACTTTACCAGCGAAACAAATACGTCTCATTGAAATAGTTGTTGAGCATGCGCTTTCACGTCGCTAAGTGCACGACTGACCTCCGCGATGGCCCAAATCCGTCGATCTGCCAAGGGGAACGGATGGTTGCAAGGATATGGAGATAGTCCAGGCTGAGGCTACAACGTATGATAGGGACGGACAGTGGTACGTACGAAGAAATAGATCTGACATCGTAATGAAATGAGTACAAAAACTTGACTGATGGTGCCCCAAGAGATACGTGAGCTAAGTGAAAAGGACTTAGAGCGATAGGAGTCGAAGCTCTAGGTGAGCATTGAAGATGAAGTTGTGGTTCGTGAAACTGTAAACTGAAGGTTCACTAGGTATTTGCAAGGACGGAGTAGAAGTGTTAGGAGGATGAGGACGAATGTTGCTTGGGTTGGAGTGTATATCATGCTGACGTGTAGAAGCTGTCAGAATATTATTCTTATGTTCTAGCCTGTAGTGGGGTGCTCTATAGCGAGTACAACCCTTCTAGGGTTTGCTATTTGTATCCCCATTTCTGCTAGTTCATTCCTCTTTCTTTCTTCTAATTTTGTCATGCTATCAGAGCAGGTCGATCCCCTTGGATCGATCCTGTGGGTGGGTTTCCACCTCGCTTCCGCTGCTACCTTTCCTTCCCGCCGTGCGCCCCGAGGCGCGCGGCGGTTTTCCTTCCCGCCGTGCGCCCCGAGGCGCGCGGCGGTTTTCTGCCCGCCGTGCGCCCCGGGGCGCGCGGCGGTTCTTTGCCCGCTGTGCGCCCCGAGGCGCGCGGCGGGCGTCTGCCCTACCGTCGCGGCCCGCCCTACGTCGCGGCCCCGCCCCTCGAAGCGGCCCTGCCCTACGTCGCGGCCCCGCCCCGACCGTCGCGGCCCCGCCCTACAGTCGCGGCCCCGCCCTACGTCGCGGCCCCGCCCCGACCGTCACGGCCCCGCCCTACGTCGCGGCCCCGCCCGACCGTTGCGGCCCTGCCCTACGTCGCGGCCCCGCCCCGACCGTCGCGGCCCCGCCCTACGTCGCGGCCCCGCCCTGTGTCGCGGCCCCGCCCCTCGAAGCGGCCCTGCCCGACCGTCGCGGCCCCGCCCCTCGTCGCGGCCCCGCCCCTTGTCGCGGCCCCGCCCTCCAACCAGGCCCGTGGTGGGCCCCTTTCACCACACCGCCTCCCCCCCCCCCTGCCATTTCCCGTCGTCCGTCGAGGCGACCTGAGGGGGCCGCTTGCGGTCGGGTGGCGGGTATGGGGGTGGCCGGTGTGCCTTCCTCCCTTGCTCCTCCTCCTCCTTCGTCTCCCACTGCTGCAGCTGTCGCTGAGGGGGGTGGTTGTGTGGGAGATTGGGGTTTCGGGTTTAAGGGGGGTGCGTGGGAGTAGAGCTAGCGGTGTAGCAGTGGGTGTGTATCAGGGGGGTGGGACTGTTTGCGGGAGGTTGAGCGGAGGCTGCCAGCTTGTCGTCCGCAGCACCTGTAGTCCGGGGCGCTGTCCCGGTAGCCCAGTCGTAGCCAGCTGTGCCAGCCGCCCGTGGGTCTGTTGCGCGTCCGCCGCTATTTGAGCCGCGGGGCCTGTTACTCCTGTAGTCCGGGCGCTGTCCGGTAGCCGCTGTGCCAGTCTGCCTCCTGTTGCCCGTGTGTCTGCAGCTTCAGCCGTCGCCTCCTGTCTCCTCTCCCCTCACTCTCCCTCCTCCTCCTCACTTGCCCGTTGTGACTACCACTAGCTTTGCTTATAATTGTGAACTCTAAACTATTTCTTCTTGAACTTGTGCTCAGAATGTGTGGTGACATTGTGATCCACCCTGAGCTTGTTTTGCTTTGCCTGCTCTGCTGATTACACCCCACTTTGGCTATGGGGGTGTGTCAGAATATTATCTTATTGTTCTAGCCTGTAGTGGGGTGCTCTATAGCGAGTACAACCCTTCTAGGGTTTGCTATTTGTATCCCCATTTCTGCTAGTTCATTCCTCTTTCTTTCTTCTAATTTTGTCAGAAGTTGAAGGGTGGTGATTACTTGGAGTGAGTATACAGCAACAATGATTGGCTGAGTAGGATTTTGGTGTGATCACTCGTCACTCTTCAGAACCAACCAGGTGTAAGTGTGTGGTTTAGGCTGGGTGGTTGGGATGCAGATTTGAAGAAAACGAATGTTTTGTGACCACGTGTACAGTCCAAGTGTCCAGAAAGCGAATGTGTTCTGACTAGTGTATTCACGAAATTGTTGTATGTACACTCACATTTTCGCTAGTTCTCGTGGGGACAAACAAAAGAAGGAACCGTTTTCAATCTGTCTTGACCGCTCGAAACCGAATACGCGATATTTTCATTACTTTTGAGTGACCTTTTGGCGCTGGTATGCACTTTCGCAATTGGTGTCTTCAGAGTTGCTTTTTGGGGTCGTTGTTTTCTGTATACTTGGCGCAAGAAAACCGCAGACTTGTTGCAGAAAAACCTTCGGACCCCCAAAATCGCAAATTTCCTTTTCCGCGATGGTGCTATACCCGGTCGTATTTCCTTCGCCGCCTCTCCCATGTTCGCCTATTCACAGGATGGGTTATGCGGAATGTTTAGGTACTTCCTATAACACCGTTTTGAAAGGCCGCTGTCCCACTTGTTTGGTGTCGCAGCTAGTTTACAGAAAGCGTGTTGGATTCGAACATCCAGGGTCTACTTACTCGTCGAGTCGCCTCCGCTCTCGTCGCTTCCGACGAGGCAATTTAACCGCCCTATGCAGCAGAAACTCTCTCTAAACCCAAAACGCTGGCAACGTTACTGCTTCGGACCGACGTTAGGTGTTGCGCGAGGAAAGCAGCAAATTCATGCATTAGCTCTGAACAAATGCAGCACACGTGAAGGAAACATACACTAGGTAAACCAGAGTTGAAATACAGTGTTACAAGGATACACTACACCCACAATAACCCACATATATTACACGCCCACGTCATAATCACAAGGCTAACATCCATTGCAGCAAGCAGAAGCCTCCTCGCCTTTCCCCCGCCACCACTCCTACACGCTTCCAGCTCGGCAGCACCCCCTCCTCCCCCCCGTGTCGCTTGGTGTTTCACTTTGCGGCTGCAGACCTGCAGACAAAAGGACAAGGTAGGGAGGAGGAATCAGTCAGATTCTCATGCACTCAGGGGCGTGGTGAGCTCCACATGATAGGCTCTATAGACTCTGGTGCACTGCAAACCGGCCAGTGGCTATGGCCTCATGCAGCGCACATGCTGACAAGGATGAGCGCCACAGCCTATAAGGCACACAGGGGCGTGGCGGGCCCCACATCATAAGCTCTATAGCCTCTGTTGCGGTGAAAAGGGACAACTATGGCTTTTCCATGCGGCGCACGTGCCGACATGATGAGTCAACAGCACTTACACACAAGGGGTTGAGGTGAGAACGACCAGGCATCGCGAAATTGGGAAGTGCGGAAAGTAACCCTGAATACACTCTTGCACAACTTACCCGATAGTACACCCCCGGCACTTTTGAGTCAAGGTTTTAGAACTGCGTGGCGACAGTCACTGGCGTAGTAACTTCCGAGTCACTTTCCCGCGCCTTTCTGCACAAACTCAGTCAACCGTTTAGCAACGCCACCCGCATCTGCGCACATGCTAAACAGTCACGGGCTGCTCCACCCAAATGTTCACCTGCCCATACCGTGTCAACCAACTCGAAAGCGACGAGCACGTAACCCCAACTGCCAATCCGTACGGGCTTCCCCACGTGGCATACTGTTTCAACTCCCACGTCCACGTAAGCGTACATGCAGCAAAACGTACAGCAACCACAACCGTTGGATGGACACCCTGGTCACGCAATCACTACGGTACACGTGTCGCCTGTACATAAACTCGCATAGCACGTTACGCATTCGCGCACACAAACTCGCACATCCTTGCAAGCTCACCGCGCTCCGATCTGCACCGTACATCTGGTGGTCAAGCATCCTTCCCACACCGTACATTTGGATGCATCCCATAGGGCAGCAAACCGCATATCACGCCAACGGTAGCCACTACCCCTCATCCACGCGGCCTCACTCCACTTGCGCATCGTGCGTCCGCACCAGACGCGCCAATGCATAAACACCGTACACCTGAACCAATGCCACCGTTTCGTGCACTTCGCGAAAAGTCTCGCCTACCATTAGGGTTGCGCTCGCAACTAGATGACGACGACACCTGCGTCGTCCATCTGTATACATCGTAAACACCACCGACCTTCCACGTCACGCACAATTAATCCATCTTACCCGTACACTTGCAACCCGATCATGCAATCGCACAAACGGTAACCGGTTGCCCTACCCATCGTGGCTCACGTTTGCGACGTATGCGCGAACCACTCACAACCGTGCATTTGTCGCACCCGTATAGCATATCACAGCGCACATCCCACCGTCGGCCTCATCTTCACGCTCGTCCACGATTGTGACACGGGTGTACAAGCGCGTGCCACCCTCCCATACCATTGGCTCCACGTCATCCCTTAGCCTTGTTGCGGTCCAACCACATGTCCACTTACGCGCACCGCTGCGTCCTTTACGTCCAACGTACAGGTGACACATGGCACACACCGTAAAATTCGCCGCAGAATGCGGCGCATCCCTCTCCATCCCGCACATCTGGGCGACGGCGGGTTCGCTGTGGCATGCACCATATAGTTTCTGTTATGTGCTGTCATATGCGAGCAATACCCCAATTGAAGCTTTTCCCATTAACAACAAACGCACACACAAACATACAACGTCTCCACGCCTATGTCTAACCCCCCCACATCTTCAACACTGACACATGCTTAACCCAGGTGCGCGTTCCACAGCTACACATAACCCTGTCACACAGCCGCAAATCATCGTACACACGCAGCCAATCTACTGTCCCCGCAACGGTAAAACCCACGCTTCCCCCATCCCCTCCACGCCAGCCGTCCTACTCATCCCCCACGGATGCCGAAAGGTCGTCGTCCCCCACTGGCTCCTCCGGCTGGGCTGCGCCGGCGGGCCTCATGTGCTCCAGGCCGCACGCAGAGATGCGCAGACCATGGCGCCCCCAGATCCACGCCTCCCGCTCCGCGTCATACTCC
The DNA here is from genome assembly GCA_948144175.1 of Closterium sp. NIES-65. Lineage (NCBI taxonomy): Eukaryota > Viridiplantae > Streptophyta > Zygnematophyceae > Desmidiales > Closteriaceae > Closterium > Closterium sp. NIES-65. The sequence continues at coordinate 95,957 of CANXME010002623.1, forward strand.
GGGTTGCGGATCCTGATCGCCCTCTCCACGGCCTCCTTAACCAGGACCTTGAGGCCGTCCACAACGTGGGCATTTCCGCCGGCCGAGTTGGAAAGCCGGCCTTTCCTCTGCTCCCAGTAGAGGACGCAGTCGGAGACCTGCGCCATCACGCATCGTGTCACTCAAATGGTCCGACGTAAACAACACAGATGCATGGCACACATAGAGCGCACAGACTCACCACATGCTCCAACCAGGCCAGGTGGTACACCTTCAGCGTCATCACCAGGCCGGCCTTCTTGGGCCTGAATGCAGCCTTCGCACATGTCGCGAACGCCCGAGAGGCGAACGGCATGCCATCCCGGTCTGTCGCCCATGTCGTGAGCACCAGTGTTTCTGCATTCCCACGTGCATGCAGGTCAGTGTCAACGGCCGTCACGCACGAGGGTGACAGCATAACGATGCGGTGGCAAGCCTGGTTGCTGGGGTAGACCGCACTCACCAGGGGGGTCAGCGCCGAACCCAATGCGCTCCCGGATCTTCTCAATACTGCGTTCCTTCTCCGGTGCCCATGGGCTGGATGCGTCCCGATCGTCGCGGAACAAGCCGAGCTTGGGAAGTGCAATGTCGCGCACGCGGGCGGCAGCCCGCGTCTTCCACTCAGAGAGTGTCTTGTTGAGATCAGCGCGACGCGACTTGTCAGCCGCCAACGCCAAACAGGCGAAGCTATGCGGCAGGCGGTCCAGCACCGCACACACCCCGTGTGTCTTGTCGTCGCTGCTCGGGTAGAAGGTCATCATCGACGTCGGCCTGTTGAGAAACATGTGCACCCTGGCCAGCTCGCACACCCGCTGCGCACATAAGGTATACACAACAACATGAGTGGCGCACACCGGTATGCATGACGGTTGAATAATGGAACCGGACGGGAACGGGCCCGCTCACCTTCCACGCCTTGTCCGCAGGCAAATGCTCCAAGGCGCGCTGCAGAATAGGAGACTTGGCCGTGCGCATATGACGGCCACCAGATCCATGTGTGTCGTCATCGTCGTCCTCGCCGTCATCGTCTGACCCGCCACTCCACGTCTCGCCACGCTTACGCTTCGGGTTCATACAACCCTGCCCCGGGTCTCTCTGCCTGGTCGCCTTACGCTTATGAGAGCCACTGGACGGCCGAGACATCGCATTCAAGAACAGCGCCTCCAACCGCGCGTTCTCCTTGGCGCTCTTGTCCTGAGCCTGAATGAGTTGCTCGAGGATACGGCTCGGTATGCGCACGTCATCGCTGTTGGCGTCCACTGTGTCCCAGCGTGTGGGTCCCACCAGTCCGTCCACGTCGTGATTAGCGCGAGTGTCAGCGTTGGCCGCGGATGGTCCCGCACGCCCATCGTCGTCCGTCTTCCCCCCCTTAGCGGGCTCGGCTGATTCTTCGCCTGATCCTGATGCCGACGTGTCTCCGCCTTCCTCGTCCTCATCCTCGCTGCGCTCGGACGAATCTGCACTCTCCGCCCCAGTGCCGTCATCTGTGGGTGACAGAATGACAACAGGCGCACAGAACCGCAAGTTAGCATACGCGCGCAACAACCGCCGCGAACGTCGTGACTGATCCACTCATGATCGTAATGCATACCTTCCTCTGGCTGCACCACCTCCTTCCCCTTCTTGCGGAAGCTCAGGCTCTTGGGTAAGGGCGCCCCACGGGTCCCGTTGGACAGTCGACCTCGCGGCATCGTCAACTGGTATGACGCTCGCAGGTACGCAGGCGGGAGCGAGACACGACGGGAGCGTCCCCCAGCTCGGGTATCCTCAGAAGCAATTGAGGTATCCATTGAAGCAACTGAAGTATCCAGTGAGATGCGCACATAATGACGCGATAACCACTTTTCTACGTAGCGGTGAGATGCTCAGCTTCCATGACACTCCGCTGCACCGAATACATGAGGAGGTTGGTACCCAATACTGCCTCGTACACATCTGGATGACCGCAATCCAAAACCCCCAATTACAGAACACCACGTCACTCGCACATTGACGGGTGTCCACCCCCGAACCATACACTGCGCACATCATGTGGTCACAACATTGTCCACATACCTTCATTGTGTGGACACTCGTCACGGAACTGGTTCCGGTATTCGTTGAGGCCCTTACTCACTTAAACATGTAGTACACCAAGTTCACGATTGCATTACCAGCTAACGGTGTTTGTCGTTCATACTTTGCACGCACAAGACTCTTCATTCCAAATGCAACATTATCCGAAAGCTACACAAGGGTGAGCAACTACGTGCACGGACATGTTTCAACCACACATTGACTCCACACCAATTCTGCAGCCATCTCTGATGTCTTCTCCTCAGCTCCAGTGTCTTCCCTCCGCTCTTCCTGGTCATTGTCCCTTGCACCTCCGCCTTGCTCGTTTGTCACTGGGGCCGTCCCCCCACTCTCAGCATTGTCGGTTGCCGCTGGGTCGTTGGTAGCTGTGTGGTCGTGGTCCACAACCCTGCGCCTCTTTGATGCACCTGTTGCACCCCCACGCTTCCTCACTCGTTTCAACCGCTGGCCCACGCTCTCCAGCGCCTCACGCCAACTCCTCCACCTCCACCACTTCCTTGCTTCCACCAGGGTCTGTAAATCTTCTTTGGTGCACCCCCGCAGCGTTGCCTTCTCTGCGGCCGACAGGCTGACGGTGTTGGGTATCCTCTCGCTAGGCCTCAGCACGAACGCACCGGCGGCGTATGCAAATGCCGCCTCCTCCTCAGTGGTGTACCCTCCCAGTCTCTGCTGCTTGCGCTTCCCACGTTCTTTAAACAGAATCTTGACGCCGTACTTGCCGGTGTTCGGATCCAGCTTCACACCCGTGTACCTGGTTGCACATGTATCTTCGCCTCCGTCCTCGTCATCTGAGTCTGACACGAGATCCTCCTCTTCGTCGGCCTTCGCCGTCTCCTGCCCAAGCCTGTCTCCCCACACGTCAGGTCCAGCTGGCACACCCGTGCCGGACAGCAGCCGCGGGCGCGTCAACATCCAGGGAGGTATGGCCCCGTTCGAGATCAGCGGGTTCTGCAGCAGGCTCGGTGTCGGCGCACATGCGGCGAACGTGGAGGCCAGCGCCACCTGGGTGAGGTTGCGCACGCCGTCCTCCTCAGGACTGCTGTCATCTCGCCTCTTCCGGGCAGACGGACGCTGGGGTGTGCGTGGCGCATGCTTGTTGCCACCCGCCTCTGTTTTCGTGCCGTTCCCCGCGACCCCTCCATGCAGCAGCAGTTGGGTTGCAGCGGACACCACCTCGTCCCGGCTCAGGCCCACGAAGTTGGCGATCACGGTGAAGCTGGCGTCCAGGTACCTCACATCGTTATGCAGCGATGCTATGCGCCTCGTCATCTCCGTAAACCGAGCGTCCTCATCATGGCGAGTGTTTGGCGCCTGCCTCCCATCTCCCTCCGCAGTGTTTCTCACCTGCACCACTGTCCCCTCTGCGGTAACCAGGCCTTCGTCTTGCGGCGGGACTTCAATCCCCAGTTCCTGTAGTTGTTTCAGAAGCTCTCCGCCAGCGTGTGCACACAAGTCTCGGCGCATCTCCCGCCTGTATTGGTGCGGTGTCACACCCTGGAACCAGAGGCCCGAAAACACCGTGGCGAAGTCGGTATGCACCAGGGTCTTGAGGTACTGACAAACAAAAATCCCACAGTCCTCCTTGTTCGGCTGCTGTGGCAGCTTATCCTCCTGTCATAAGGGTAACGAATACCGAAGTTATCAGTATGCACACCTGTGTATGCAACCAGCACAGCTGTGTACAGAACGAACGAGGCGTACTCACCCGTAGAATTACGCAGTCCGCCGCGCTCAGCGTCCTGTCCACAACCTCCATGTTAGCGTTTGGGTTACTCGCCTTTGCGAGTTCGGACAGCAACCTGCATACAAGAGTTCGTCCGGTATTAACAAAATTGAGCATGGACGTATATGCTATGCGCTTCGTTATGCCGAAACCCCTACTCACAGCTTCGTGCCTGCGAAAATCTTGTGGCTATTTCGATTCTTGATCGCGCTGTCCAGCAAGACCAAAGTCAGGCGCTCCTTGCCCTTGGTTCTCTGCGTCTTGGTGAGCACCGATGGGTTTATAGCGATGACGAGGGAATAGTGCTCACTGCGCGCAAGAAGATTGGGGTGAAACGGGATCGGTGTTAAACAGCAGTCGGTTGCACATCACGGAAACCAACCGGGAACACTGGTAAGATGAGTACACTCACGACTCTAGGACCGGGATCGCAAGATAATCGTGTTCCAAAAGCGGCCGCCCACTCCCCAGCGTTAACGGCACTCCATGCGCAGCTGTCGTCTGTGAATAGGCCTTGCAGTCCATGGCGGCCCATGTCTTGCCGTCGCGGAGCGACGGCTTCCTGATACTAAGCAGCCTGCGCAGAGGTGAACACGAACAAGTTAACACACCGTGCTACAGTGAGATGCGCAGAAAATCGTACAAAAGCGCGCGCATGTGCGGGGCGGTCAGCACGGTACTTACACGTTGTGAAAGTCCACCACGCCATCGGTGATCCACTGTTCGTCCTCGATCGACATGAAGTCGTCCTTGTCCACCTCACATCCGACACCGCGGTGATTCATGAGCCTGATGTTGCAGTAAGATGATTTCGCATAGTTCCGGGCGATAGCGGCCACCACATCGTCCGGCACCGGCTCTGTCGCCTTTTCCACGACATGGGTCGCGAACCTAGAAGCCCTTCCGCCGTCCTTTGTCGGCGGACACGGAGGTGATTTTTTGTCGCCCTTGGTCGACGCTCTGGTTCTGGGAACAGACGGGTCAGGATCTTGGTCATCGCCGCTGCTGCTAGTCTCCGGTTCATGGAACCGGTTGCGCTTAGAGACAGACTGTTTAGGAATCGCCATCAAGAACGGACACTGAATACCATGCGGAGGAGGCCGGCCTTAATACGAGGTGAGCACGGAGGGGATGACTGGGAGAACACAGCCACTCACGGATCTCGCCTGGAGGGAACTACTCTGATTGACGGGTGGGCCAAGATGTCGCCTATAACCTGGTGGGTGTTGGGCATGCATAGGCGAAATGGTATACACCGTTGGATGAGATGCGCATGCGATGTCCACCTGTGACTCGATAACGAGACTGGATGTGATGGTGAGGCAGCATGCATATCCACGTGTTGTAAACCAAGGGGTTCGGAACACGAGGATGCGAGATTTAGGGTGGGTCAGCAATTCTGGTGCATGGAACACCATTTGGTTTTCCTTGTACAATCCAAGTGACGCGGAATCCGATAACGGCGTACGCGGACGTCAGCACTTGGGTTGTTGGGCCACCAGCGCGCACTAAGTATGGGTTGTACACGATGTAGTCGTGTACTCTTAAAAGCGGAAGTAAAATTTGTAGGTTGTCGTAAACAATATTGCAATATGCATAACGGGTATATTACGTGCAAAAACAATACACAACGTCTTATGGAGCCAGCTGTGTACAATCCCACAACGTCAGTTATTGGCTATTTCTATTTCTGGTCGTACTAATGACCGCGCTGATAATCCCGGGTCAAAAACGGGGAGTGTTATTTACCGGACCACCGTTACACATTCTGCAATTATAATATGGTTGTGCATTATGGTTGGGTGTATAATGTTTACCGGTGACAATCGAACAGATGGTATGTGCACACTTTTCAAGGTTCTGTGCACATGAGTGTGCACCATGTTGATCCTCTGAGTTGTGTTAGAGCACACCTGTGGCCAGTCCGAGTTTCTATCGCCACGGTCTCTAGGGTTTCAAGGTTGCAGGATGACGGGGAACAGTTGCATGGTGTGCGAGACGGTGTTTAAGGACGACAGCCGGTTACAGTCACATGTCGCTAACGGTGCAATTTGTCGCGCAGAGTTGAAGAGGAAACGGGAGAGTCTTTTGTTGGCGGCATATTTGGAAGCAATTGCCCGTGACGGAGAGAGTAGACCAAACACACCGCCCGCATCGCGGCTTAAGGATAATGACGGCAGTGTTGTATCGGTTGCTCCGACCGCCTCTATTCCCGAAGTTAGCCTGGTTAGCGTCGCGGATACACCAGCTGACGGCGAGAATGCGGAGTCATCGGAACACAGCGAGAGGGCGGAGATTTTCGACACACTGACCGAGTTGTATCTATTCTTCCGTGACGCCGATCTTTCGCACCGGGAAGTTAACCGTCTGTTACACATTTTCCGCAACCCGCGCTTCAACTTACGGGCCCTCCGACGATGGCGCAACTGGGTGGACGTGCGCCGATGGGGAATGGCGCGCGCTCCAGCAGACATGGTCCCGTGGAAAACGGAGGAGATAGTGGTGCGGGGCCCCAAAGGAATGCAAATGAAGCTGCTACTGCACTACCGCGACACAGAGCTGGTTCGTAAACGGCGGCCACACCCGCATCCCCCGTCGTCGTCACTGGGAAGGAATCTTGCCGCTCACTCCTGATTATATCCCGATGCGCGCAGATTCTGAAGAAGCTGGTGCGGACGTTCTCATCCAAGAAAGGGTTCGTGTGGAAACCTAAGAAGATTCATCGGAAGAAGAATGGCGAGAGGGTATTCGAGGGGCCGGAGACGGGCGATTGGATGCACGCTGCTCAGGTAAGTGCATCGGTAGGCCAGTCCACATTACATGTGAGTCCCAGAATGCTATAAGACGGAGTCTAACATTTGTGCAAGGGCATGTATGGTTGGCATGGCAGAAGGAGATTAATGACAGTGAGGCACTCATACTAGGCGTGCTGATATACAGTGATAGCACCCAGGCATCACGGAATGGTCGGAGGAACGCGTGGCCGGTGCTGATCTCGCTTATCAACATACCAGCGGAATTACGTGGGGTGGAGCCTGGGCACACGTTGGCGGCGGTGCTGCCATTCCCACCCGAATGGGCATCGCCCACGGAGAAGACGCGGGTTTTCCAGGAGGCATTGAAGATCATCCTCGCGCCCATCATGCGAGAATCTGCAAGGTACTGAGGTGCATATGCTACACGAGCAGCAGGCCAGTGGGGACCCTAGCAGATATTGCCCCGTGTTATGACCGCGTATTGTGTGTACGTTCCTAACCTAACTCACGGCCACGTGTGCATAGTCACAATGTGCAGCGGGCCAGTTCGCTTCTTCTACTGCACGGACGCGGACGGGAAGGTGCACAAAGCGGTCCCTTGCCTGTACGGATACCCTGCCGACTTTCCGGAGTCCAGCAGAGCTTCTGCGACTCTTCAGCAGGGGACGCACCGGCCGTGCGCTAACTGCTATGCAGACAAGGGGGAGTTGACCATGATGGTGGGGAAGGCCGATCCGCGTACCCCCGAGATGCAGAGGGACATTGTCCGCCAGATCCTGGCGTGTAAGAAGAAGGGCGACGCTGACGCCGTGCGGAGGCTATGGTCAACACATCCGATCGAGGTGGGCTAAACCCTGAGGGCGTTTGCGTGCCTGTAGTGTACGGTGGAACCTAATGACGCGGTCGTGTCTTTGGTTGGACATTGCAGTGCGTACTTCACAGGTGGAATTTCGCGGACACAGAGTGGGGCAACGTGTATCTGGCATGCCTTGCAGACACACTGCATGTTCTGGACTCCGGTGTGCTGATCCACATGATGGACACCTACATCGAACCGCTTGGGAAGGTTGAGATGCGGACGCTTGAACGGTGAGCAGACTGTAGCCTGCATGTCATATCCTGGTGGGGTCATTTGGGTTGTAGTACACCATGTGTGCAGCGCTGATGGGCACGTCGAATACTTGGTGTGCGCAGACGCAAGAAGGAGTTTAAGGCCATCACGCCTAGCGTGCTCCTCCGAATCCCAGGGGGCTCATCGTTCTTCAGTTCCGGCGCAAACTACGCTGCGTTCGAGCACAGGAGCATGATGCAGATAATGTCGATCTTGGTGGCTGACGAGAGCGCGTTGAAGGGTGATGAACCGGGAGAGCTGCGCGCGTTGCAGGTCAAAGCGTTCAGGCTGTTTGCTGTGTTTTACAAGGCGTTTCTGGCTGTGGACCGGCACACACATACCACCATTGCGATTGCACGGCAGCATGCGATAGCGTAAGTGTGTGCATTAGGTGCATCGCTGGTCGGAATTGCGGTGGGTTTGTTGTGGCGGCCGTCGGGTGGCACACGAGTGTGCATTGACTGTTGCCTGCCATCGTGGACGATGTGGCAGGTTGGTGGCGTTGCTCCCGAGAGCATTTCCAAAGCAGGCATCCCACTGGAGACTACCAAAGATACACATGATGAGACATTTACTGGACAACGTGGTGGAGCGCGGGATGCCGCACCATTATTCCACTGAGATGTGGGAGCGCACGCACAAGGGCACGGTCAAGGGTCCAGTTAGAGGGAGCAACTGGAGCGACATTCCGCGCCGAATCGTGGAGGAGGAGGTGCAGAGAGAGGTGTACCGTGAGGTGGCTGCAGACGCCGGCGGTGGGCGGCAGTATGCGTCTGCATTGCGCGAGGTGCGTAGGGGAGTGGTTGGTGCTACGATGGCCATTCATTGTGTAATGTTGCACGGGTGCCCATGTACGAGCGGAGCCTGAGGCAGGTTGCGGCTTGTTGTGGGAACGTGGTTGTACACGTGCAGGCAATCAAGACGAGGAAACCGGTGCTTACAAAGAAGTATCGGATCATGCGCATAGGCGGGGCGTCGGATCCGGTGTACGATGAGTACACAGCCGCGCTTGGAGACGAGATGAAGGGGATGGCCGCGGAGTTTAAGGCGTTGGACCTGGCTACCAACAACGTGCAGGTGTGGTGATAATGCTGTCGCACATACATCTCGCACCTGGGGCTTGCACGTTGGTTGCCACTGCACTCATGATGCTAAGAGATGTTGGATTGTACACAACCGCGTGACAGGTCCACACCGCGGTGGCCATTCCGCGCACAAGAGGCGGCGAGCTGGTGGCCAAAGGGACGTTTGTGAAGGCATCTCCACGAGAGAGGTGGTACTCGAACGTGGCACTTCTGAACAACAAGAAGGGGGACTGGTATGCAAGATGTCTGTGCATCTTCAGGGCGCTTGACCGTGATGGGGAGTGGAAGGGATACGCATACGTGAGGTACTACGAGAGGGCGGGAAGCTGCAAGCTTACAGGGTGCACGCAGCTGCACAAGAAAGTGGAGAAGGTGAGGTATTCGGTGGTGGAGCTGGGCAGCCTGCAGAGAGTTGTGCACGTGTGCCCGTCGTACAGCAACAACAAGGTGCAATTAGTTAACAGGTTTTTGCTATGTGAGTGACGGCACGTGTTGGTATGGTGGAACTTAGGAATGATGGGTACAGGATTGCAGGGAGTGTAGTCAACTGTGGTGGGATGTTTATACTTTGGGTGGTTCAGGTTAGTGTTGACGCTGATGTGTCGCCACATATTGTGATGAATAAATGTGATATGGTGTCCGTGGGTGTACATTGGCATTTTGTGCATGGGTACGCGGTGGCAACCCTAAACCCGAAACGTATATGTTGGTGTTTAAACAGTGAGATTATAGTGGTAGCGGTCAGTAAACCCGGCCTAAAACGGGTCTTGGTACGGTTGACGCTTGTGCGGTCGAAGTTGACGCGCTTCAATGTGTGGTGGTGTGACCGACCGAACACCCGCCGTTGGTTGGTCGGATACGGGTGACGCGTACGTGGCTTCGATTCGCGAGGTGGCCTATCTGAATGTCACAGGTGGCCGTTTCACATGTGTCCGTTATCTTGGAGCGGCGCAGGAGTTGTGCTCGCAAACTTGTGTGGCGCTTGTCAACCCTCGTACGTAGTGTGCGTACGAGGGCAAACCGGGGTACGTTCCAGTGAACTACAACGTATATAGCAAGACTGGGTGCCATCCCCCAACGCATACTTGCCCACCTGGGTGACACACAGCTTCAATGGGTGACCTGAAGGGACTGCTGGCTACTGCGCACCCGGACGATGTGTTCTGCTTCCACGAGATTAATTTTCTTCCGAGCCGCCTCCCGAAGACATACATTCCAGACAAGCGTAATGTTTGCGAGCGGATTGTCAGCATCGGCATTCTTTACAACGCGACGGGCAGTTGTTCCGCGGTGCCACTGGTGGTCCTATCGCCGTACGATAGGCCCGAGCGCAGGCGGGGGCGCGCGGCATCGCGCATGGTGGCAGTCCGATATACGCACCGCGGCCGGTTGACTCCGGAGGTAGGTGACAATTACACCTCGCTGTGCACCATGTCTGTGTCATGTTTGCAACGTACATGTGTGGGCCGACACACTGATGGTGTTGTGCTGTCGGTGTATGATGCTATGCTCGCAGGTGTTCACGGAGTTTGTGGAGACTGTCAACGGTGTGCACTTTAGTCGTGATCGCAACACACTCATCCTAACCATACACGAGGCGCATCGCATCACCGACGAGGTCGCGCGCCCCGTCTCGGAGCACGGCTTCAGTGTGCAGCACCTCACCAACACCCGTGTCGTCAACATACGTGGGTCGGTTCCCGAAGGGGGCCTTCCGCACCTGCAGGGAGTGGAGGACGCGCTGAAGGCCCATTACCGCGTTATGCTGATGAAGCGGGCGATCGCGGCGAAGCGGTTCCAGTTCGACTATGCCGCTTCTATCGCCGACGTGGACTACGGACTCATGCTGGAGTGGCTGGGGGAATCGTGGACCCGTGTGCGCGCTGCAACCATGCAGAGGAGCTGGTGGCGCGCCGGATGCGTGCCGCCGAGCTGGCCGCCGCTGATGGCGTACCTGAACGACACCAGCGCGACGGGCATGTTTGAGCCGCTCATTGCGACTTGCGTCGAGCTGCAGTTGCTCATCGAGAAGTTTAAGATGAGGCCTGCGTGCTACATGACGGCGGCGGAGTTCGTCAACTGCGACGCGGGGCTCTGCGTGGAGCAGGGGTTCGTTGCCACACCTGCTGCAAGCGCGTCGGATGACTCGTCGGGCGAGATGAGCCTGCCAGACGGCCCGCTGCTGCGGGACGAGCGCAGCAGGCGGCGCGTCATTCGCAACGTCACAAACGCGTACGTGGAGCGTGCCGATGAGCTCGGCATTCCCCCGGCCCTCGTGCCAGCAGAGGTCGGCGCATCTAACCAGGAGGTGATTTCCCGCCTCGGCAGGACGCCAGTTAAGCGTGCGCGAGCGGGGCTGCGCACGGAGGACATGGCAGGCCCTTCGGAGCGCAAGGACGAGGACGACGAGTGATGCAGTTGGTTGAAGTTGTGCGGTGTGTGCGTTGTGCGTGGTGTGCGTAGTTGGCGTTGTGTGTGTGCGGTACCGTACGCCTGTGGATGACGGGGTTGGGGTTGTATTGCTGTTGTAATAGTGGTTGGAGGATTTTAATGAAAATGGATGAGTTGGGGAACCTTGTGAGACATTTGACGGTACGCGTGAACTTCGTTTACGGTCCGATGTTATAAGTTGACACAATGGACGCACCGCGGTCACCATAACGCGGGAATTTCATCGGGAAATTTGTGCACACGTTCGCGACTCGGGGTGTAGGTGTGCGCTCCGGGAATTCGATAGCTTTGCGACAAGGAAACTGTAATGTCAGTTTTTTGTGTCTGATGTACGCGCGCGTTTCCGGTGTTCAGAATGTTGCGATTTGCGTGCGTTGTTTTACCGCAGCTTTCCGCAACATTCACGCAAGGCAGAGGCAGAAAAACCTTCGGGGGCCAAAAAACGCAGTTTTCCTTTTTCGCGATGGTGAAGCGGCAAGGATGGCGCACTGTGGCGAAGATACCGCGACGAAGCTGCAACGCAGCCGCGACGTTGCAAGGAGACATGAGAGGCCACGCTACGGGCGGCTGCGTGGAGGTGCGACGGTGGCGGATTGGGAAGTAGCGACCTGAGAGGTACGACGGGGGCGGATTGGGCGTTCCGGAATGCGCGTGCCTAAATTCATGCGGTCTCCAGGCCTAACGCGGCTACTCTAACACATCAGCTTGCGCACCTTGTCGACACTGCCGCTTCGTACCTGATGTGCTCTGTTCGCCACAGTCGCCTATTTTACTCAGTGCGGATCGTGCTAGTGTAGGCTTGCATGCGTGTGATGAACGGTTAGTAACTAGGTCCTAGTGAAGGGCGTCGATAAAATACACAACAGGTTCAGAACTTGGTGTGTCAGGTTACGAGCTACTGTTCCCCCCCTCTTCCAACCTTCTCCGCCGTTCCCTCCCCCAACCCAACCCTGTCACGAAATGTGGTTGGGCTCGCCAACCTTGTTCGAGTTCATCGCACTGGTGATTGAGGGAAACATTCACTTCGCAATCCAATGAACACAGGCCAAAGGGCTAGTACTAAAATGCCCCCAAAAACCCCTCGAAGTATGTAGACCGCAGCTTTAAGAAAATTTTAATATCCATGGCATCGCTGCAGCCTACTGGCGAACTGAGAGATCGCGCCGAGCGACGGGAGGAGAAGAGACAGAAACACAATGCTGACCCAGAAGGCAATGGCTGCTATTGTTTCGCGACCCAGCGTCCCATTTTTTGCCTCATCTCATCAACTTTTTTTTACTTTTCTAATAAAACATTTGAGAGTTCGAGTAAATTACCCCAGGCATTTCTTGTCAGTTTGTTCCACTTCCTTCCATTCTCTCCGTCCTCAGTTGATTTCCCTCCTGCTTTTGCTTCCTCGCGAGCTATACGAAACAACTACCGTAGCTAGCACCCCATTTAGTAATTTCTCCCCTCGTGTGATTCTATGTCCCGTTTACATCTTAGGGTACGTTCTTGGCTGGTGTCTAGCTTCGGGCCAAGTTGCCTGGTGTCAGACCCTTCCATGAACGTCTAACACAAATCGAAAGGTTTCCCTCATGCCCGTCAATTTCACCTCATGTCAAGCAGCTTGGCCCGAAGCTAGGCACCAGCCAAGAACGCACCCTTATCTGTTTCACCCTGCACCACTTGTTACGTCGTTTCCTCTCTCTCCTTCTCTCTGTCACTCATTTTGGGAAAGAGTTTCAGAGAGTAAGATCGTGGGGTGGATAAACTAGCGCCTCCAGTACGTCATTCTCATGCTCCGCTAAGTTATTCACCATGCAGTATTTTCACTGTTGGTGAGGTGGGCTGTACGCGAGTTGCTTAAAAGGAGCACTTCGCGTGCTTGAAAGGAGGGGCTCAAACGAAGAATTTGGAGAAAAATGCTATTTTTTAAGGCGCCTAAAAAATGATTTATGGAACAGCTACATTCCAAACCCCTTCGCGAATGGTCTCGCCGTCCAGACCCGTTTTCAAGGCCTGAAATCACAGCCGCTACGAAAACAAACGATGAATAAACTCAGATATTTTTCAGAACAACTCTATTCCAAAACATTCCTCTATTTCTTTCCCTCATCACTCATACCACCCATCTCACCCGTTTCTCCTTCCAGCCGCCACCCCCAGTGATCCCATAGACATGCTGCCGGCGTATCTCTGGCACAAAGTTTTCCGCTACCTGCTGCTGTCGCCCGGCTCCTCCCACCCCGAGAGTCCCCTCGTCCGCAGCAGGTGAAAGATGCCCTGGTATCTCGCTGCTGAAACGCAGCCCACGGCAGACACAAACCTGCCCGTGAGGTTTGTGGACCCTGATTTCACGGCAGTCGGGCAGCACTGGAAGAATGCGAGGAGCTATGGCAGTGGGTGGGCGCTGCTGTGCTGCGCCATGTCCAGCAAGAGTCTCCTCTCCCTCATCCTCTCCTTCTCCGTGAGTTCTGCTCTGCTCTGCTTTGCACGTGACTGTTGGTGTGTGGTCAAGAACCTTCGCTATGTGTTCACTGCTCGTGGCCCCAACAGATCAGTTGCACTCTGGCATTGCTACAACTACCACATATCCTGCCGCTGGTTACTACCAACAAGCACCGTACTCCCTCAGTTGAGCATTCGGGGACATCGGTCCTGATTGGACAGTGATGCTCCATGTGTAACACCAGTCCTTGGCTTTGAAACACATGCCCTTCAAAATTCACCATGCGCGGGAGAAAGAGATTACTAGAGCATGTCCTGATTGGTCAAACGAGCAGCCAATCCGACAACTCCATTCCCATCCCATTCCTTCCCCTCCCATACCGTACGCTCACCGCCACCCCATCTTCCACCCAACCACCCTTCACATTCTCTCTTCCAATCCATCCATCCCTCTCTGCAGGCCCACCGTCCCACCCCATCACCCACGTTTACAACAATTTGCTCCCACAGTGGATCAGAAACGTCGCCTACCTCCTGCGCTGTCACCGAGTTGCCTTTTCAGTCCACTCAAAAGCCAATGATCAATCCCATCCGTTCCCCTTTGCATGCCCTTCACCCCATTCTCCAGCCAACCACCTTTCACATTCTCTCTTCCACTCCCGTCCGTCCCTGTCTGCAGGCTCACCACCCCATCGCACTGGTTTACAACGAGCTGCACCCACAGTGGAGCAAAAGCGTCGCATTACCTCAATCATGCTTTCCACCTGAGATTTCTAGACCGGGTGGGTCCTTAAACAACCTTCCAATGCCGCCATTCCTTCACCAGTCTCCCTCTGCAGGCCCACCACCCACGAGCTGCACCCATAGTGGAACAAAAGCGACGCCTTCTTTTAATCATGCTTCTGATCCAAAATACTTACACCAGGTCCTTCAACAACCTTATGGTGCCTCCATTCCTTCGCCCGTCCCTCTCTCTGCAGGCCCACCACCCCATCGACGTGGTATACAATGAGCTGCACCCGCAGTGGAACAAGAGCGTCGCCTACTTCCTGCGCTGGCGCCCCCGCCTCAAGTCCCTCGCGCTCACCTTCACACACGTCAAACAGATCGACAACCTCTGCTCGCCACGTACCAAGTCATTCCCTGCCCTCACCTCCCTCAGTCTCAAGCTGCGCGGCTGTGCCGACAAAGCCTACCTGTTTGACGAAGTCGAGAAGGATGATGAAGAGGACGAAGCGGAGGAGAATTTCTGGGGTTGGTCCTTAAAGTGCCCGAATCTGCGGCAGCTGAAGCTAGGTCGGGGCAAGTGGGACCTGTCAAAATACTAGGAAGAGGTGGGCTTAGGAGCCAGGGCTTAGGGGCCTTGGTGGTTGAGGTTCGAGTGAGTTTAGTTAGGAGAAATATCGAGAGGAATAATGTTTCACTAGAACGGCAAGTACATATAGGCAAACAGCAACACAAGGAGGTGCACCACCAAACATGATGCTATGTCTACACTACAACTGCAAACTATTATATAAAATATGTAACCATATTTTGACACGCCCCCATAATTGATTGCAGGAGTAAGTGTAAAACGCCCACTCTGGTAAGTGTAAACCGCCCACACTGGTCATCCACTCCATCCCCTCACCCTCCCCCTCCCCTTACCCCTCCCCTTCCCCCTCCCCCACACATTGCTGCAGGAGCAGCAGAGGGGGGAAGAGAGGAGAGGTGGAGGGACTGCGGCTGGGTGGTCTCACACCCGCCACCCCAGTGCCACTCCCCGGGCTCCCCCACAACCTCACACCCTCCCCCCCCCAGCGGCAGCTGCAGCAGAGGGAACAAAAGGAGGAGGAGAAGGGGGGGGGGGGGGGGGGGGGGGCTATGCACGGCCTCCCCGGGCGCCAAAGCAGGCGGCAGAGGGGGCGACGCCTGCCCCCCCCTTCGAGGTCGCGGCCCCCGAAGGAGCCGCGATAGGTGACGGGAAAAGGGGGGTGAGCGGTGCACGTGCCCCCGGTGTGCCGCGGCTGGCGACAGGGCATGGCCGGGGCGTGGTCGGGGCCGCAAGTGGGCGGGGCCGCAGGTGGCATCGAGGCCAAAGGAGGCGATGGGGCCGCAGGAGGCGACGGGGCCGTGGTGGGCGACGGGGCCGTAGCAAGGGGCGGTGGGGCCGCAGCGAAGGGCGGCGGGGTCGCAGTGAAGGGCGGCGAGGCCGCGACGTAGGGCGGCGGGGCCGCAGAGTAGGGCGGCGGGGCCGCGACGTAGGGCGGCGGGGCCGCGACAGTAGGGCGGCGGGGCCGCTACAGTAGGGCGGCGGGGCCGCGACAGCAGACAGGCGGCGAGGCCGCGACAGTAGGGCGGCGGGGCCGCGACGTAGGGCGGCGGGGCCGCGACAGTAGGGCAGCGGGGCCGCGACAGTAGGGCACACCACGGGGCGTGCAGTACACTCAGTAGCAGCGGAAGCAAGAGGCTAGGAACGTACCACTCTCTGATAGCATGTCAAAATACTAGGAAGAGGTGGGCTTAGGAGCCAGGGCTTAGGGGCCTTGGTGGTTGAGGTTCGAGTGAGTTTAGTTAGGAGAAATATCGAGAGGAATAATGTTTCACTAGAATGGCAAGTACATATAGGCAAACAGCAACACAAGGAGGTGCACCACCAAACATGATGCTATATCTACACTACAACTGCAAACTATTATATAAAATATGTAACCATATTTTGACAGGACCTCCGAACTGTGGGGTTCAAGTCGCTGCGCAGCTTGACTCTCAAGCACATGGATTGGAGCTACGTTGATCTCAAGAATCTTGGCACGGTCACACCGCGGCTCACAGAGTTCGTTCTCTATCATAGCTGGGATTTGGACCGCCCGTCATCAGGCCCCGGTGGCGGCGGCACATTCATTTTCGACTTATCGAACGCCCAAACCGTCCGCTTTTACTTTCCGCACAGCAGCCTCACGCTCTCCCTCACACTCTCTCGCTCTCTCACAACCTTCTCAGCCATGGCAAAACAGCTGGTGCTTACCTGCAAGAGCACCGAACCTCTTGCCCTCCACCACCTCTCGCTGTACGGCCAGCAGCGGCTTGTCATTTCCTCCCTCCACCTCGCTTCCGTATGAGTGGCCTATCTCAATGGCCCTCCCAAAGACCACCACGCTCGCAATGATGAATCTTCTTCCTACCTGGACTCTCCTGCGTTGTCACCTGAAATTTCTCCTGACAAGGAGAACGTGCACTGCCGCAGCTCTGCTGCATTCTCGTGGGCTGAATGGCTGGCTCCTATAGCGCCAACAGTGGAGGTGCTTATAGTGAGGCATGGGGTGTCTGTATAGGAGGTTGACGCGGAGTGGAGCTTCCTTCGCAGCCTTGGGATTGTTGTGGAGATGGAGGAGCAGTTTGAGGTGGATTTGAAGGTTGAGAAGCGTTGGGATGATGGTGAGAGGGACCTTACAGTGGAGGAAACTCAGGAGCGCGATGGGAGGCTTTCGCAGGAGCAGCGACAGGAGGAGCGGCAGCGGCAGCGTTTGCAGCAGCAGATTTCGCAGCAGCAGGATTTACAGCGGCAGCTTTTGCAGCAGCAGCAGCGGCTCTAGCAGCGGCAGCAGCAGCCGCAGCAGCAACAACAGGAGCAGCAGGAGCAGGGGCAGCAGCATCAGCAGCAGATGCAGCGGCAGCAGCAGCAACAGCAGCAGCAGCAGCGGCGGAGGCAGCGGCCACGGCAGCGGCAGCCGTATCAGTGGCAACAGTTGTCGCCACAGCAGGAGCAGCAGCAGATTTTGCGGCAGCAGCAGCAGCATTTGCAGCAGCAGCTTTTGCAGCAGCAGCGTTTACAGCAGCAGCTTTTTTAGTAGCAGCAGCAGCAGCAGCAGGAGGTGGGGGAGGAGGAGGAGCAGGAGGGGCAGCAGCAAGAAGAAAGACCTCCGTTTATCTTGGCTCCAAACTTGAAAGCTTCTTCCCCACCCACACATGCGAGTTCTGTCCCTCTCTCACCCTGTACTGCATCTCACGTCGCTCATTCTATTGGGAGAAGCAGGGGAGAGAGTTGGCTGAGACCCCTGTGGTGCATGTGAGGAAGGCGAGAAGCGGGGTGTCATGCGCTTGCTTTGCGGATAAGCAGCCGAAGAACGTGAGGGAGAAGATGCACAGAATGAATAGGGATCTGGTTGAGGAGTATAGTGTTGATAACGAAGAGGCTTATATTTGGAAGTACAAAGGGAGACTGTGGTGCAGATATGGAAGTGACTCTTGAGTCGACTGGAAAATCACTCAAGTGCAAAGGGAGACTGTTGATGCTGATGAGGATTACCACCTCTGACATTTGTTGTAGCAGACATGTCAATAGAGGTAATTGATATTGTGGAAGGCAGTGGTGTAGAAGAACAACTGCACGGGACTTCCGGATGCGGTGGCTGCAGGGAAGAAGGCATACGTGATTGCGATCAAGAGGCGGATCACGCCTGAGAAGCTCGCGAATTTCCCTGATGCTGGTGAGTGTGACGTGCTGGTGCTGGTGGCGTGTGCGGAGGGGGTAATCCTGGATGACATGGGGCAGGGCAGCAGCGGGAGTGGCAGTGGTAGCAGTGGCAGCAGCGGTGGCGGGAGCAGGGCGTTTTATGCGCCGGTGGTGACGCCGTTTGAGGCGCTGATGGCGCTGGAAGAGGGGCGGGAGTGGACGGGGGAGTATCGGATGCTGCTGGATGGTGCTGGGGTGGTAGCAGGAGGAAGTGGAGCAGGGGTGAGGAAGGGAGAGGGAGGTTCAGGGGATGAGAATGGGGAAGGAGATGGGGAAGGTGGGGAGGATGTGGCTCCTTGGTTCTTCTTTGTATAAGGATCGCTGGTATCCCTCGCCCCTCACAAAGCATCATCGTCAGCAGCACCACCAGCAGCAGAAGAGGCGGCAGTAGCAGCGTCGGATCAATATTTGGCTGTCCGGTAGGACTTGGCTCTTTCTGCATTGCCCGTTTTGACTGACTCCTTGGCCATGGCTCGGGCGTCGGACCAATCGGGGTACGCCACGTCAGCGGCGGTGGAGGCGCGGTCCGGGTCGGATTTTTTGGCGCTGCAGCGTGACTATAAGGGGCTGGAGGTTGTTTGGTTCATGGCGCCGCCTGGTGGGACACCGGGAGCGACGCCTAGGGAAGGGGGAGGGGATGCAAGAGGGAGAGGGCATGAGAGTAAGGGAAGGGAGGAGGGCGGAAGGGAGGATGGGGGAGCAGTGTGTGCTTTCATGCCGAGAGTGGCTCCGGCGATTGATGCAGTGAGGGTGGTGGAGGGGAGGGGGGGCCGTGCTGAAGTGTGTTGGAAACAATCGGTCCTAAGCGCCTCTGACGTGTCGAAAAACTAAAGATACAAGTGAAGCAATGCATATCGAGGCACCAGCGAGTCAACCCTCGGAAGTTGAAGCAACAGCTGGAGGTTACGCGAAGGTCAAAGGTCAGCGACCTTTGACTTGACAAATGCAGCACGACAGCAAGGACACACAACTGACTCGATATTGAGCAGTTGCCCGAGTCGCACTGTATCGAACCGCAACAGCCAACAGTAAAACAGTTATCATTCGTATCTCTTCGTATTCCTTGTAATCATATATAAAATCTTGTATCTCCTTGTTTTAATCAACTTACTTTGCCCTCACATACTAGCGCAAGGTGGTTCAGAATCTCTTTGTTAACGCTTCCGCTACTACATCATTCTACCCAGAGATCAACCCTACCAAAGATCCTAAGGGGCACTCAGCCCAACATGGTATGAGAGCTGGTTAGGGTTAAAATTCTATTTCCCCTTAAATTACACCAAGAGACATGTCGACCAGAAAGGAGAGGAGCTCCTCCAACGGCTCTCCTGGTACTACTCCTACTCCACCTCCTGCCTCTGGCCTACAGACAGAGGAAGGCACAACAACGAGACCGGCCGCTGGGTCTACTGAAACACCCGCAAACCAAGGCGCGGGCTTCGATCCAAGCATGATGGAGAAGTTCTTCTCCTTCATGTCCTTCTACGAGCAGCATCAGCAAGGAGTACCTGCGCAATCAAACATCAGCAACAACAACAACAACGTGACACCCATGAGTCTCGATGGCTCATCCTACGCACGCGGGAATCAACAACAACAACCTACCTTCGCTCCGTACGAGCCCCAGCGCGGCTCCGTCAGCTTCATGCCACAACCACAACCTGCACCGGGACAAGAAAGAACGCTGGACGCACTACAAGTTCAGTCGCAGTTCGCGCACGTTTTAAAACTGCAAACGACAAAACCTTTCGACGGGAAGGAGTTCTTTACCTGGTCGTTCGAATTCGAGCTGATGATGGAAGGAGCGCAAATCCTTGGCTTCTTCGACGGGTCCCTGGCATACCCAACAAACGGCATACGGTATGAGAAGCAACAGTACACCTATCAATCGATGATGGCGTACACGATACTACTGAGGAACATCACCCCGACTCAAAAGCAGAACATAAGGACTTACCGAGGTTATGGCAACTCCGCGGAGCTCGCGTACAATCACTTGAAGAACCTGTATCAAGCAACAGACAGCGTAAACCAAAGTCGGTTAATGGCGCAGCTGACAACAATCAAAATAAAACCAGGCGAGAAGGGAATGGCATATATCAGTCGCTGCCGCGAGCTGCGCGACAAGCTTCTTCGATGTGGAGGATCGATTTCAGAAGACGCCTTCGTCACGGTTGTCATCGGCGGTCTTGGTCCTCACTGGCGCTCCACTCGCGCCATACTACAAGCACACGGGAGAATCTCCGAAGCAGCACTCTGCGCCGAAATCCATACTGAGCAGCAAGACATGGACCTGCAAGAAGAACGACACAAGAGAAAGGTATCAGTACCCGAATTCGCGTTTCACACTCAACGGCGCCACAACAACAACAACAGTCGACCGAAAATCGTACCTCTGTTTTGCCACCTCTGCAAGACATCAGGGCATCCTCGTACGCACTGCCCGAATCGACAATAGTCAACGTCGCCACAACGCCAACTTCGCCCTTCAAGCAGTCAAGTCGCCTCAACGCAAGCAAATCCGACAACTTCGGTACAAGTCTCAACAACATCGACGGGACAACCTGCGAAAGAAACAAGAAACATCATCAGCTGCATGGCAAGGCTGAGCGACTCCTGCGTAACTGAGTCACCACCATATTACTCACCAGAAGAACAACTCGACAACAGCACGCCTCGCCGCGAGTCACTTCAACCGAACCCGACGTACGCCGCCATTGCTCAAAGCGAACCGTCCGGGAAAGACACATGGTTCTTGGACAATTGCTGCGGACAGCACATGTGCTCCTCGGGACGCTTCGTTCAACGCGAGCACCGACTTCAACGAGAGGTCGTCACCACAGTCGCCAATAACCAGAACCTGCGCACACGACGACAAGGGATTGTGCAACTTTAGTCACGAGAAACAAATGTTATACTACAGATGTCAAAAGTACTAATCGCGGAGGGACTCAGCTACAACTTACTGAGCGCCAGTCACCTGATGGCGAAAGGCATACATCTCGAAGCAGACAGCACCACCCAAGAATTCAAGTTGTATCACGGGAAAGGAGGTCTCTACATCGGCAAGGCGGTCCTCAAGAACAACGTCTTCGTCCTCGATTTTGTCCCTGACCTTGGCACCGCCGACAGCGACGCCATCGTTAACTTCACCGACTGGACACATCCTCCAGACCTCGATCCAGACTTCAGTCCGAAAGGCTTTTGGTATTCACATACCATTCCTGAAGCAGAACGAACACGCGCGTTAGTAACAATACAACATTCGGCAGCAGTAGAGACAACATCGGTAGCAGCAGAGACAACATCGGCAGCAGCACAGACATCATCGGCAGCAGCAGAGACATCATCGGCAGCAGAAGAGACAACATCGACAGCAGCAGAGACATCATCGGCAGCAGCAGAGACATCATCGGCAGTAGCAGGAACAACAACAGTAGCAGCAACAACGACACCAGTCCTCGTTGACGAAACACCACCAACACCACCACAACAGCTCCACCCAGCACCACGAGAAGTTCATCGTAGCGCAAACTTCACCACCAGCTTTTATTCCAACTCCGATATGTACCGACGATCACCCGGACATCGCGCCGACGAAAGCACCTGGCACGCAAGGATGGGACACCCAAGCAACACTCGGTTAAACAACACAATAAGAGCAGGAGTCCTTGACAAGGACTCGTTACTACTACTCGACGGCAGAGAACTCCAACGGGCACGAGGAACATGCCTTACCTGCCCCGAAGCCGACTTACCACATCGACCGTTCGCTCCTCGTCACAACCCGAGCGCACCCGCGTACGCACCACTCGAAAAGGTGTATAGCGACATCCTGTACAATCGGGAACCAGGACAAGTAATCTACAACTACACAATCACCTTCATCGACGCCGCCACCCGTTACGTCAGGCACCTAAACCTACCCAACCGCGACATGGTCCTCGAAGCATTCGCTGCTTGGCTACCAGTAGCAGAGAGAGAGTCGGGCGTAAAGCTGAAAAGCTTCCAGTCTGACGGAGGAGGAGAATACACCTCTCAGCGATTCAAGCAGTACCTGGCGGAAAAGGGGATCAAGCAGCTCCTCTCTCTTCCCTACGCCCATCAGCAGCAAGGTGTAGCAGAAAGAATGAACAGGACTCTGCAGAACAGCATGCGCAAACTGTTACGTGGCATGCGGCTACCCAACCACCAGTGGCCTGCAGCAATGGACCACGCTGTCATGCTGCACAACTTGCTGTCGTCATCGTCGCTTCCGAACAACGCATCACCGCATCTGCTGTGGACAGGGAAACAGGGCAGCACAAAAATGTTACGAGTGTTCGGATGCATGGTACAGTATCGACCCCCAGCAGCACGAGCGGGCCGATTTTCACAACGCGCACAGTGGGGACTACACCTCGGCATCGAAAAGAATTACAACGCGTGGAAAATCTTCGACGTCCACTCCAAGGAAATAGTAGCAGCACGTGACGTCATTTTCTACGAACGACTCACGCTCCAGACGTACCTTGCCAACCTGCAAGAGGACCAAGATCCCACAGGTGGTTTTCGTGGCGACCGAGCCTTCGCCTCCGCAAAAGACGAAGCTGACTGGGACGAGCAGAATGTGGACAACGCATCACAAGAAGTCGGACCTCTTCCGTTCTGCTCCGTCGACGTTCCCATGGACGAAGAAAACCCTCGCGAAAGTGTCAACGCCGAAACCTTCTACTACTTCGCCGACAACGGCTACGTAACACCTGCGACAGTCAACACCAACGAAGCAGAACGAGTAGGACCGAATTTCATACCTGATCCAGAAGCGGGAGATGAAGCACCTTATCCCGAGGATGCAACTCTTCCCCGCTACTCACAGACTGGACTGCAGATACTCGGCCTCGTCACCGCAGTCCATGACAACACCCTTCCTAAGGAGCCTGCAACGGTTCAGCAGGCTCTAGGGGGGGAACACAGGGAAAAATGGCGTGAAGCCATGGACAGAGAGTTAAAAGTGCTGGAGGAACGGAACACCTGGAAAGTTGTCCCCATCAACGTGGGAAGGAACAAGACCATTCTCACCGGGAAATGGGTCTTCCGCGTTAAAACAAAGGCAGACGGCACAATTGAGAAGTTCAAAGCACGCTGGGTTGTGCGTGGATTCGATTAGGAGCACGGACGTGACTTCACCGAGATATTCGCCCCGGTTACCCGACATACTGTCAGAATATCATCTTATGTTCTAGCCTGTAGTGGGGTGCTCTATAGCGAGTACAACCCTTCTAGGGTTTGCTATTTGTATCCTCATTCTTGCTAGTTCAATCCTCTTTCTTTCTTCAAACTTTGTCATGCTATCAGAGCTGGTCGATCCCCTTGGATCGATCCTGTGGGTGGGTTACCACCTCGCTTCCGCTGCTACTTTTTCCTCCCGCCGTGCGCCCCGAGGCGCGCGGCGGTTTTCTGCCCGCCGTGCGCCCCGAGGCGCGCGGCGGTTTTCTGCCCGCCGTGCGCCCCGAGGCGTGCGGCGGTTCTCTGCCCGCTGTGCGCCCCGAGGCGCGCGGCGGGCTTCTGCCGCGGCGTTCGCCGCGTCCCGCTCTGGACGCGTCGCGACGGGCGACGGGGACCCGTCGCGGCCCCGCCGCCCCACTCTCGCGGCCCCGCCACCGACTCGTCGCGGCCCCGTCACCTTCGGTCGCGGCCCCGCCACCGACCCGTCGCGGCCCCGCCACCGACTCGTCGCGGCCCCGCCACCTCCGGTCGCGGCCCTGCTGCCTCACGTCGCGGCCCAGCCGCCTCCGGTCGCGGCCCCGCCAACTCCGGTCGCGGCCCCGCCACCGACCCGTCGCGGCCCCGCCACCGACCCGTCGCGGCCCCGCCGCCCCACTTCGCGCCCCCCCCCCCCCCCCCGCCCCCCCCGCCCCCTCAGGTCGCCACGACAGACGACGGGAGGGGCGAGCTGTGGGGTGGCAGGTATGGGGGTGGTCGGTGTGCATTCCTCCCTTTGCTCCTCCTCCTCCTTCGTCTCCCACTGCTGCAGCTGTCGCTGAGGGGGGTGGTTGTGTGGGAGACTGGGGTTTAGGGTTTAAGGGGGGTGTGTGGGAGTGGAGCTAGCGGTGTAGCAGCGGGTGTGTATCAGGGGGGTGGGACTGTGTGCGGGAGGATGAGCGGAGGTTGCCAGTTTGTCGTCAGCAGCACCTGTGGTCCGGGGCGCTGTCCCGGTAGCCCAGTGAGCTAGACTTCTACGCCAGCCGCCCGTGGGTCCGTTGCCCGTCTGCCGCTACTTGAGCCGCGGGGCCTGTTACTCCTGTAGTCCGGGCGTTGTCCGGTAGCCGCTGTGCCAGTCTGCCTCCTGTTGCCCGTGTGTCTGCAGCTTCAGCCGTCGCCTCCTATCTCCTTTCCCCTCACTCTCTCTCCTCCTCCTCACTTGCCCGTTGTGACTACCACTAGCTTTGCTCATAATTGTGAACTCTAAACTATTTCTTCTTGAACTTGTGCTCAGATTGTGTGGTGACATTGTGATCCACCCTGAGCTTGTACTGCTTTGCCTGCTCTGCTGATTACACCCCACTTTGGCTATGGGGGTGTGTCAGAATATTATCTTATGTTCTAGCCTGTAGTGGGGTGCTCTATAGCGAGTACAACCCTTCTAGGGTTTGCTATTTGTATCCTCATTCTTGCTAGTTCAATCCTCTTTCTTTCTTCAAACTTTGTCACATACCTCACTTCGAATCCTCCTCGCGATCGCCGTCATGAAGAAAAGGAAGCTACGGCAAATCGATGTCGCCAACGCGTTCCTCTACGCACCTGTCGACGCAGAGATCTTCGTGGAACTACCGCACGGTACTAACGGAGAGCCCAACCAGGTTTGCCAGCTGCTGAAATCGCTCTGCGGAATCAAACAAGCCCCGCGGCTGTGGCAACAGTACCTACACGCTCACCTCATTCGCATCGGATTCCGCCAACTACCTCACGACCAAGGAATGTACCGACTCACGAAGGGTTCCAACTACATCCTGCTGATCGTCTAAGTAGAAGACCTACTCTACATCGGCTCCACTGACGACATCACCACCTGGTTCGAAGGGGAGTTACAGAGGGACCTCACACTCACGGTCTCCTCTACCGTCACACAATACCTCGGCTTGAACATTCGAGAGGAAGAAGATGCGATCTACCTCAACGCCACTAAGTACGCCGACACCATCGCCAAACGCTTCACGCTCACGCCTACCACCATCTCTACGCCCTACCGCTACGCGACAGGAAACCACGAGGATGGATCCACTCTACTCAAATCTGCCGGGATACGCGACTACCAGAGAAAGATAGGATGCCTTCTCTTCGCAGCCGTTACCTGCCGCCCCGACCTCTCATACTCCGCAAGCCAGCTCGCCACTCATCTCAAAAGGCCTTCAGCAAAACACATGGCCGAACTCGACCGCGCTCTACACATCTCGTCAGTACGCCAACGATCGGCCTAACATATCACAAGAACGCGATCACGCCACCTAAGCTAATCGGCTACGTCGACGCAGATCACGCGGGCGACTCCGGCAGCAGACGATCACGCACCGGCTACATCTATTGCTTCGAGCCTATCGGGCCTATCTCCTGGCAATCGAGCAAGCAGGAACTAATTGCTCTCTCGTCAGCTGAAGCAGAATATATTGCACTCTGCTCAGCCACCAAGGAAGGACTCTATCTTCGCGAGCTACTGGAAGAAGCGAAGTTAGCCGAGTTACCCAACTTTACCCTGTTCTGCGACAACCAGTCGGCAATTCGCATCGCCAACAAGATAAGGGGCCGCAGGAACATGCCCTGACTACCTGACCAAGAAGCTCGGAAAGCAGAAATTCGAATATTGCATGCTGCTGACTGGACAGAGCCACGTCAGCGACACTCCAGAAGCGAAGGGGAGTGTTGGAAACAATCGGTCCTAAGCGCCTCTGTCGTGTCGAAACACCAAAGACACAAGTGAAGCAACGCATATCGAGGCACCAGCGAGTCAACCCTCGGAAGTTGAAGCAACAGCTGGAGGTTACGCGAAGGTCAAAGGTCAGCGACCTTTGACTTGACAAATGCAGCACGACAGCAAGGACACACAACTGACTCGATATTGAGCAGTTGCCCGAGTCGCACTGTATCGAACCGCAACAGCCAACAGTAAAACAGTTATCATTCGTATCTCTTCGTATTCCTTGTAATCATATATAAAATCTTGTATCTCCTTGTTTTAATCAACTTACTTTGCCCTCACATACTAGCGCAAGGTGGTTCAGAATCTCTTTGTTAACGCTTCCGCTACTACATCATTCTACCCAGAGATTGACCCTACCAAAGATCCTAAGGGGCACTCAGTCCAACACAGTGTACGTGGACGACAGGGTTCTCGCTAGGTTTAGGGCCTGTCTGACAAAACCCTCAAAAAAATTTTCCCCGTCTTAGGCTTTGACGACGAAATTTGTGTGGTCTGCAGTATAAGATGAAATATTTTTCCTAGTCTGATAAACTAGACGAAAAAAAAAACCAAGTCAGCCTACAAGAACACTACCTGCAATTATACTCATTCTATCAAACAACCTAGGCAGTAGCTAAGGACCTAGTCAGACTCACTAGAGCCGTAGTCCTCATTGCTATCACTACTACCATCCTCACTCCCCACGGGAACTGTGGCCCGTTCTTTCCTGGTAAGCCACGGGTACTCAACATCCATCCTTGCTGCTTCTGCTACCAGGGCCGCTTCTCGAGCAGCTGCTTCTGCTGCTGCCAGTGCAGCTGTTGCTGCTGCAGCTGCGGCCGATCTCTTCCTCGCACGCTTGCTCTGTCTCTCCCCGGACGCCATCAGCACATCGTTAGCAGGCCTTCGCTTCTTGGAAGCATTCCACCTCCTCAGCAACTCGGGCCACTCCATGTCGTAGTTAAGGAGCGACACAGCCATCAGCTCTCCCAGCTTCGCGTCGCACAGGTTCCCGCGAAGCCAACTCTTGATGATGTTTTGTCGTGAGAAGCCGCGCTCGCACTCGACGGTACTGAGCGGAAGCACGGCGACAGCCATCCACAGGTGGACGAGGTTCGGGTAGCACGTCGCCCAGTCGGGGGAGGACAGCATGAGTTTCAGGCTCTCCGCACACCCGACATCCTCTTGGTGTGTGGCCAGGATGGTAGAGAAGGTGACAAGCTCTCGCTGCGCTCTCGCCCAGTTGATGCCTGCGGTTGGGGTGCACATGGGAACATGGGAACATGGGAACATGTAGTGTTTAGACAAGCATGTGGAGACAACGCTAAACATACAGCTCATTCCCGGCATTTAACGCACCTGGTATAGTGTCAGGGTCATCTGGCTTCCGCTTGAACATGTTGCGCAGAGACTGGAGCCATTGGCCTAGCCGTCGCTCACGCTTTGCCTGGTTCTTGGGATAGAATCTCTGCTTGAACAGCTTCGCCCCGTCGAGGTTTGACAGGTCCTTGAGGCGGTAGTCGAGCCGGCCGACCAGGGTCGTGATGAACTCGCGCGCCAGCACCAAACACGCTTGGTGGTCCACACCGCTCGTCTGCCCCTTGATTTTCTCCTCGTGCAGTCGGTATCGATGGCTGACCGATGTGCCGTCGGAAGCAGTGCCAGCAACGAGGACCTCGCGGAACTCCCCAGATGCGTGCTTGTCGAGGAACGGGCCCAACGCGTCTCCCCCCTGACCAAACATCGCGTCGTCGCAGTCGAGGTAGCGTGTGCGCAGCAGTAAGGTCGTGTTGTGGACCATCGGCAGCACATGGGTTGCCTCAACCTGTAAACGGGGGTGCACAAGCAGGATGGTTAGTAGGAGATTGTAAATGAAAAAACCGGCCACGTGTAACTCGGGAAACTGCTTACCTGACGCCGCTGAAACTTCAGGCTTAGCAGGTTGAGCTCCTTCAAGACGTCAGAAAGGAAGAACAACAGGAAATGGAACTTATAGCTCGTGACGACGTGATACATCTTCTTGTTTGTTTCGTGCAACACCATGACTGCAGCAGGAAAAACCTTCACCAGGCGCTGGATGGCGTCACCACGCGACAACCACCTGACGTCCTTGATGCCTTGAACTTCAAGCTGGGTCTCGCAAATGACCTCCTGAAGCTCTTGAAACCGGGCGTGGTTAACACAGGAACGACCGAGGTTCTCAGCCACGGCGCGGACCACCTTGTCCACGACGCTGAAGTCAGGATGCTTGGCGGCAGCATCCTTGGCCGCCAAGGCCTCCCTGCAAGACACCAGATGGTAACATTAGCATGGGTTTTTTTTTTTAAAGTAGGCAGGAAACGCGCAGTAACAACGCCTACCTGTGCGCGATGCAGTGAGACGACACAAGGTGAGGAACCTTGACTTTCAGGCGCGCGGTGACTCCGTTGTGCTGTCCAAGCATGACGGAAGCACCATTAGTGCTCATACCGGTGAGGCGCTGTAGGTCGATGCCGGTACTCTCCAGATGCGTCAGGAGCACTGTGGTGAGTGACGCGGCGTCACACTGCTCCACACTGAGCAAGGCGAAGAACTCCGTCACGGGTGCGTTGTCACGCATGAACGTCAAATAGACGATCATGTGCTTCCCCCGCCGTCGGTCGGTGCTCTCGTCTAGCTGGATGCCAAGGTACGGACTGTCGCGGATGTGCTTCAGCTGGCGGGACTTGAGGTAGCACACCATGGTCTCGACCAGTTGTGCGAAGCCGTACCTGAGACACCACGGGTTGATACTCGTTAGACTCGTAACCAAATAACAATAAAAAGATGAGTAAAACGGGACACTTACTCGCTGTAGTACGTCCCGTTCTCCTTCAGGGGCAAATCCGGTGTCCCCTGCTCTGCCATGAATTGAACCAAAGCCACGAAAAGAACAATGGGAGCATCAGACTTGCAAATGAATAGCACGATAGCCATCAACCGAGCAATACGCTTGACATCAGCGTCCCCACGGTGGAAGTCAGCAATTGACTTCTGCACTTTCTTGACGCCGTCGCGCTCCTCCTTCCTCAAGACCGCGGCCTCGTGTTTCAGACTGTGGTGATGCTTGCGCATCGTCTGCTTCTGGATGTCGATGCCGCCATCGCCGTTACGCCCGTATTTGTAGTTCGGGTCACCGAAGACCATGCAGACGCTGCAGCGCATGCACGGGCGGCCTGCCTTGTTTTCGGAGATGAGGAGCCAAGGAAAATACCGCTGCCACTGCTGCTTGTGTCAAACATTATATATGTTATGCTTGTGTAGGCTACAGTGGGTTAGCCTATAGGGGGTACACAATTCTAGGGTTTCCTACTTGTACTCATTTCACTGCTAGTTCATTCATTCATGTTCGCTTATTCTCACATGGTATAGAGCGGGTCCTTCTACGGACCGTTTTTTTTTTTGGGCCCACCGAAGCGCCCCCCGAGGCGCGATCTTTTTTTTAGCGACCCCTCGGGTCGCCATTTCCCCTGCGGCCCCGCCGCCTTCACTGACGCGGCCCCGCCGCCCTCTCTGTCGCGGCCCCGCCGCCTGCTCTCACGCGGCCCCGCCCCGGCTCCTTCGCGGCCCCGCCGCCTGCTCTCGCGCGGCCCCGCCCCGGCTTCTACGCGGCCCCGCCCCGGCTTTCACGCGGCCCCGCCGACGGCTTTGTCGCGGCCCCGCCCAGGCCCTTACGCGGCTCCGCCGCCTGCTCTCACGCGGCCCCGCCCCGGCTTCTTCGCGGCCCCGCCGCCTGCTCTCGCGCGGTCCCGCCCCGGCTTCTACGCGGCCCCGCCCCGGCTTTCACGCGGCCCCGCCGACGGCTTTGTCGCGGCCCCGCCCAGGCCCTTACGCGGCTCCGCCGCCTGCTCTCACGCGGCCCCGCCCCGGCTCCTTCGCGGCCCCGCCGCCTGCTCTCGCGCGGCCCCGCCCCGGCTTCTACGCGGCCCCGCCCCGGCTTTCACGCGGCCCCGCCGACGGCTTTGTCGCGGCCCCGCCCAGGCCCTTACGCGGCTCCGCCGCCTGCTCTCACGCGGCCCCGCCCCGGCTCCTTCGCGGCCCCGCCGCCTGCTCTCGCGCGGCCCCGCCCCGGCTTCTACGCGGCCCCGCCCCGGCTTTCACGCGGCCCCGCCGACGGCTCTGTCGCGGCCCCGCCCAGGCCCTTACGCGGCCCCGCCGCCTGCCCCCGTCGCGGCCCGGTCACCTCCTGACGGCCCCGCCGTCCCTTCCTGACGGCCCCGCCGTCCCCTCCTGACGGCTCCTGCCGTCCCCTTCTACCGGCCCCGCAACTGCACCTGCTGGCCCCGCCGCTGCACCTACCGGCCCCCCACCACCCACCCCCCCTTTTCCCGTCGCCTGTCGAGGCGACCTGAGAGGCCAGCAGAGGGGTGGCAGGTGTGTGGCCTCCCCTGCTTCTCCTCCTCCTTCATCTCCCACTGCAGCAGCCGAGCCGCCCCACAGCCGAGCCGCCCTGCCGTCGAGCCGCCGGGTCGCTGAGCTGCTGAGCTGCAGTTGCTGCCGAGCCGCCCTGCCGCCAAGCCGCCGAGTCACCGAGCTACTGAGCTGCAGTTGCTGCTGAGCCGCCTTGCCGCCGAGCCGCCCGAGTCGCCCGAGCCGCCGAGCCGCCGAGCTGCCGAGCCGCTGAGTCGCCGAACCTACTCTTCCCACCACTGGTGAGCTCTTGCCCTGCTAGCATGCTGCGCGTCGCCTGCTTGCCTGCCTGCCTGCCTTTTGGCTTGCCTGGCTGCCTGCCTCCCTGCTGCTAGTCCTGCTCCTGCTTCTACTTGCGGAGCCAAATGCAGCCCCAGCGACGCCGGCGTGAGTCCCTCACGCCGCAGCAGCTGCGTGAGTGGTACGCTGGTTGGGGCTGTAGGGGTGGCGACGCTACTCCTACTACCACTCCTGCTGCTTCTACTCGTGGTGGCGGCCAGATGCAGCTCCCGCGACCCTCTCGCGTGTCTCTCACGCCTCGCCAGCTTCGTGAGTGGTACGCTCAGAGTGGAGGGTCTCTCAGTGCTGTTCGCTGCTCTTACGTGATTCGCACTGGTACTCGGACTGGTCAGCCTTGTGGGACACGTAGTCATACACCGTCCCGCTGCTTCGCCCGTCTGAGCGACGCCTGGCGTACCGTGTTTGGCGACGAGGCTGAGCTTCCCGACTGGGTGGAGTTGCTTAGGCAGAGGGTAGATATATATGCTCTTGACTATGATGCTATTCTCACTGCCATGTATGCATTGCCTACTAGTGCTGACCGTGCAGGTCACCTGTGCGTCCCGCCTGACCCAGGTATAGGACCTGCTGCTCTAGGTACTGGTGAGGCTGCTGCTCTGGGTGCTAGTGAGTCTCCCGCTCCAGGTACAGGTGCGGCTGCTGCTCTAGGTGCTAGTGAGTCTGCTTCCTCAGGTGCGGGTGAGGCTGCGCTCTCAGGTACCGCGTTGGCTTCGGCCTCCCTCACCTTTACACTTGACTGTGGGGCTTCTCGCTCCTTCTTTCGGGACCGCACCACACTCACGCCGCTTGGTCGGCCGGTTGCAGTCTCCCTGGCTGACCCCTCTGGGGGTCCTGTCCTCGCTCACTTCTCCACTGTCCTCCCGTGTCCGGCTGCCCCCTCGGGCACCCTGTCTGGCCTGTACCTCCCCTCGTTCTCGACGAACTTGGTGAGTGGTGCAGACCTACACGATGCGGGGGTTCACCAGTTCACTCCTGCGAGTCAGCGGGTGACCCACTGCACGGACGCACGCACAGGCCGGCACCTGGCCACGTTCTCGCGTCGGCCGGGGTCGAGCCTCTACACCCTGACCACTGAGTCTCCTCCTGTCCCCGCGTCCGGTCAGGTAGCAGCGTCGGGTCAGGTGTTTGCTGCTGCGTCCCGGTCTGGTCCTGAGTCTGCCCCCTGTACTTGTCGCCTCCTGTCTCACGAGACTCTCCTGTGGCACCACCGTCTTGGCCACCCCTCCTTGCCCCGTCTTCGGAGCATGGCTTCCCGTGTCCTTGTCTCTGGTCTTCCCCAGTCTCTCCCTCCTCTCCCCTCCGGGCCAGGACCTTCCTGTGTCCCCTGTGTCGAGGGTCGCCTCCGGGCTACTCCTCACTCCTCCCACTTCCCCCCGACAGAGGCTCCCCTGCAGACGCTTCACATGGATGTGTGGGGCCCAGCCCCCGTCCGTGGGCAGGATTACGAGCGCTACTTCCTGTTGGTGGTTGACGACTACTCGCGTTACACCACAGTCCTCCCCTTGCGCAGCAAGGGTGAGGTCACTGAGGTGCTGATCGACTGGATCCGCGAGGCTCGTCTCCGGCTGAGGAAGAGCTTCGGCTCGGACTTTCCTGTTCTGCGTCTGCACTCGGACAGAGGCGGAGAGTTCTCCTCTGGCCTTCTGCGTGCCTACTGTCGTGCGCGAGGCATCCGCCAGTCCTTCACGCTTCCGGACTCACCACAGCAAAATGGGATTGCTGAGCGCCGCATTGGCATGGTCATGGATGTCGCTCGTACGTCCATGATGCATGCGGCTGCCCCCCATTTTCTGTGGCCGTTTGCGGTGAGGTACGCGGCGCATCAGCTCAACCTTCACCCCCGGGTCTCTCGGCCTGCGATGTCCCCAGCCTTGCTGTGGACAGGGAAGGTTGGCGATGCGTCTGTGTTCCGTGTCTGGGGATCTCGGGCGTTTGTCCGCGACTTGTCTGCGGACAAGCTGTCCCCTCGTGCTGCTCCCTGTGTCTTCCTTGGCTTCCCCACTGACGCCCCAGGGTGGCAGTTTTACCACCCCTCCTCTCGTCGTGTTCTGTCCTCCCAGGACGTCACGTTCGACGAGTCAGTCCCCTTCTACCGTCTCTTCCCCTACCGCACTCCTTCCCTCCCCCCTCCCCCGGACTTCCTTGTACCGGTTCCCCCCCCGGTAGACCCCCTCCCCCCTCAGGTTCCTGCCCCCTCAGGTGTGTCCCAGGTAGACGCCGTTGACCCGGTCGAGGTTACAGGTGACTCTGGTGCTGCTGCGGGTGCTGAGCCTGGGGGTGCTGACTCTGGGGGTGCTGTGCGCGGGGGTGCTGAGCCTGGGGGTGCTACTGCTGGGGGTACTGGGCCTTCGGGTGCTACTGCGGAGAGTGCGGAGCCTAGGGGTGCTGGGTCGGGAGCTGCTGAGCCTGGGGTTGCTGCGTCTGGAGCTGCTGAGCCTGGGGTTTCTCCTGCTGCTGCGTCTCGCCGGGAGCCCCTCTCTCCACAGGAGCTGCGCGAGTGGTTCGCTCGCCGCTGGAGGCGTGCTGCTGAGTCTGGAGGTGCTGCTGGAGCTGGAGCTGGAGCTTCTTCGACCGTCGAGGGTGCGGGTGCTGCGGTCCCGGAGCTATTGGACCTGCGGGTCCTCCTGGAGCTGGAGCTGCTGAGGGCGTTGGTGCTGAGCCTGCTGCTGTTGGTCCTGCCGCTGGAGGTGTGGGTGGCGCTGGTGCTGTCTCTGAGGGCGCTGGTGCTGTCCCTGCTGCGTCTGGAGCTGCTGAGCCTGGGGTTTCTCCTGCTGCTGCGTCTCGCCGGGAGCCCCTCTCTCCACAGGAGCTGCGCGAGTGGTACGCTCGCCGCTGGAGGCGTGCTGCTGAGTCTGGGGGTGCTGCTGGAGCTGGAGCTGGAGCTTCTTCGACCGTCGAGGGTGCGGGTGCTGCCGGTCCCGGAGCTGCTGGACCTGCGGGTCCTCCTGGAGCTGGAGGTGCTGAGGGCGTTGGTGCTGAGCCTACTGCTGTTGGTCCTGCCGCTGGAGGTGTGGGTGGCGCTGGTGCTGTCGCTGAGGGTGCTCGTGCTGTCCCTGCTGAGTCTGGAGCTGCCGCGCGGCCTCGGCCGTACTTCGTTCCGCTTCTACAGCAGGTTCTTGGTCTTTCTCCTTCGGTAGAGTGTCCACAGCCTGTCTAGTCACAGTCACTGTTGGAGCCTTCCTCTCCTCTGCCTGCTCCCTCTCCTTACACTGGTCCTACTGGAGGTCTTGCTGAGCGTCGTGAGCCTGCGTCTCGTCCCGCGTCGCCTGTTCGTGCTGCTCGCGCTAGTGGTCGCGGTTCGCGTCAGCGTCCTCCTCCTGTCCCTGGCACGCACCGGATGTCTCTGCGTCCGTCCACTGCTCCTCTGCGTGCCCCTTTGCCTTCGCCTCCTGAGTCCTCTCTTCCTGCGCTGGCCGACCCTGAGTCGGACTCTCTTCGCGCTGCCAGTCCTACTGTCACGCGTCTGCTTGCTACTGTCGTCACTGACCCCTCTTTTGAGTCCACTGCTGCGTCTGCTCTAGTCGCTGAGCTCGTTGACTTTGCTGCTCGCTGTCGTCTCGACTACGCTGCTGGTCTTGTTGCTGAGTCTGCGTCTGTCTGTCCTCCGTCCGTCGGGGGTGAGTGTGCTCTTGGCACGGACGTCCTAGAGGACAGACAGGAGGAGTTACAGTGTCTAGCGGCTGCTTCACCTCATCTCGCGTCTGTACTGCTTGCCCCTGAGGGAGACCCGGATGCACTAGACATCCCGACTCCGCGTTCTTACGCGGAGGCCGTAGAGGGTCCCTACTCCTCTCAGTGGCAGGCAGCTATGGATGCAGAGATGGCTTCCTGGAAGTCCACAGGCACCTACGTTGACGCAGTTCCCCCTCCTGGGGCGAACATCGTCAGTGGCATGTGGATCTTCCGGGTGAAGCGGCCGCCGGGCTCTCCACCTGTCTTCAAGGCGCGGTACGTTGCTCGTGGCTTCAGTCAGCGGCAGGGAGTTGACTACTTTCAGACCTTCTCTCCCACCCTGAAGATGACCACTCTTCGGGTGCTGCTGCACATAGCCGCTCAGCGCGACTACGAGCTTCACTCTCTCGACTTCAGCACTGCGTTCCTGCAGGGTAGCCTGCACGAGGAGATCTGGCTGCGCCATCCACCTGGCTTCACTGGGACTTTCCCTCCTGGCACCCAGTGGAGCCTCCGACGGCCAGTCTACGGTCTCCGCCAGGCACCGCGTGAGTGGCACGACACACTGAGGACTACGCTTGCGGCTCTTGGGTTTGCTCCTTCTACTGCTGACCCGTCGCTGTTTCTGCGCACCGACACTTCACTGCCGCCGTTCTACATCCTCGTGTACGTCGACGACTTGGTCTTTGCCATAGCGGACACTGCTGGACTCGCCTACGTGAAGTCCGAACTGCTGAAGAGACACACGTGCACAGACCTGGGTGAACTGCGCAGCTACCTTGGCTTGCAGATCACTCGGGACAGAGCACGCCGCACCATTACCTTGACTCAGTCACACATGGTGCAGCAGGTCCTTCAGCGCTTCGGCTTCACGTACTCCTCGCCTCAGGCCACTCCTCTGCCTACTCGCCACTCACTCTCAGCTCTGCCTTCGGATGAGTCCGTAGAGTCGAGTGGTCCGTATGCAGAGCTTGTTGGCTGCCTCATGTACCTGATGACCTGCACACGACCTGACCTTGCATATCCTCTGAGCATTCTTGCACGCTATGTTGCTCCTGGGAGACACAGACCAGAGCACATGGCTGCAGCGAAGAGGGTATTGCGCTACCTGTGCAGTACGTCGGGCATGGGGCTTGTGCTTGGAGGGCGGAGTCCAGTGGTCCTTACCGGCCACGCGGACGCTTCTTGGGCTGACGACCAGGCTACGCAGCGGTCGTCACAGGGTTACACCTTCAGCCTTGGTTCCGGCTCTGTCTCGTGGCGGTCTACTCGCTCGTCTTCGGTTCTCGGCTCCAGTTGTGAGGCTGAGATCTACGCCGGGGCCATGGCTGCACAGGAGCTTCGCTGGCTCACCTACCTGCTGACTGACCTTGGAGAGCCGCCTCGTTCTCCTCCAGTGCTGTACGTAGACAACAAGGCCATGCTGGCCTTGTGTCGAGAGCAGCGCTTGGAGCACAGAACGAAGCACATTGCTCTCCGCTACTTCCTTGCTCGTGAGCTGCAGCAGCGTGGTCAGTTGCGACTTGCGTACGTGGCCTCTGAGGCCAACACTGCTGATGTGTTCACCAAGGCACTCGCGCCTTGTGACCATCAGCGCTTTTGCACCCAGCTGGGTCTTGTGCCTGTCTTGCTTCACTTGCTCTCCTCTTGACTTCACTTGTACTGTGACATATATATATACCTGCTCTTGCTTGTCTAGTTTTATATATATGTCTGTACTCCTGCATGTGAACTGGCCTCTGGCCCTGCTCTTGTGCTCGGACTGTGTGGTGACTTTGTGATCCACCCTGAGCTTGCTTTGCTTTGCTTGACTGGTCTTGTGACCCCTTGTTCTCCCCCACTTTGCCTATGGGGGTGTGTCAAACATTATATATGTTATGCTTGTGTAGGCTACAGTGGGTTAGCCTATAGGGGGTACACAATTCTAGGGTTTCCTACTTGTACTCATTTCACTGCTAGTTCATTCATTCCTGTTCGCTTATTCTCACAGCTTGCACTTCAACTGAAGCTTCTCAACCGACAGTTGCTTGCCCTTCGGGTCTTCGAAGTCTTCACTCGCGGGTTCAGGTTCTGGTTCCGCGGGGCGCGGAAGAACTGACGGTGCTGGCTGAGTCGGACCGCCCGAACGGCAGACGGTGAGAACACGCTGTTTATACCGCTTCTTCATAGATCTGTCAGGCAAGACGGGGTTAGCACTGCGAGAGGTTGTAGCGACCGACACTGGAGGGATGCTCTTATTTGCACATTCGTCAGGGAGCGGGGGGGATAACAGCGTTGTTGGGGTAGTCGTTGCTGGCACGTGTTGATCGCCATTTTCCGAGTTGGGCAAAGGTACCGCAGCAGAGGTCGACGCAATCAGAGGGGCAGCAGAAGCGATCTGCTTGCCCCGCGTTAGGAAGTCTAGGGCGGAAAGCACGGGCTCCCCATCGCACGGTCCGCCGGTTGTGACGGCCATAGCCTAAACGCTGGGAAGCGTCACGCTGGGAAATCAGACGCTGGGAGGGAAACGATCCATGCTCGGCTGGGAGAGAGGTGAGGACGAGCAGGAGAAACAGGCTTGTTTTCACGCCAGACCCAGCTGCATGAAACCTCATCACCGTGCACTGCACTTAGAACCGAAAGGCGGTGCGTGTTGGGAGCGGGGGGCACTACGACCACAGTGATGTGTTGCGCGCCCTCTACGAAAAGCAAATGCGCTGGCACAACGGGACAGCGCGTTGTCGTGGCTGTGGCTGGCGTCGGCGCCGACAGCCACCCAAACGACAAACACCTGGCAGCATATGCCGCAGATACATGCCAGCGAGGCTGCACAAGGCAGTTACAGAGCTGTATAAGACACGCGTAATGAATGCGTGCAGTTACAAGGCAGCAATCGGCTGTACCTGTGGTGGTCCTGTCCTCTGGTCAACTGGGCCTATGGCCTAGTGGGTCAAGTTGTCGGTTTCAGACGAAACCGAACTCGCTATCTGTATCCTCAGATAAAAAATTCTACACGTCTGAAAAAATCATACGAACTTAAAAGTCAAATCTTGCTCATCAGATGAGAACAAACACAAAATCTTAGGATTAAGATGAATACAAAAAAACCAGTCTTAAACGCAGACCATCAGACCAAATTGGTCTGATAACGAGAACCCTGGTGGACGAACCACAAAATGGACAGGGAAGGATGATTTGAGCGAATATAGCCTTTCATGCCGAAAGTGGTTCTGGTGATTGATGCGGTGACGGTGGTGGAGGGGTAGGAGTTGAAAAGGCCGTTAAGGCAGAGAAACTTCTAGTGGTTGAAGACTAAGTTAAGAGGAAAATAAAGTTGTTGGGATATATTTGCTGGTACTGTAACAAGAACAAGTCTTACACTGTGACGGAGCCATTGCCATCAAGAAAAGCGAGCTCTTGAGCTCAGAGTTGTGAGGGTGTCATATTCATCGTTTCGGGTTTGTTTGACGCGGTTCAAAACGGTCCGCGGATTTCACCGTTTCAGACCATTGCGTACCGGAATGACCCTTGCGAAGTGAATTGTGAAAGAACACGTATGACCCGCTCTGAGCATTGCGCATTTTCTAAGTTGGACAATCATGGGTCTCAAGGAGCCGTTGAACAGCTAGAGGAGACTGAATACTAGGTACCAACAGTCGCGACAAGTGCGGTCGAGTCCATGGCGAGCGCAAATGCATGAATCTTGTGTTGACTACATAGTATCTATCTACCATTGGCGGAGTGTGAGCTTGAGAAATCTTAATCTCCATGGCAGCGCTGCAGCCTACTGGCGAACTGACAGAGCGCGCCGAGCGACGGGAGGAGAAGAGACAGAAGAACAATGCTGACCCCGAAGGCAAGGGCTACTATTGTGTCGCGACGCAGCGTCCGTCTTTTCACCTCATATTCACACTCCGAGCGAGAAGCGCCTAAACTTCACCTTCCTGCATGGATGATAACTTAATTAACTTAGTGAACTCTTCCATGCATTCCTTGTCCCCTTCACCTCCTTCTATTCTGTCCGTCCTCCCTCCTGCTTTTGCTTCCTCGCGAGCTATGCGCGCACTGCGAAACATGTAGCTAGCACCTCATTAAGTGATTTCCCTCATGTGGTTCCTGTCCCTGCTACAAATCCCCATTTAACTCCGTTTCACCCTTACGTTGTTTCCTCTCTCTCCTCCTCTTACTCATACTGGAAAGAGTTTTAGGAAAATAAGATCGTGAGGTAGATGAACGCGCACCTCCACTACGTTCTTCTCATTCTCTGCACCATGAAGTCCTTTTAGTGTTGGCGAGGTGGGCGTTTCGAGAAGTGTTCGAACGGATCACGTTTACGTGCTTGAAAGGAGATGCTGAAACGGAGAACTCAGGAGAAAATATTCATATTTGAGGAGCCAGAAACAAAAAAACTCAGAGAAAATGCTCAAAACAACCCCATTCCAAAGCCCTTCGCGAGTGCTCTCGCCGTCCAGACCCATTTCCAAGGCTTGAAATCACAGCCGCAAAGAAAACCAGCCATGAAGAAACTCAAATATTGTTCAAAACAACTCCATTCCAAGTCATTCCCCTCTCTCTCCCCCCAATAAATCCCCTTCCCACCCATCTTGTCCCTATCACCCCCCAGCCGCCACCCCCAGTGATCCCATAGACATGCTGCCGGCGTATCTCTGGCACAAAGTCTTCCGCTACCTGCTGCTGCCACCCGGCTCCTCCCACCCTGAGAGTCCCCTCGTCCGGGGGAGACGCAAGGCGCCCTGGTATCTCACCGCCACAACTCAGCCCACAGCGGGCAGAAACCTGCCCGTGAAATTTGCGGGCCCTTCTTTCACAGCAGTCGGGCAGCACTGGAAGAACGTGAGGAGCAATGGCAGTGGGTGGGCGCTGCTGTGCTGCGCCATGGCCAGCAAGAGGCTCCTGGCCCACGTCCTCTCCTTCTCCGTGAGTCTACTCTGCTTGCTTGGCGCTTGACTTAGTTTGCACCTAAAACTAGTTTTGAGACACCTGAAAAACAGACCCCTAATTCTCTCCTTCTCCGCGGGTACTGGCTTGCTTTGCACTTACTATTTACATTTGGCGTGTGTTTGTAAAGCCTTGTTGCGAGTTCTCTGCATGAGGCACGAGCAACAGCCTATCTGACAAACAACTCCGTTCCCATCACAAACCCTCCAGCCAACCAGCCTTCACGCTCTCTTCTCCGATCCTGTCCCTCCCTCTCTGCAGGCCCACCACCCCATCACGCTGGTATACAACGAACTACACCCCGAGTGGATCAAGAGCGTCGAATACTTTCTGCGCTGGCGCGGACACCTCAGGTCCCTCGCGCCCACCTACACAAACTTCAAGCAGCTGGACTACCTTTGCTCGCCACTCAACCGCCCCTTCGCCTCCCTCACCTCCCTCAGTCCCAAACTCCGCGGCTGTGGGAATCACTTTTGAGAATTCTCAAAAGCGCCTCCCTCACCTCCCTCTCTCTCAAACTCCGCGGCTGTGGGAATCACTTTTGAGAATTCTCAAAAGCGCCTCCCTCACCTCCCTCTCTCTCAAACTCCGCGGCTGTGTCGACAAATCCTACCTGTACGACGATCTACCAGAGGACTGTGAGGACGATGCGGATGAGATGTTCTGGGTGCATGCCTTCGATTGCCCGGCGCTGCAGCGGCTGAAGCTCGGCCGGGGCAAGTGGAACCTCCAGGAGGAAGGGTGAGCTGAGCAGTACCAGTCGCTGCGCAGCTTGACTCTCAAGCACGTGGACTGGAGCTACGTGGATGCTGAGTATCTGGGCACGGTCACGCCGCGGCTGACGGAATTCACGCTCTATCACAGCTGGCGTTTGGACCGCCCGTCGTCCGGCCCTGGTGGTGGCGGCGAATTCCGTTTCGACTTGTCCAAGGCTCAAACCGTCCGGTTTTACTTCCCACAGAGAACCCTCACGCTCTTCCTCACCCTCTCTCGCTCGCTCAAAACCTTCACGGCGATGGCGAAACAGCTTGTACTCTCTTGCAAGAGCAGCACCCCTCTCGCTCTCCACCACCTCTCACTGTATGGCCAGCAGCGTCTCATCATCTCCTCCCTTCTCCTCGCTTCCGCACGAGTTGCCTATCTCAACGGCCCTCCCAAAGACCACCATTCACGCAATGAACTGGACTTTCCTGAATTGTCCCCTGAATTTTCTCCTGAAATCTCCTGGGCCGAATGGCTGCGCACCATAGCGCCAACAGTGGAGGTGCTTATAGTGAGGCATGGGGTGCCTGTAGAGGGGGTTGACGCAGAGTGGCTCTGCCTGCGCAGCCTTGGGATTGTCGTGGAGAGTGAGGAGCGGTTTGAGGTGGATTTGAAGGTTGAGAAGCGGCGGGATGATGGTGAGAGGGAGGTTACAGTGAAGGAATTTCAGGAGTGCAACCAGAGGCTTCTGCAGCAGCAGCGGCAGCAGGAGCGGCAGCGGCAGCAGCAGTGGCAGCAGCGGCAGCAGCAGTGGCAGCAGCAATGGCAGCAGCAGCAGCAGCATGCAGCAGCAGCAGCAGCTGCAGCTTTTGCAGCAGCAGGGGCAGCAGCAGCAGATGTTGCAGCAGCAGCAGCAGCAGCAGCAGGAGGAGGAGGAGGACGAGGAGCAGGAGGAGCAACAGCAAGAAGGCAGACCTCCGTTTATCTTGGCTCCAAACTTGAGAGCAATCTTCTTCCCCACCCACACATGCGAGCAGCAAACCCTTGCTTCCCTACGCGACTTCTGTCCCTCTCTCGCCCTGTACTGCATCTCACGCCGCTCGTTCTACTGGGAGAAGCAGAGGAAACAGTTGCCAGATACTTCTATGATTCATGTGAGGAAGGCGAGAAGCGGGGTGTCACGCGCTTGCTTTGCGGAGAAGCGGCCGAAGAACGTGCGGGAAAAGATGCAGTGTGAATAGAGAGCTGGTGGATGGGTATAGTGTTGATAAAGATGAGGCTTACATGTTGAAGTACAAAGGGAGGCTGTGGAGCCGAGATCATTGAGGAGGGAACCTTTTAGTCAGCTCAAAAATCACACAAGTACAGTGTTAATGCAGATGAGGCTGTTATTGATTGAAGTACTTATATAGGGAGCCTCTGGAAGACTGAGGACTGCTCTTACAATTTTTGTGTCTGACCAAGAAGGCATGGTAGGCCAGACACAAAGCTGAAACGGCATGTCTGTCATGAGTAAACTGAATTCACGTGTTGTAGTACCGTATTCAGCTGTGCAGTAATTCATAGAGCAGACAACTACACTGATACAGTACCACTCCTACGAATGAAAGCTGAAACATTGTCCATTGGACAAAAGAGAGCTCTACGGCCTGAATGCCTTTACAGCCAATCTGCCGAAACACTTTCTCCTCGTGTATGAGCAATCAAGGTTATATCAAACAATAAACACTAGGGTATGTATGAAAATTATGATGCGCCTGTGTTTGGTTGCTTCTTGAAAGGGTTTGCCTCTTGG
The DNA here is from genome assembly GCA_948144175.1 of Closterium sp. NIES-65. Classification (NCBI taxonomy): domain Eukaryota; kingdom Viridiplantae; phylum Streptophyta; class Zygnematophyceae; order Desmidiales; family Closteriaceae; genus Closterium; species Closterium sp. NIES-65. The sequence goes on from CANXME010002623.1 coordinate 137,876, forward strand.
TCCATCACCGAAAGAGCGTATTCCACCTGCCGCAGAGGATTGGGGGATGAATGAATGCTTTTAGGGTGAAAGCTTGTCTCGGTCTGTTTGAGGCAAAGAATTGCAAGGCTTGGTTCTTAAAAGGGATTGCCTATTGGTCCATGACTGACAAAGTGTATTCCACCTGCTACAGGGGATTATGTTGGTAGGATAGATGTTGTAAGAGTTGAACCTCGTACAAAGAAGAACGGCAAAGGCAGTGAATGGCGTAGGGTATGAATGTTGTTTAAGGGCGGCTATATTCGAGTGACTTTTGAGAATTTTCAAAAGTCACTCGAAGAATGTTGTTTAAGGGCAGATTCGATTGCAGCAAGCCAACTGAGGCCGCTCGAGTCTAGATCTAAATGTATCTAACCAGATTCAACTAGGAGAGACGAAAGCGAGTAGAAGAAAGACTTAGTAAGTCAATCGGTAAGACAAAACATCGCCTGAGATGTGCGTGCGAACGCGTTTCGGCAACTAAGCCTTCATCAGCGCAGTGAATGGCGTAGGGCATGAATGGGAGTGGCAACGGAGGGACCCCATGGGTGGAACGTGGTTAAAATGTGTGTGTGTGTGTGTGTGTGTGTGTGTGTGTGTGTGTGTGTGTGTGTGTGTGTGTGTGTGTGTGTGTGTTTTGGAATACATTTCTTTATTCAGGTCAGGCTGGGTCCGGGATGTGGTGAGTGCTGTAGGTGGAGGTGGGAGATTCTTCAAAGGAGTCTCACACAGGCACATCTACAGTCTCGTGCTCAGATGCGGAGTCCAGAAACCAGGCGTTAGCAGATCAGAATGCGGGGTCAGGGATGTGGTGGTGGGCACTGTAGACGCGGTGGGCACTGTAGATAGGCCCCCAATGGCAGCATAAAAGCTGCTTCGGAAAATTGGGACAAAAGCAACTCAAGTGAGCCCACCTGTACAGTCTCCCGTTCCAGGAACCCTGCAATTGCGGAGCGGAACGCGGGGTCGGGGATGTGGTGGGCGCTGTAGGTGGCGGTGGGCAGATAGCCCCGTGGCAGCTTGTGCTCTCCCTGTGCTCCTGCTTCTACCCGCGCCAGACCTGCTTCTATGGCTGCCTCTATTGCCTGAAAGGAGAGGGAACGGGGTAGAAACGTAGAGGGAGAGGGGGAGGGGGGACAGGAGAGGAGGAGGGTAACTGAGAAAAGCGGAATGAAAAAACGAAGGGGAACGGGGGAAGGGAGACAGGATTGAATGGGAAAGGGGAAAGGGAGGGAAGGGCGGAAGGCGTGGTGAGAGTGCTGTAGGTGGCGGTGGGCAGATAGCCCCGCGGCAGCTTGTGCTCGCCCTGTGCTCCCGCCTCCACCCGTGCTAACCCCGCTACTATGGCCGCCTCTATTGCCTGACAGGGGAGGGAACGGGGTAGAGGGAGGGGGGAACGGGGGAGAGGAGAGGAGGGAAGGAGGGGAATGGGGTAGGGGGGAATGGGAAAACGAAGGGGAAAGGGGGAAGGGAGGCAGCATTGAATAGGAAACAGGAAAGGGAGGGAAGGGCGGAAGGCGTGGTGAGAGTGCTGTAGGTGGCGGTGGGCAGATAGCCGCGCGGCAGCTTGTGCTCGCCCTGCGCTCCCGCCTCCACTCGTGCTAACCCCGCTTCTATGGCCGCCTCTATTGCCTGACAGGGGGAGAGGGAAGGGGAGGTGGAGTGGGGGAACGGGAGTGGGGGAGAGTGGGTAAGGGGAGAGCAGCTTGTGCTCGCCCTGTGCCCCCGCCTCCACCCGTGCCAACCCTGCTTCTATTGCTGCCGCCTCTAGTGCCTGGTAAAGTGAGGGCAGGGGAGGTGGAATGGGGGAATGGGAGTGGGGGAGAGTGGGCAAGGGGGTAGCAGCTTGTACGTCCCCTGCGCCCCGGCCTTGCCCCTCCACCAGGTTCAGCGCACCCCCCACCATGCGCATTCTACTCCAGTTTCGACTCACACACCTCGTAGCAGCACGCTTCAAAGTGCAGGAACGGGTAGGGCCCCCCAATTACGTCGTCCAAACACAGCCTCGCCGCCCACCAGGTTCAGTGCACCCCCCACCATGCGCCTTCTACTCCAGTTTCTACTCACGTACCTTGTAGTAACACAAGTACACACCTGGTAGTAGCACGCCTCAAAGTGCAGGAACGGGTAGTGCGTGCCAGGCAGAGCCCCCCAGTTGCGCCCAAACACGGCCTCGCCGCCCACCAGGTTCAGCGCACCCCCCACCATGCGCCCTGTCTCATCCTCCGCCACCACCAGCAGCACCTTCTCTCCCAGCCGCTCCCCCAGGAGATGGAAGAATTCGCGAGTGAGGTACGTTTGCCCCCACCTGGTTGGGGTAGGGGGGACAATGGGAAGGGAATGGAATCAGCTCCCCACCATGCGCCCTGTCTCATCCTCTTCCGCCACCACCAGCAGCACCTTCTCTCCCAGCGGCTCCCCCAGCAGATGGAAGAACTCGCGTGTGAGGTACGTCTGCCCCCACCTGTTGAGAGCATAAAAGAAAAGGTGGATGGTGGAAATGGAGACAATCGAGGGAGGCGGATTAGGGAAGAATGAGGAGGCCTGTACGCCTCGTTCTTCCCTGTACGCCCATCCAGTCAATCCCTCGTTCCACTCCTTGGACGCATTCGAGGCACCTAAACTCTACGTCCGCCTTCAGGCAGCAGTGAGCTGCCTACAGGCAGCAGTGAGCTGCCTACAGGCAGCAGTGAGCTGCCTACAGGCAGCAGTGAGCTGCCTACAGGTTTTTATTCTTGGTTCTTGGTCTTGGGTTGATCAACTCACCCGCTTGCCTTGAGGCAGAGCTGCCTACAGTGTTTAGGCAGCACTGCCTGAAGGCAGTACAGTGTTTTTTTTCTTGGTTCTTGGTCTTGGGTTGATCAACTCACTCGCTCGACTCGACCTGACCTGCCTGAGGACTCACTTTCGGTTGGTGGTGTTGCAGTAGAATTGGAAGAAGCTGTTCCAGTGGTGTGCCTGCAAAAATATAGCCAGAACGAGAGCGGGGTGGGGAGGAGGAGATGAGTGAGGGAAGGGGGGTGAATATTCCTACAGGAGAAGCCAATGGTGTGTCCGCAAAAAAATCTCATGAAGCGACAGAACTTGATGAGTGGGCGGGGAGGTGAAGGGGGGTGAGGGAGGAGAGAGGGGTTGAGGGAGGTGAGGGAAGGAGCAGAGAGCATGAAAGGAAAGGAAAGAGGAAAAATGGATGAGAGGAGGAGAAGAGGCAGGTGTTAATCGTCTCTACTGTCTGCATCCACACAATCATGGAGAAACAATGCATGAAAACACGTATAGTGTAGTGTACATTCTTTTTTACACTCGATACACTCCCCTCAACATTACGCCATCTCGCCTCACCTTAATGTCATCGCCCCTCAGCCGCAGCAGCTTCAAGCCCTGCGCCGCTACCTGTGATCAGAAAGGGAAGGAGAGGGGTGGCACACAGCAGATTCTTAAGTCAGCTCAAAAATAGTTTCAAGCCCTGCGCCGCTACCTGTGATCAGAAAGCGGGAGGAGGGGCAAAGGGGAAACCTGAGCTTCAAGGTTGAGCAACAACAACTAAAATTTATCAGATTATAAAGGGCCCCATTAGAGCATTCGTACCTGGTATCAGGATAAGTGGAAAGTGGTGGTAGATGGAATTGAGGAATGGAATGCTGTGTGATGGTGCAAAATGGTTTCTTCAAGTGGCGTGAATGAGATGTGCCGTATGACATGGCATGGCATGGCACGGCATGGCATGGCATGGCATCAGATGGCACGGCACGGTATGGTCAAGACAGCACCTTCTTCCTCTCCTGTCGAATGGTCTTGCGCTTGGACTGCTTCAAATCCATAAGGAAATCGTTGAAGCTGGTGTTAGAAGCCGTGCAGATGGGTGGAATCATGCGGACACACAAATATGGGGGACATGGGTGGGACGGAGAGGAAGGGGAGCGAGAGAGCGGGTGTGGGAATGGTAGGAACGGGAGAGGTTGGGGATGGGAAAGGGGGGTTTGGGTCCACTCCAAAGCCGAATAGCACTTTGACTGCTTCAGACGAGATCATTGGGAGTTTGAAACATCCGAGTTGAAGGCAGTAAGGCCTCCGCAGCCCCCTGTCCATCATTGGCAAGATCATTAAGAAGCTGAAGTGTGTGAGAACAGAGGTGCGATGGGAAAGCACAGCAGAAGCACTTGCTTCTCCGAACCACTGCATGAAGCCATGCCATGCCATGCCATGCCATGCCATGCCATGCCATGCCATGCCATGCCATGCCATGCCATGCCATGCCATGTCATGCCTTGCCATGCCTTGCCACACGCTAATGCCTTATCTCCCATCTGCCACACGCCATACCCCCCTCAACACCTACCATAAAAGCGGTTTTTCCAGTGCCCCTGTATGCCAATGCGATTACTGAGTCGCCTAAAATACCTGCATGCCAGTGCTCTGCAGCAGAACGGCCCACAAGTCAAGGTGTCACCACCGCACACTCACAAGCCACACTCCACCACCCATGCCTGCCCATCCATGCGCACACGCCTCTCACCCACCTGCCATAGTCACGGTTGCTCCAGTGGTACTGCATGCCCATGCGCTGCAAGAAGCCATGGCGTGCCATGACACATTTCACATCTGCCACACCCGATGCCCCTGTTTCCACCTGCCATAGCAACCCCCGTTCTGCACATGCCACATCCCACCACCCACCTGCCATAGCCGTGGTTGCTCCAGTGGTACTGCATGCCCCACCTGCCATAGCCCCCCTAACCACCTGCCACACCCCATGCCTCTGCCCTCACCTGCCATAGCCACGGTTGCTCCAGTGGTACTGCATGCCCATGCGCTGCAGGAAGCCATGGCGGGCCATGACCTGCCAGTCGTCCTTGCATGGGAATGTCACATGCACCGATGATACCCCGTACTGTGTGGTGTTGGGGAGGGGGAGGCAGCAGGCAGGGGTGGGGTGAGGCAGCAGGCAGGGGTGGGGTGAGGGTGCACGTTGGAATAAACACAGCCATGACCTGCCAGTCGTCCTTGCATGGGAACGTCACATGCACCGTTGATACCCCGTACTGCGCGGTGTGGGAGGGGCGGGGAGTGGAACAGTGGGGGGAGGGAGAGGGTCGAAACAAGCACCAAATGACCATGGGGGATGCCATACAGTGCCCCACTGGGCGGGCCATGACCTGCCAGTCGTCCTTGCATGGGAATGTCACATGCACCAATGACACCCCATAGTGCCCAGTGTGGGGTTGGGGAGTAGGGAAGATGCAGGGAGTTGACATGCCATGCCATGCCATACCATGCCATGCCATGCCATGCCATGCCATGCCATGCCATGCCATGCCATGCCATACCATACCATGCCATGCCGTGCTGCGCCATGCCATACCCCTTCCCCCCATCCTGAACCCTACTTGCTCATTGTCACGGCACAGTCCCAACAGCACAGCACCTTAAGTCAACCCCGCATCCCCTTATCCCACAACCCCAATCCCCCCCTCCACCCCCTCCCTCCCCCCGCTCCCCACTCAAACTCATCTGCCACTCGCTTCATAGCCGGGCACAGCCCTGACAGCAACCTAAGCCAACCGGGTACACCTCTTTCCGGCTCTCCAGTTTCCCTCTACACTCCCCGCTTCCCCTTCCCCCCCTCACCTTATCCGCCACTTGCTTCATGGCCTGGCACAGCCCCGACAGCAGTCAACCATGCGCCCTCATAACCCCACCCCTTCGCCCCCACTCCCCCCTTCCCCTCTCCATCCCTCACCTCGTCCGCCACTTGCTTCATGGCCTGGCACAGCCCTGACAGCACAGCCTCGCGGTCAGGTCCGTCCCGAACCAGCAAACGAGGTCCGGTGGCGGGGGTGAAGGGCACGCAAGACTGCAGCTTCGGGTAGTACGAGCCTCCCGCCCGCATGAACGCATTCGCCCAGGAATGGTCAAACACATACTCTCCATAGGAGTGCCTGTGGGGACGCAGAGGAGAGGGAAGGAGGAAATGAAGGCTCCTATTATCGTCCACTGTATGAAGCCTTTTGAGGCGCCTCAAAAGTCCATTGTAAGAAGCCACGAGCCTCGAGTAGTACAAGCCTCCCGCCCGCATGAACGCATTGGCCCACGAATGATCAAATACATACTCTCCATAGGAGTGGCTGTGGGGAAGAGGGGAAGAAGAGCGATGAGGGAACGGAAAGGTGTCTATCTATTCAACCGAATCCAGACGCGTGTGACACAAACGGATTGTGCTTCTCCACTCCGCTCCTCCCCTCACCACCACAAGCTGCTGAGGCTGCTGTGGTAACCACCTCACCCCTACTCCCTCCCCCCCGCACCAATCCCGAACGATTTAAGCCACACACCCTTACCCTTACATGAATAAACGCACACGTACCCCTTTAAATAGAGGGGCAGCACTCCGACTACCCTCTCCTCATCGTCTCTCGCGACGAGGTGCTGTGGTAACCACCCCTCCTCGCGGCACGCGCTTCTGCTCTCCTCCAGACACTGCAGGAACGCGTGTGACACAAACGGGTTGTGCTTCTCCGCGCCCCCCGCCGCGTCCAGCGCACAGGCGTCCCAGTCAGCAGCAGGAATGGAGGCGATGGAGGAGGAGACTGTGACTGTAAGGGCCGTCGCTGTAGCGGTGGGTTCCTGCACATGTGGCAGCGGGATTAAAGAGAGAGAGAGAGAGAGGGGTGGTCAAAAGCACGCACCAATTCTTGAAGGGAAATGCACAATAAAACGAGGGGTGGTCAAAAACTCCCTGCAACGTCTCTTATATGATTTTCACTCACCCCTCCCCGCAGCCCACTTCTCTCCGTGTCCTCTGCTGCCGCCGATCCTGCACCCCCGACCAAGGCGCTCCTAATGCGCTGCGCCTTGTCTCCCTGCTGCTGTTCCTGTTGCCAGGGCCAAAGCGCGGCTGATACGGGGATGCGACGAGAGTGGATTTGACTGCGGCTGTGATTAGAACGAATGTGACTGTAACCAGACGGTGTTTTTGCGACTCGATTTCGGCCGCCGCCGACGGGGACGCCGAAAAGCGGCACCGCGCGCAGCGGCAGCAGCGACGAATGCGCTACTGCGTAAATTGGACGGGTCGATTTTTGCCGTGCGTCAACAGACACGTGGCGTCGCGGTTGATGTTCGCGAAACGCCTCGGTAACTTCGCCAATGGCACGGTTACTGTGTATCCGCGAGCGCGGATCAGCGCATAGAGATTTAAGCGCCTGGTTGGAAGCGAAGAGAGTCGCGGAAATCATGGCGAGAGGCGACTCGACGAGTTATTAGTGCCAGGAATTCCGAATTTGAGCTTCTTTTCGGATGCCTAGTACTGTGACACCGAAGATATTAACTCCAACCGTTTGAAAATGATAAAGCCGCCTCAAAATGTCGCAGAACCCATGCCGGAATCGGATCGGCGAGTTCGATGTTTTCAGCCGTGCACGGGGGGGAGCAGCGTCGAGAACAGTCGACGCTGGGATTTAAAAAGCTTCCTTGCCAAAAGTAATATGGAATAGTGCAAGGGAGAACGACGCAAGCTGCCGTGTGCCCCGAATACTACTACATTCGCGTCTGAGAAGTTGCCGCCAGCTTCGACGTATCTTGTATCTAATTTCAGTCTGGGATAACTATGCGGTAGTCTTTAGGAACGATGAGGGAGCAAAGCGAATGCGATACGACAGCAAAGGGAGCGAGATGAGAGATAAATGACCGACGCTTGAAAGTTGGACTAGGAGGGAGGAAGTATGACATCCATCTGGATCATGTGTGTGTCACTAGCGAGTAGAAATCAGCGCAACACAAACCTCCCCGCGAACTCTCTGTTATTGGTCCGTACGGCTCAAAATCTGGGGTTCCTGCTTCACCATGTCAGCATAATGCCACGTGACTTCACTTCATTGGATTCGGAAGCTAAACAGACATTCGTTTGAGTGAACCTCGCAAGGCGTATTCAGCAGGTCTCCTTGGACATCCTCGTGTCGCCAGTCAGTTCATGATGCACACATGTAGATTAACACATATCAATGTAACAATATGTATTTATCTACATATTCTGAATGCACTCATCTTCTTTTCATTTTAATTGTTGCACTACCTATCATAACACTCAGTTCTCCGACCAAACTGCTTAAATCATGTGCTGAGCGATATAGTTTTTTTTTTTTTTTCACCCCTACAACCAGCCCTTCCAATTCCCAGTTCGGCAACACTTTTAACTGAAAGCATTAACGAATCCGACGCCACCTCGATAAACAGTACCACGAGTAGATTATATTGGGCAGTTTGGGCGGAAGCAATATGTCCACGACTCACATTCTTGTGAACGCGATCAATGTTGGTCAGAACCGTTTTGCGATTCAAGAAAACCGTGTTAAGTCGCTTTTTACCGTGCTCAGAACGTGTGTATCGTACCACACCGCCTAAAATCCACTGCGGGTCAATCAGTTTATCCAAACGAAATTGTAGTCGTCGGAACGCGTCTCACCGAACATCTCGACAGTGATTGGCTGAGATTTGCGATTCGCGATTGTGACTCACCCGCCGAGCATGAGCAACTGCACTTCAGCCCATTCACATCCACCACAAGCCGCCCTCTCACACAATTCAAATACTCGCTCATTTTTCCTTTCAAGACCAGTCTACACATTTCCTAGTAACACACTCAAGCAACATCCTCGCTCCCTCGTTACTAGCTCATGATCATGGCGCGTCTGCTTACTGCTCTCTTTCTCCTGCTTGCCGTCACCGTCACTCTCGCATCACTCGCTTCCACGGCTGCTGCTCGACCTGCTCGGCTTCTTGGCGACGGGATGACAATTGATGGTATGTGGCAGGCCTCGATGATGACTGCCGATTCTTTCCCGTGTGATGCTTACGCACGTGAGATTGTACGCGCATCTTCGTGCGATGGTGAAGCTTACTTGGAAACCCTAAGTTCATGCGAGGTTGCTCCTGCGATAGATCGGCCTGTCACTCTCTCTCCCGCCCCATATGGGATTGATATCAATCCCCTCACCCCTTCCCCTGTCCCCTCGACCCCCGCGCGAATCTACGTGTCGGCATCGCGTGGCCGCAGGTGCCTCACGAGCGGTAGAAACCGCCGGCGCCATCACGGAGGAGAGCGCACCGAGCGGTGCTCGATCCAGGGATGACGAACAGAGCCGCCGCAAACTCGGGTGGTTTAGAAATGCTGTGCAAACATCTGTGTCTTGGGCCAACGACAAGCTCTCCAGCAATAAGAATGGTCAAGGCAAGCCCTCACAAGTTCCAGATTTTTTTGTTTTCTTCCTGCCGTTTTTGGTGATTCCGTGCTCGCTGTAAGGCTGTGCGCACTTTCCCAAAAGCTCAAACTCCTGCCTGCATTGGTGCCGCTGTCCTTGCTAACCAGAGAGGCTCTCTGCTGTCGCCCTTTTGCCTTGGTGGGGACCCCGCATGTTGCAATAAGAAGCTTGCGTGCAGGCAGTAAGATGGTGAGTGGGCGATACTGTTGGGTGTGGTGCGATATGCTGCATACTTCCCCCCATCATAAAACCATGTGCCATGCTAGCTGTTCCTTCGGAGCAAGCAAGCGCCTTGATTTCCACCCATCGCGAAAAAGGAAAACTGCGTTTTTTGGCCCCCGAAGGTTTTTCTGCCTCTGCCTTGCGTGAATGTTGCGGAAAGCTGCGGTAAAACAACGCACGCAAATCGCAACATTCTGAACACCGGAAACGCGCGCGTACATCAGACACAAAAAACTGACATTACAGTTTCCTTGTCGCAAAGCTATCGAATTCCCGGAGCGCACACCTACACCCCGAGTCGCGAACGTGTGCACAAATTTCCCGATGAAATTCCCGCGTTATGGTGACCGCGGTGCGTCCATTGTGTCAACTTATAACATCGGACCGTAAACGAAGTTCACGCGTACCGTCAAATGTCTCACAAGGTTCCCCAACTCATCCATTTTCATTAAAATCCTCCAACCACTATTACAACAGCAATACAACCCCAACCCCGTCATCCACAGGCGTACGGTACCGCACACACACAACGCCAACTACGCACACCACGCACAACGCACACACCGCACAACTTCAACCAACTGCATCACTCGTCGTCCTCGTCCTTGCGCTCCGAAGGGCCTGCCATGTCCTCCGTGCGCAGCCCCGCTCGCGCACGCTTAACTGGCGTCCTGCCGAGGCGGGAAATCACCTCCTGGTTAGATGCGCCGACCTCTGCTGGCACGAGGGCCGGGGGAATGCCGAGCTCATCGGCACGCTCCACGTACGCGTTTGTGACGTTGCGAATGACGCGCCGCCTGCTGCGCTCGTCCCGCAGCAGCGGGCCGTCTGGCAGGCTCATCTCGCCCGACGAGTCATCCGACGCGCTTGCAGCAGGTGTGGCAACGAACCCCTGCTCCACGCAGAGCCCCGCGTCGCAGTTGACGAACTCCGCCGCCGTCATGTAGCACGCAGGCCTCATCTTAAACTTCTCGATGAGCAACTGCAGCTCGACGCAAGTCGCAATGAGCGGCTCAAACATGCCCGTCGCGCTGGTGTCGTTCAGGTACGCCATCAGCGGCGGCCAGCTCGGCGGCACGCATCCGGCGCGCCACCAGCTCCTCTGCATGGTTGCAGCGCGCACACGGGTCCACGATTCCCCCAGCCACTCCAGCATGAGTCCGTAGTCCACGTCGGCGATAGAAGCGGCATAGTCGAACTGGAACCGCTTCGCCGCGATCGCCCGCTTCATCAGCATAACGCGGTAATGGGCCTTCAGCGCGTCCTCCACTCCCTGCAGGTGCGGAAGGCCCCCTTCGGGAACCGACCCACGTATGTTGACGACACGGGTGTTGGTGAGGTGCTGCACACTGAAGCCGTGCTCCGAGACGGGGCGCGCGACCTCGTCGGTGATGCGATGCGCCTCGTGTATGGTTAGGATGAGTGTGTTGCGATCACGACTAAAGTGCACACCGTTGACAGTCTCCACAAACTCCGTGAACACCTGCGAGCATAGCATCATACACCGACAGCACAACACCATCAGTGTGTCGGCCCACACATGTACGTTGCAAACATGACACAGACATGGTGCACAGCGAGGTGTAATTGTCACCTACCTCCGGAGTCAACCGGCCGCGGTGCGTATATCGGACTGCCACCATGCGCGATGCCGCGCGCCCCCGCCTGCGCTCGGGCCTATCGTACGGCGATAGGACCACCAGTGGCACCGCGGAACAACTGCCCGTCGCGTTGTAAAGAATGCCGATGCTGACAATCCGCTCGCAAACATTACGCTTGTCTGGAATGTATGTCTTCGGGAGGCGGCTCGGAAGAAAATTAATCTCGTGGAAGCAGAACACATCGTCCGGGTGCGCAGTAGCCAGCAGTCCCTTCAGGTCACCCATTGAAGCTGTGTGTCACCCAGGTGGGCAAGTATGCGTTGGGGGATGGCACCCAGTCTTGCTATATACGTTGTAGTTCACTGGAACGTACCCCGGTTTGCCCTCGTACGCACACTACGTACGAGGGTTGACAAGCGCCACACAAGTTTGCGAGCACAACTCCTGCGCCGCTCCAAGATAACGGACACATGTGAAACGGCCACCTGTGACATTCAGATAGGCCACCTCGCGAATCGAAGCCACGTACGCGTCACCCGTATCCGACCAACCAACGGCGGGTGTTCGGTCGGTCACACCACCACACATTGAAGCGCGTCAACTTCGACCGCACAAGCGTCAACCGTACCAAGACCCGTTTTAGGCCGGGTTTACTGACCGCTACCACTATAATCTCACTGTTTAAACACCAACATATACGTTTCGGGTTTAGGGTTGCCACCGCGTACCCATGCACAAAATGCCAATGTACACCCACGGACACCATATCACATTTATTCATCACAATATGTGGCGACACATCAGCGTCAACACTAACCTGAACCACCCAAAGTATAAACATCCCACCACAGTTGACTACACTCCCTGCAATCCTGTACCCATCATTCCTAAGTTCCACCATACCAACACGTGCCGTCACTCACATAGCAAAAACCTGTTAACTAATTGCACCTTGTTGTTGCTGTACGACGGGCACACGTGCACAACTCTCTGCAGGCTGCCCAGCTCCACCACCGAATACCTCACCTTCTCCACTTTCTTGTGCAGCTGCGTGCACCCTGTAAGCTTGCAGCTTCCCGCCCTCTCGTAGTACCTCACGTATGCGTATCCCTTCCACTCCCCATCACGGTCAAGCGCCCTGAAGATGCACAGACATCTTGCATACCAGTCCCCCTTCTTGTTGTTCAGAAGTGCCACGTTCGAGTACCACCTCTCTCGTGGAGATGCCTTCACAAACGTCCCTTTGGCCACCAGCTCGCCGCCTCTTGTGCGCGGAATGGCCACCGCGGTGTGGACCTGTCACGCGGTTGTGTACAATCCAACATCTCTTAGCATCATGAGTGCAGTGGCAACCAACGTGCAAGCCCCAGGTGCGAGATGTATGTGCGACAGCATTATCACCACACCTGCACGTTGTTGGTAGCCAGGTCCAACGCCTTAAACTCCGCGGCCATCCCCTTCATCTCGTCTCCAAGCGCGGCTGTGTACTCATCGTACACCGGATCCGACGCCCCGCCTATGCGCATGATCCGATACTTCTTTGTAAGCACCGGTTTCCTCGTCTTGATTGCCTGCACGTGTACAACCACGTTCCCACAACAAGCCGCAACCTGCCTCAGGCTCCGCTCGTACATGGGCACCCGTGCAACATTACACAATGAATGGCCATCGTAGCACCAACCACTCCCCTACGCACCTCGCGCAATGCAGACGCATACTGCCGCCCACCGCCGGCGTCTGCAGCCACCTCACGGTACACCTCTCTCTGCACCTCCTCCTCCACGATTCGGCGCGGAATGTCGCTCCAGTTGCTCCCTCTAACTGGACCCTTGACCGTGCCCTTGTGCGTGCGCTCCCACATCTCAGTGGAATAATGGTGCGGCATCCCGCGCTCCACCACGTTGTCCAGTAAATGTCTCATCATGTGTATCTTTGGTAGTCTCCAGTGGGATGCCTGCTTTGGAAATGCTCTCGGGAGCAACGCCACCAACCTGCCACATCGTCCACGATGGCAGGCAACAGTCAATGCACACTCGTGTGCCACCCGACGGCCGCCACAACAAACCCACCGCAATTCCGACCAGCGATGCACCTAATGCACACACTTACGCTATCGCATGCTGCCGTGCAATCGCAATGGTGGTATGTGTGTGCCGGTCCACAGCCAGAAACGCCTTGTAAAACACAGCAAACAGCCTGAACGCTTTGACCTGCAACGCGCGCAGCTCTCCCGGTTCATCACCCTTCAACGCGCTCTCGTCAGCCACCAAGATCGACATTATCTGCATCATGCTCCTGTGCTCGAACGCAGCGTAGTTTGCGCCGGAACTGAAGAACGATGAGCCCCCTGGGATTCGGAGGAGCACGCTAGGCGTGATGGCCTTAAACTCCTTCTTGCGTCTGCGCACACCAAGTATTCGACGTGCCCATCAGCGCTGCACACATGGTGTACTACAACCCAAATGACCCCACCAGGATATGACATGCAGGCTACAGTCTGCTCACCGTTCAAGCGTCCGCATCTCAACCTTCCCAAGCGGTTCGATGTAGGTGTCCATCATGTGGATCAGCACACCGGAGTCCAGAACATGCAGTGTGTCTGCAAGGCATGCCAGATACACGTTGCCCCACTCTGTGTCCGCGAAATTCCACCTGTGAAGTACGCACTGCAATGTCCAACCAAAGACACGACCGCGTCATTAGGTTCCACCGTACACTACAGGCACGCAAACGCCCTCAGGGTTTAGCCCACCTCGATCGGATGTGTTGACCATAGCCTCCGCACGGCGTCAGCGTCGCCCTTCTTCTTACACGCCAGGATCTGGCGGACAATGTCCCTCTGCATCTCGGGGGTACGCGGATCGGCCTTCCCCACCATCATGGTCAACTCCCCCTTGTCTGCATAGCAGTTAGCGCACGGCCGGTGCGTCCCCTGCTGAAGAGTCGCAGAAGCTCTGCTGGACTCCGGAAAGTCGGTAGGGTATCCGTACAGGCAAGGGACCGCTTTGTGCACCTTCCCGTCCGCGTCCGTGCAGTAGAAGAAGCGAACTGGCCCGCTGCACATTGTGACTATGCACACGTGGCCGTGAGTTAGGTTAGGAACGTACACACAATACGCGGTCATAACACGGGGCAATATCTGCTAGGGTCCCCACTGGCCTGCTGCTCGTGTAGCATATGCACCTCAGTACCTTGCAGATTCTCGCATGATGGGCGCGAGGATGATCTTCAATGCCTCCTGGAAAACCCGCGTCTTCTCCGTGGGCGATGCCCATTCGGGTGGGAATGGCAGCACCGCCGCCAACGTGTGCCCAGGCTCCACCCCACGTAATTCCGCTGGTATGTTGATAAGCGAGATCAGCACCGGCCACGCGTTCCTCCGACCATTCCGTGATGCCTGGGTGCTATCACTGTATATCAGCACGCCTAGTATGAGTGCCTCACTGTCATTAATCTCCTTCTGCCATGCCAACCATACATGCCCTTGCACAAATGTTAGACTCCGTCTTATAGCATTCTGGGACTCACATGTAATGTGGACTGGCCTACCGATGCACTTACCTGAGCAGCGTGCATCCAATCGCCCGTCTCCGGCCCCTCGAATACCCTCTCGCCATTCTTCTTCCGATGAATCTTCTTAGGTTTCCACACGAACCCTTTCTTGGATGAGAACGTCCGCACCAGCTTCTTCAGAATCTGCGCGCATCGGGATATAATCAGGAGTGAGCGGCAAGATTCCTTCCCAGTGACGACGACGGGGGATGCGGGTGTGGCCGCCGTTTACGAACCAGCTCTGTGTCGCGGTAGTGCAGTAGCAGCTTCATTTGCATTCCTTTGGGGCCCCGCACCACTATCTCCTCCGTTTTCCACGGGACCATGTCTGCTGGAGCGCGCGCCATTCCCCATCGGCGCACGTCCACCCAGTTACGCCATCGTCGGAGGGCCCGTAAGTTGAAGCGCGGGTTGCGGAAAATGTGTAACAGACGGTTAACTTCCCGGTGCGAAAGATCGGCGTCACGGAAGAATAGATACAACTCGGTCAGTGTGTCGAAAATCTCCGCCCTCTCGCTGTGTTCCGATGACTCCGCATTCTCGCCGTCAGCTGGTGTATCCGCGACGCTAACCAGGCTAACTTCGGGAATAGAGGCGGTCGGAGCAACCGATACAACACTGCCGTCATTATCCTTAAGCCGCGATGCGGGCGGTGTGTTTGGTCTACTCTCTCCGTCACGGGCAATTGCTTCCAAATATGCCGCCAACAAAAGACTCTCCCGTTTCCTCTTCAACTCTGCGCGACAAATTGCACCGTTAGCGACATGTGACTGTAACCGGCTGTCGTCCTTAAACACCGTCTCGCACACCATGCAACTGTTCCCCGTCATCCTGCAACCTTGAAACCCTAGAGACCGTGGCGATAGAAACTCGGACTGGCCACAGGTGTGCTCTAACACAACTCAGAGGATCAACATGGTGCACACTCATGTGCACAGAACCTTGAAAAGTGTGCACATACCATCTGTTCGATTGTCACCGGTAAACATTATACACCCAACCATAATGCACAACCATATTATAATTGCAGAATGTGTAACGGTGGTCCGGTAAATAACACTCCCCGTTTTTGACCCGGGATTATCAGCGCGGTCATTAGTACGACCAGAAATAGAAATAGCCAATAACTGACGTTGTGGGATTGTACACAGCTGGCTCCATAAGACGTTGTGTATTGTTTTTGCACGTAATATACCCGTTATGCATATTGCAATATTGTTTACGACAACCTACAAATTTTACTTCCGCTTTTAAGAGTACACGACTACATCGTGTACAACCCATACTTAGTGCGCGCTGGTGGCCCAACAACCCAAGTGCTGACGTCCGCGTACGCCGTTATCGGATTCCGCGTCACTTGGATTGTACAAGGAAAACCAAATGGTGTTCCATGCACCAGAATTGCTGACCCACCCTAAATCTCGCATCCTCGTGTTCCGAACCCCTTGGTTTACAACACGTGGATATGCATGCTGCCTCACCATCACATCCAGTCTCGTTATCGAGTCACAGGTGGACATCGCATGCGCATCTCATCCAACGGTGTATACCATTTCGCCTATGCATGCCCAACACCCACCAGGTTATAGGCGACATCTTGGCCCACCCGTCAATCAGAGTAGTTCCCTCCAGGCGAGATCCGTGAGTGGCTGTGTTCTCCCAGTCATCCCCTCCGTGCTCACCTCGTATTAAGGCCGGCCTCCTCCGCATGGTATTCAGTGTCCGTTCTTGATGGCGATTCCTAAACAGTCTGTCTCTAAGCGCAACCGGTTCCATGAACCGGAGACTAGCAGCAGCGGCGATGACCAAGATCCTGACCCGTCTGTTCCCAGAACCAGAGCGTCGACCAAGGGCGACAAAAAATCACCTCCGTGTCCGCCGACAAAGGACGGCGGAAGGGCTTCTAGGTTCGCGACCCATGTCGTGGAAAAGGCGACAGAGCCGGTGCCGGACGATGTGGTGGCCGCTATCGCCCGGAACTATGCGAAATCATCTTACTGCAACATCAGGCTCATGAATCACCGCGGTGTCGGATGTGAGGTGGACAAGGACGACTTCATGTCGATCGAGGACGAACAGTGGATCACCGATGGCGTGGTGGACTTTCACAACGTGTAAGTACCGTGCTGACCGCCCCGCACATGCGCGCGCTTTTGTACGATTTTCTGCGCATCTCACTGTAGCACGGTGTGTTAACTTGTTCGTGTTCACCTCTGCGCAGGCTGCTTAGCATCAGGAAGCCGTCGCTCCGCGACGGCAAGACATGGGCCGCCATGGACTGCAAGGCCTATTCACAGACGACAGCTGCGCATGGAGTGCCGTTAACGCTGGGGAGTGGGCGGCCGCTTTTGGAACACGATTATCTTGCGATCCCGGTCCTAGAGTCGTGAGTGTACTCATCTTACCAGTGTTCCCGGTTGGTTTCCGTGATGTGCAACCGACTGCTGTTTAACACCGATCCCGTTTCACCCCAATCTTCTTGCGCGCAGTGAGCACTATTCCCTCGTCATCGCTATAAACCCATCGGTGCTCACCAAGACGCAGAGAACCAAGGGCAAGGAGCGCCTGACTTTGGTCTTGCTGGACAGCGCGATCAAGAATCGAAATAGCCACAAGATTTTCGCAGGCACGAAGCTGTGAGTAGGGGTTTCGGCATAACGAAGCGCATAGCATATACGTCCATGCTCAATTTTGTTAATACCGGACGAACTCTTGTATGCAGGTTGCTGTCCGAACTCGCAAAGGCGAGTAACCCAAACGCTAACATGGAGGTTGTGGACAGGACGCTGAGCGCGGCGGACTGCGTAATTCTACGGGTGAGTACGCCTCGTTCGTTCTGTACACAGCTGTGCTGGTTGCATACACAGGTGTGCATACTGATAACTTCGGTATTCGTTACCCTTATGACAGGAGGATAAGCTGCCACAGCAGCCGAACAAGGAGGACTGTGGGATTTTTGTTTGTCAGTACCTCAAGACCCTGGTGCATACCGACTTCGCCACGGTGTTTTCGGGCCTCTGGTTCCAGGGTGTGACACCGCACCAATACAGGCGGGAGATGCGCCGAGACTTGTGTGCACACGCTGGCGGAGAGCTTCTGAAACAACTACAGGAACTGGGGATTGAAGTCCCGCCGCAAGACGAAGGCCTGGTTACCGCAGAGGGGACAGTGGTGCAGGTGAGAAACACTGCGGAGGGAGATGGGAGGCAGGCGCCAAACACTCGCCATGATGAGGACGCTCGGTTTACGGAGATGACGAGGCGCATAGCATCGCTGCATAACGATGTGAGGTACCTGGACGCCAGCTTCACCGTGATCGCCAACTTCGTGGGCCTGAGCCGGGACGAGGTGGTGTCCGCTGCAACCCAACTGCTGCTGCATGGAGGGGTCGCGGGGAACGGCACGAAAACAGAGGCGGGTGGCAACAAGCATGCGCCACGCACACCCCAGCGTCCGTCTGCCCGGAAGAGGCGAGATGACAGCAGTCCTGAGGAGGACGGCGTGCGCAACCTCACCCAGGTGGCGCTGGCCTCCACGTTCGCCGCATGTGCGCCGACACCGAGCCTGCTGCAGAACCCGCTGATCTCGAACGGGGCCATACCTCCCTGGATGTTGACGCGCCCGCGGCTGCTGTCCGGCACGGGTGTGCCAGCTGGACCTGACGTGTGGGGAGACAGGCTTGGGCAGGAGACGGCGAAGGCCGACGAAGAGGAGGATCTCGTGTCAGACTCAGATGACGAGGACGGAGGCGAAGATACATGTGCAACCAGGTACACGGGTGTGAAGCTGGATCCGAACACCGGCAAGTACGGCGTCAAGATTCTGTTTAAAGAACGTGGGAAGCGCAAGCAGCAGAGACTGGGAGGGTACACCACTGAGGAGGAGGCGGCATTTGCATACGCCGCCGGTGCGTTCGTGCTGAGGCCTAGCGAGAGGATACCCAACACCGTCAGCCTGTCGGCCGCAGAGAAGGCAACGCTGCGGGGGTGCACCAAAGAAGATTTACAGACCCTGGTGGAAGCAAGGAAGTGGTGGAGGTGGAGGAGTTGGCGTGAGGCGCTGGAGAGCGTGGGCCAGCGGTTGAAACGAGTGAGGAAGCGTGGGGGTGCAACAGGTGCATCAAAGAGGCGCAGGGTTGTGGACCACGACCACACAGCTACCAACGACCCAGCGGCAACCGACAATGCTGAGAGTGGGGGGACGGCCCCAGTGACAAACGAGCAAGGCGGAGGTGCAAGGGACAATGACCAGGAAGAGCGGAGGGAAGACACTGGAGCTGAGGAGAAGACATCAGAGATGGCTGCAGAATTGGTGTGGAGTCAATGTGTGGTTGAAACATGTCCGTGCACGTAGTTGCTCACCCTTGTGTAGCTTTCGGATAATGTTGCATTTGGAATGAAGAGTCTTGTGCGTGCAAAGTATGAACAACAAACACCGTTAGCTGGTAATGCAATCGTGAACTTGGTGTACTACATGTTTAAGTGAGTAAGGGCCTCAACGAATACCGGAACCAGTTCCGTGACGAGTGTCCACACAATGAAGGTATGTGGACAATGTTGTGACCACATGATGTGCGCAGTGTATGGTTCGGGGGTGGACACCCGTCAATGTGCGAGTGACGTGGTGTTCTGTAATTGGGGGTTTTGGATTGCGGTCATCCAGATGTGTACGAGGCAGTATTGGGTACCAACCTCCTCATGTATTCGGTGCAGCGGAGTGTCATGGAAGCTGAGCATCTCACCGCTACGTAGAAAAGTGGTTATCGCGTCATTATGTGCGCATCTCACTGGATACTTCAGTTGCTTCAATGGATACCTCAATTGCTTCTGAGGATACCCGAGCTGGGGGACGCTCCCGTCGTGTCTCGCTCCCGCCTGCGTACCTGCGAGCGTCATACCAGTTGACGATGCCGCGAGGTCGACTGTCCAACGGGAACCGTGGGGCGCCCTTACCCAAGAGCCTGAGCTTCCGCAAGAAGGGGAAGGAGGTGGTGCAGCCAGAGGAAGGTATGCATTACGATCATGAGTGGATCAGTCACGACGTTCGCGGCGGTTGTTGCGCGCGTATGCTAACTTGCGGTTCTGTGCGCCTGTTGTCATTCTGTCACCCACAGATGACGGCACTGGGGCGGAGAGTGCAGATTCGTCCGAGCGCAGCGAGGATGAGGACGAGGAAGGCGGAGACACGTCGGCATCAGGATCAGGCGAAGAATCAGCCGAGCCCGCTAAGGGGGGGAAGACGGACGACGATGGGCGTGCGGGACCATCCGCGGCCAACGCTGACACTCGCGCTAATCACGACGTGGACGGACTGGTGGGACCCACACGCTGGGACAGAGTGGACGCCAACAGCGATGACGTGCGCATACCGAGCCGTATCCTCGAGCAACTCATTCAAGCTCAGGACAAGAGCGCCAAGGAGAACGCGCGGTTGGAGGCGTTGTTCTTGAATGCGATGTCTCGGCCGTCCAGTGGCTCTCATAAGCGTAAGGCGACCAGGCAGAGAGACCCGGGGCAAGGTTGTATGAACCCGAAGCGTAAGCGTGGCGAGACGTGGAGTGGCGGGTCAGACGATGACGGCGAGGACGACGATGACGACACACATGGATCTGGTGGCCGTCATATGCGCACGGCCAAGTCTCCTATTCTGCAGCGCGCCTTGGAGCATTTGCCTGCGGACAAGGCGTGGAAGGTGAGCGGGCCCGTTCCCGTCCGGTTCCATTATTCAACCGTCATGCATACCGGTGTGCGCCACTCATGTTGTTGTGTATACCTTATGTGCGCAGCGGGTGTGCGAGCTGGCCAGGGTGCACATGTTTCTCAACAGGCCGACGTCGATGATGACCTTCTACCCGAGCAGCGACGACAAGACACACGGGGTGTGTGCGGTGCTGGACCGCCTGCCGCATAGCTTCGCCTGTTTGGCGTTGGCGGCTGACAAGTCGCGTCGCGCTGATCTCAACAAGACACTCTCTGAGTGGAAGACGCGGGCTGCCGCCCGCGTGCGCGACATTGCACTTCCCAAGCTCGGCTTGTTCCGCGACGATCGGGACGCATCCAGCCCATGGGCACCGGAGAAGGAACGTAGTATTGAGAAGATCCGGGAGCGCATTGGGTTCGGCGCTGACCCCCCTGGTGAGTGCGGTCTACCCCAGCAACCAGGCTTGCCACCGCATCGTTATGCTGTCACCCTCGTGCGTGACGGCCGTTGACACTGACCTGCATGCACGTGGGAATGCAGAAACACTGGTGCTCACGACATGGGCGACAGACCGGGATGGCATGCCGTTCGCCTCTCGGGCGTTCGCGACATGTGCGAAGGCTGCATTCAGGCCCAAGAAGGCCGGCCTGGTGATGACGCTGAAGGTGTACCACCTGGCCTGGTTGGAGCATGTGGTGAGTCTGTGCGCTCTATGTGTGCCATGCATCTGTGTTGTTTACGTCGGACCATTTGAGTGACACGATGCGTGATGGCGCAGGTCTCCGACTGCGTCCTCTACTGGGAGCAGAGGAAAGGCCGGCTTTCCAACTCGGCCGGCGGAAACGCCCACGTTGTGGACGGCCTCAAGGTCCTGGTTAAGGAGGCCGTGGAGAGGGCGATCAGGATCCGCAACCCGGAGTATGACGCGGAGCGGGAGGCGTGGATCTGGGGGCGCCATGGTCTGCGCATCTCTGCGTGCGGCCTGGAGCACATGAGGCCCGCCGGCGCAGCCCAGCCGGAGGAGCCAGTGGGGGACGACGACCTTTCGGCATCCGTGGGGGATGAGTAGGACGGCTGGCGTGGAGGGGATGGGGGAAGCGTGGGTTTTACCGTTGCGGGGACAGTAGATTGGCTGCGTGTGTACGATGATTTGCGGCTGTGTGACAGGGTTATGTGTAGCTGTGGAACGCGCACCTGGGTTAAGCATGTGTCAGTGTTGAAGATGTGGGGGGGTTAGACATAGGCGTGGAGGCGTTGTATGTTTGTGTGTGCGTTTGTTGTTAATGGGAAAAGCTTCAATTGGGGTATTGCTCGCATATGACAGCACATAACAGAAACTATATGGTGCATGCCACAGCGAACCCGCCGTCGCCCAGATGTGCGGGACGGAGAGGGATGCGCCGCATTCTGCGGCGAATTTTACGGTGTGTGCCATGTGTCACCTGTACGTTGGACGTAAAGGACGCAGCGGTGCGCGTAAGTGGACATGTGGTTGGACCGCAACAAGGCTAAGGGATGACGTGGAGCCAATGGTATGGGAGGGTGGCACGCGCTTGTACACCCGTGTCACAATCGTGGACGAGCGTGAAGATGAGGCCGACGGTGGGATGTGCGCTGTGATATGCTATACGGGTGCGACAAATGCACGGTTGTGAGTGGTTCGCGCATACGTCGCAAACGTGAGCCACGATGGGTAGGGCAACCGGTTACCGTTTGTGCGATTGCATGATCGGGTTGCAAGTGTACGGGTAAGATGGATTAATTGTGCGTGACGTGGAAGGTCGGTGGTGTTTACGATGTATACAGATGGACGACGCAGGTGTCGTCGTCATCTAGTTGCGAGCGCAACCCTAATGGTAGGCGAGACTTTTCGCGAAGTGCACGAAACGGTGGCATTGGTTCAGGTGTACGGTGTTTATGCATTGGCGCGTCTGGTGCGGACGCACGATGCGCAAGTGGAGTGAGGCCGCGTGGATGAGGGGTAGTGGCTACCGTTGGCGTGATATGCGGTTTGCTGCCCTATGGGATGCATCCAAATGTACGGTGTGGGAAGGATGCTTGACCACCAGATGTACGGTGCAGATCGGAGCGCGGTGAGCTTGCAAGGATGTGCGAGTTTGTGTGCGCGAATGCGTAACGTGCTATGCGAGTTTATGTACAGGCGACACGTGTACCGTAGTGATTGCGTGACCAGGGTGTCCATCCAACGGTTGTGGTTGCTGTACGTTTTGCTGCATGTACGCTTACGTGGACGTGGGAGTTGAAACAGTATGCCACGTGGGGAAGCCCGTACGGATTGGCAGTTGGGGTTACGTGCTCGTCGCTTTCGAGTTGGTTGACACGGTATGGGCAGGTGAACATTTGGGTGGAGCAGCCCGTGACTGTTTAGCATGTGCGCAGATGCGGGTGGCGTTGCTAAACGGTTGACTGAGTTTGTGCAGAAAGGCGCGGGAAAGTGACTCGGAAGTTACTACGCCAGTGACTGTCGCCACGCAGTTCTAAAACCTTGACTCAAAAGTGCCGGGGGTGTACTATCGGGTAAGTTGTGCAAGAGTGTATTCAGGGTTACTTTCCGCACTTCCCAATTTCGCGATGACGTCGTGTCGCCATGGCTGCGAAAATGTCGCCACGGGGCAGCCTCGCTGCCAACACACCGTGTCGCGAACGTCGCTCCCTACGCGCCACGCCGCCTTTAGTGCGCATCCTCCGCACCCTCTTTCTCCCTCCCCAAAGTCGCATACCATCCTGGCCGTGTCACCTCCGCCTTTACCGCACCACCTCATTGCCGCATCACCAATTCCAAGAGGCCTCTCACCCCTCCCCCAGTTCGCACCTCCCGCAAATCCCCTTACCCGCAAGTCGCACCCCCCTTTTCCCCCAGGTCGCGCCTCCGTTTTCCCCCAGGTCGCACCTCCCTTTTCCCCCAAATCGCACCTCCTCCTCCTATGTCCTCCCGTCCCTCACTCCCATCTTCCTATCCCCCCAACCCCTCTCTCAGCTCAATCCATCTCCTCACTTCCCTCTCCCCCTACTGTCCCTCATGTCCCCCGCTCCTTCCCCCCATTTCACCCCTCCGTGCCCTCATTCCCATCCCTCCCCCTCGTCTCACCATTCCTACCCCGTTTTCCCACCACTTTCCCTTGTTTTTTCCCCTCCCCCCATCAGCCCTCCGCGCCTGCAGCCTCGTCACCGCCACGGAACCGCCAGCTGCACGTTTGGCGAGGTGCGCGAGATGTGGCCATTCAAGAGCCAGTGCCTTTCCTCATCCCTCCGAACCTCTTCCTCTCCGCCCTCCAGTAGTGGTGAGTGCATGCGTAGTGACTGATGTGGCAATAGTCCCCTGGCAGCAGCGTGGGTGCGAGGGGCAGAGGCGTGGCGAGTGCGCGTAACGGGAGGGAAGTGCATCGTGCAGTCAACTGCGCTCACACGAATCCGCGCACCTGGCTTGCACACCTCCGTCATCCTCTCTCTCCCCTGTCATCCTCTCCTCCCCTTGTCTTCCTCCCACGCTTATCATCCTCTCCCCCCCACACCTCCTCCCCCCACTGTTCTCCCCTGTCTCCACCGTCATCCTCTCTCCCCCTGTCCTCCTCTCCCCCCCCTGTCCCCCTCTCTCCCCCCTGTCCTCCTCTCTCCCCCTTGTCCTCCTCTCTCCCCCCTGTCCTCCTCTCTCCCCCCTGTCCTCCTCTCTCCCTCCTCCTCTCTCCCCTCTGTCCTCCTCTCTCCCCCCTGTACTCCTCTCTCCCCCCTGTCCTCCTCTCTCCCCCCTGTCCTCCGTTCCCCCCCCCCCCAGTCCTCCTCCGTCCCCGCTGTCCTCCTCTCACCCCCCTCCTATCCTCTCCCCGTCCAGTCCACTCCCCTGGCGTCGATGGTGCACACCTGATGAGCCTCAGGGTGCGCATCCTCTACCCCATATCCCTTCCCCCCTTTTCCATTTCCCCCCATAACCCTCTCCCCCGTTTACCTTCCCCCTGTTCCCCTCCCCCCCACTTCCCGACCCCCCTTTTCCCGTCCCCCCTTTTCCCTTCCCACCGTTTCTCTTCCCCTCGCTTCCCTTCCTCCCGTCTCCCTTCCCCCCGTTTCACATCCCCCCACTTTCAGTCCCTCCTTTTTCCGGTCCCCCCTTTTCCCGTCCCCCCTTTCCCCTCCCTCCCGTCTCCCTTACCCTCGTCCCCCTACCCCCCGTCTCCCTTCCTCTGTCTCCTCTGTCCCCCATGTCCTCCTCTCTCACCCCTGACATCCTCTCCCCCCCCTATTCTCCTCTCTCTACTGTGTCATCCTCTCTCCCTTCTATCATCCTCTCTCATCCTCTGTCTTCCTCGCTCCCCACTGTCATCCTCTCCCCACCTTGTCCTCCTCCCCCCCTGTCCTCCTCCCCCCCTGTCCTCCTCCCCCCCTTGACCTCCCCTCTCCCCCCTGTCATCCTCTCTCCCCCCTGTCCTCCTCCCTCCCCCCTGTCCTCTCCGCTACCCTTCACTGTACCCCTTCCTCCCCATCCCACCTCCCTGCCCCCCCATGTCTCCTGGACCCTTCCATTCGCTTACATTCTTGTATGATCCATGTTTGGTTGTTCTTCAACCTTTCCCCCCCTGTCCACTGTGCGTCAAGGCGCAACTTCACAGGCCCAACCCCCCGCCAAACTAAGAGATGGGATCCCCCGCTTTCAATCGCCCTTCCACCCTCACCGTCAGTGGCACCCTCTCTTCCACTAGCTTGGTGCTTTGCATGATGCAAGCAGCGAATGGAGCATGTGCTTTGTTCGTAAAGCGATGGCTTACTTGGTTGTATAACTCTCGACACTTATCTACTGTTTGTAATGGCATTAGTAAGTGACACACAAGATAACGACTTCGACATGTGCTAACCAACTGCATGAAAGGCTATGAAACAAGTAGTGTAATGAAACGGTACATCAAGCGTTTGCCCTTTGATAAAAGCAATTGCCAGGTTTTAGCTTTTGTGAAACGTTGTCTGCAAGCACAGAAGCATGGCCGTGAACCTACACCCCCATGATATTGTATAACGCAGCAAGGGCTTGTATGGTACGCCTCCCCCACGCCACACCATCCGCTGCATATACTCTGCCCCACCTACACACTCTGCCCCACCCTCAGCCGCCCCTCGCTCTGCTGGCCCGCTCCCTGCTGCACCACCATCTGCCGCCCCTCCGTTCAAAAGTCCCTCCCTGCACCACCATCTGCCGACCCTCCGTTCAAAAGTCCCTCCCTGCACCACCATCTGGCCCGCTCCCTGCACCACCATCTGCCGCCCCTCCGTTCAAGAGCAGGGAGAAAGGCAGAGATATTACTGGGGAGAGAGGGGAGCAAGGCAGATATATTACAGGGGAGAGAAGGGAGCAAGGCAGAGATATTACAGGGGAGAGAAGTGAGCAAGGCAGAGATATTGCAGGGGATCGAAGGGAGCAAGGCAGAGATATTACAGGGGAGAGAGGGGAACAAGACAGAGATATTACAGGGGAGAGTAGGGGCAAGGCACAGATATTACAGGGGAGAGAAGGAAACAAGGCAGAGAGACAAGAGGGGAGTGAAGGGAGCAAGCAGGAGATATGAGAGCAGAGAGAATGGAGCAAGGGAGGGGCACAGGGGGGGAGAGATGGGAGCAAGGCGGATATGGGAGAGGATAGAGGGGAGCTAGGCGGATATGGGAGAGGATAGAGGGGAGCTAGGCGGATATGGGAGAGGATAGAGGGGAGCAAGACGGAGATATGATAGGTGAGAGAAGGGGGCAAGGGAGGGTCACAGGGGGGGGCGAAAGGGAGCAAGACGGAGCGACGAGAGGGGATAGCAGAGAGCAAGGAGGAGATGTGAGAGGGGAGAGAAGGGGGCAAGGGAGGGTCCCGGGAGTCAACGAGAGTTGGGATCAAGGCGGAGAGACGGGAGGGTATACTCGGGAGCAAGGGGGAGATGTGTCCTGGGGAGAGAAGGGAGCAGGGCAGAGGTATGGGAGGGGAGAGAAGGGAGCAAAGCATGGTAGCAGTGGGGGGAGATAAGGGGGCAAGGCGGCAAATCGAGAGGGTATAAAAGGGAGCATGGCAGAGAGACGAGAGGGGATGGAAGGGAGCTAGGTGGAGATATGAGAGGGGAGAGAAGGGAGCATGGCAGAGAGACGAGAGGGGAGAGAACGGTGCAAGGCGGATATATGGGATGGGAGAGAATGGAGCAAGGGAGGATCACAGGGGGGGGAGGGGAGAGAAGGGAGCAAGGCGGAGCCCCAAGAGGTAGCATGGCAGAGAGACGAGAGGGGTGAGAAGGGAGCGTGGTGGAGATGCGAGATGCTCGTGTGTGTACAGGAAGGGGGGTGAGGGGTTCCACGGTAAGGTAAGCGTAAGGGAGCAGGGCGGGCCAAGAGGAGCGCAAGGGAGGCGAATAAGGGACAGAGGGGGAAGGGCGCGAGACGAGTAGGGGAAAGAGAAATAATGGGAGAGGCTGTGACGAGAGTAACGGGAAGGAGCCCGCTACGGAGTGGCGATGCACGCCGCCATAACTAAGGGAGAGCGGAATTTGGCAGAGATGCAAGGATGGGGCACCGTTTATTGGTAAGTGAGACGAGGGCAGGATGAAGAAGAGACGGGAAAAGGGAGAAGGGAGCAGGGCAGTGAGTCGAGAGGGAATAAATCCGTGGGAGGGCGGGTCGCATGAGGGGGAAGAGAAGGGAGCAAGACGGCGAGACGAGAGGGTATACAAGGGAGCAAGGCAGAGAGACGAGAGGGGATAGAAGGGAGTAAAGCAGAGATATGAGATGGGAGAGCAGGGCGCAAAGCGGAGATATGACATGGGAGAGCAGGGCGCATGGCAGAGAGACGAGAAGGGGTAGAAGGGAGCGTGGCGGAGATATGAGATGCGCGCATGGCAACAGAAAAGGGGATATACTCCGTAATACGATGAATGGGGCGGTGGAAATTGGGAGGCATGTGTTAGAACCTAACCGCGCTAGCGCAGAGCTGATGGCTGGCGATTCTGGCTGTGCTGCGTGGACGAATGCAATAGGTCGGGAATGTAACAGGACCGCCGCGGAATGAGGGGGGATTTCGGGCGCGTCGGAAAATTACGAGGTCACCACCTTGTCTCGTAGCGGCAACGCCCTCTCGCGAAACGTGCTGATCGGCGACTATGCGATGGCGGCAACCCTAAGCGCGGCAAAACGCGCTCACGCAACCAAGCGGGGAGCACCTCGCACTCGCAGCGGGGTCCCGTGATGAGCTGACGTAGGCGACGCGCGGAGAGCAGAGTGCGACGCAACTTGCGCCGGAGAAATGCGGCGGAGATGGCGTAGCGGGAAAGGTGGATTGGTGAGCGCGGTTGGGCTAACAGGCTTGCGGCCGGTGCGGACTGTGTCGCTAAAACGCCGTGGGAGAGCTGGGCGCTGCTGGCTTCCACACGCGACTGTTGGCTATGAATTCTAGAACCTACATGCTGGTGGCTAGGTGTCGAGTGACTTTGGGCCCCCGTCAGCCCTTCTGTTTTGGTATACAAACTGGTTTCGGGTGGGTCAAGTTCTAACCTGACCCCCTAGACCCCCCCAACACTTCCGCTTCGATTGTTGGTTTTTCCGCAGGAGTTCCCGCAGGCACAAAGTAACCCTGTTTTCAAGTGATAATCTCTCCCTCCCCGCTCCAAGTATGTAGACCGCAGCTTTAAGCTCCCAAGTCGCCGATGGTAAGAAGATGCTATGTATTGAACTTAAATATCATGCATTTGCACTCGTCATTTAGACTCGAGCGCACTTGTCATCACGACCATAGGTGCCTGGTTGTTTAACGGCTGCTCTGACCCATTGTCCAACACCAACACTGAAAATGCGACATTCTCGGGGGTTGGTTATCTTCGTCCATGGCTACTGCACAAAAATTGCTGCCTGGACTAGCAATTGGTGCACAAAAAAATTCCAGACATGTCTCACAGAAATTCCATCTTCGGGATCCTGTGTACGGTAGTGTGGGTAGTAACCTTGCGTGCACATTAGTTGACAAGGGTGAAGTGGGTTAAAGAGCGATTGCGAGAGGTTTGGAGCGTTTTTTCCCGAGTTGACGAGGAGCTGGGGTGTGGTGTGGAGCAGAGGGTAGGAGGACGGGCCAGATGGAGGAAAGCAGACGCGACAAGTTCCAGATTTGAGAAGCTGAACGACTTCGACACAGGAGTGTGCATTAAAAACAACGCTACAAGCTCGTACATTTCACTCATGCTTGGAGTACCTGCACTTTATTGTACACTTTTTTAGGTGAATGACGTTTCCCAAACCACATGTATCAATCAACATTCCCATTGTCGTAACATCAAACAAGTCCCCTCATCACTCTACAACCCCCTGTTTCTCCTTCACCCGGCCCTGCTCAGCCTTTCCAGGGCGAGGTTCCCACCGTCCCACCAAACACGATGGACCAGGGATAATTCAGCCTGTTATAGTCACACCAATACTCGCCCCTCCTATCATCCTTCCCTATCCCTTCTGCGGTTCATCCACATACCCTGCAGCGCGGCCCTCCCTCCCCTCCACCACCCTCACTGCATCAATAGCCGGAGCCACTCTCGGCATGAAAGCACCCACCCCTCCACCATCCTCCCTTTCTCCCTCATCCCCTCCCCCTGTCGCATCCCCTGTCCCTCTTGCATCCCCTCCCCCTTCCCCAGACGCCCCCCCCGGCGTCCCACCAGGAGCCATGAACCAGGGCACCTCCAGCCCCTTATAGTCACGCCGCAGCGCCAGGAACTCCGACCCAGACCGTGCCTCTACCGCTGCTGATGTGGCATACCCCGATTGGCCGGACGCACGAGCTAGGGCCAAGGAGTCCGACGACACAGGCACAGCTGACAGAGCCATGTCCTGCCGGACGGCCAATGCTGATTGATCTGATTCAGCTGCTGCTGCTTGCGCTGAAGGTGCTGCTGCTGACGATGGTACCTTGTGAGGGGCATGGGATACCAGCAATCCTTTCACAAAGGAGAATCGAGGAGCCACATCCTCCCCACCATCCCCATCTTCCCCATTTTCTTCCCCTGACCCTGCCTCTCCCTTCCTCACCCCTGCTCCACTTCCTCCAGCTCCCACCCCAGCACCATCCAGCAGCATCCGATACTCCCCCGTCCACTCCCGCCCCTCTTCCAGCGCCATCAGCGCCTCAAACGGCGTCACCACCGGCGCATAAAACGCCCTGCTCCCGCCACCGCTGCTGCCACCACTACCGCCACCGCTCCCGCTGCTGCCCTGCCCCATGCCATCCAGCAGCACCCCCTCCGCACACGCCACCAGCACCAGCACATCACACTCAGGGAAATTTGCGAGCTTCTCGGGCGTGATCCGCCGCCTGATCGCAATCACGTACGCCTTCTTCCCTGCAGCCACCGCCGCGGATCGAATCGCAGCGACCGTCGCGCGGGTGGAGGCGGCAGCAGCGCCGGCGGATTGGGAGATGACGACGATGCCGATTATAGACGCGTCTTTGGTCTTTTCCACGAGGAAGTAGCGGCGGCGCAGCAGGCGGGAGTGGTCCACCGGGTGGAAGAGAGGGGCGGTGCTGGGGGGAGTAGGGGTTGGGGAAGGAGAAGGGGTTTCCCCAGTGGTGCTGGTGCTGTCAGCGGTAGTATCAGCAGTGGCCGCTTCAGCAGCAGCGGCAGCAGCAGCAGGAGGTAGCTGGGTGGGGTCAAGTCTGAGGATGGGTGTCTGGTTGTGCTCTAGAGCGAGAGTGATGAGAGATGGGCATTCGTCGCTGCTTCCCACCCACACCACCACTGTCACCCCCACTGTTGCCGGTGCTTCCGTTGTTGCATCCTCTTTGCTGTGTGGGTTGCTGCTTTGGCCAGCTTCTGCAGCCATGCTTGACCTGGGCGGCAGCACCCACCGCAGGCCGCCGTGTTCGAAAGGAGTGCCAGGGGCGGCACACTGGGCGGCACACTGGGCGGCACACTGGGCGGCACACTGAGCGGCACACTGGGCGGCAGAAGAATGGATAGTGGCAGCGACTGAAGATGCAGTACCACCATCAGCAGCAGCAGCATTGGAAGGAATATCTTCACCACACGTGCCCCTGTCTGTCGCTCCCCCACAGCACGCGCTTCTGTCAGTCTCCCCTCTGGCACCGCCGCTACAGCACCCGCCACTCACGGCGCGACACGTGTCAGCACCGCCACTCTTCCCCCTTTCCTCCGGTTCCACCTCCCTCTCGCGCACCTGCGCCACCACATACCGCACTTCTTCCCCCTCCCCCTCCCCCTCCCCCTCCCCCTCCCCCTCCCCCTCTGCCTCCGCCGCTTCCGCTCCACCGCTTTCCCCAAGAGCGAGCGCAAAGTCGTCCGCGGCGTGCGCGAACTCGAGCGCGAACAGCACCAGCACCACGCGGGGGGGCGCGCGCGGGGGGGAATCTCCGCTAGAATCGGCGTCGGTACTTGCGGGGGTGTTGCTATTGGTGGTGGTGGTGGTGCTGCTGCTGCTTTTGCGGCTGCTGCTGCCGCTGCTGCTCTTGAAGTGTGCTTTTATTGCCGCAGCACACGCCGCCACGTCGATGGGATGACGTGGCAGTACGTACCGCACGGGGAACCTCGCCGGGCGGCGCGACATGCACGCGTGGCCGTAGTGGACGATACAGTCAGCGCTGACGTGGCACGGTGACACCTCATCCACGCAGCAGCTGCTGCACGTGGCGGTTGCCGCGTCAGCCAAAACGTAGAAATGCGGCACGTCTCGACGCGGATGATCCGCCGCATGTCCCGCCGACTGGCTCGCCGCAAGTTGCGGCGGCGGCAGATGCGCTTCCAATCCAGCTACACCTGCCTCCTCCGACTGCTTCCTTCCTTGACCCTCCGTAAAACCCGGAAACCCAGACCCATGCTCTTTTCTCTCATGCTGATTGCTCTCGGGCAGATCGCTCGTTCTCTGGGATGCAATCTCTTGACGTGAATCGACGACATTAGCCTCGGGGGTGGTGCCAGGTGGAGCCTCAGGTAGCGGCTCGGTCTCACTGTCCCCGTTATAAGCACCATGATGCTGGCTGCTAAGGAGCGCGGCGCATTCAGCTCTTAACGCGTCGTGGACGGAGACGGCGTGCGGGAGGAGCGAGTCGGGGAACTGAAGGCACACGCGCGAGAAGCCATGTGTCACGATGTAACTCGCTGTCTGCTGGATCTCGAACGCCTCCCTCACCTCCATTGTGGACAATCGCCGAATTTTGAAAAAGAGGGCCGTTTTGGTTAATTACATAGATCAACATATTTAACGGTCAGTGATAAACAAGGGGGTGTAGCTCACATGGTAGAGCGATCGCTTCGCATGCGATAGGTAAGGGGATCGATACCCCTCACCTCCACAGCCTTGAGTTTTGTCGCCCGCCTGCCTACCCGGCGATAGGCCAAGCAGCATTAGATGTTTTTTGACACAAGCTCTCGCATCCCAGTAAGCTCCGCTGTGCTCTTCCTTAGAGCCGACTCAAGAGGCCAGTATTATCCAACCTCAGCGCGCGGTTTGTGAAACCGCCTCAGAAACAGCCTCACTACTTTTCCTGGACTCCACTCCTCCCGCGCGTCTCTTCCGCCAATGCTCCGCCTAACCGCTTCTAGAGCGGTTGTTCGACTCCAAGCCACGTCGCGCGCTCTAGCCTCCGCTACAGTCACTTCGCGCGCTTACGTCACACCCTCTACAGTCACGTCGCCCGCTTTTTTCACCCCCGCTACAGTCACGTCGTTGTCCTCGGGGCTACGGTTCTGCAACCCGCTCGTTCCGCGAGTCGGGCGATTCGCGGCGCCGCGCCAACGAGAATCCGCTACCGCGCCGCCGCGACAGCCGCTGGTACTACGCGTCGCGTCCTGCTGATCGAGCCGCTTCCTGCTGCTCACATATCCTCGAAAGTCGACCTGACTAGCATTCGATCGTTGATGCGCCCTTCACCCCACTCCTCCCTTTTTCTCCCCTCTCCCCAATCCTCTCCCCTTTTCCCAATCCTCTCCCCTCTTCCCAATCCTCTCCCCAATCCTCTCCCCTTTTCCCAATCCTCTCCCCTCTTCCCAATCCTCTCCCCCCAACCCATGGCACAGAGTTTTCTGCTCATGGCGGAGAGAAGACACGCGGAACATTGGGGGAGAAGCAACTCTTTTCCCCACCCCTCCCCTTTCCCCCTCTCCCCCTTTCGCTTCCCCCTCCCCCCGTGGCAGCGGGTGTTGTGTAGATGGCGCAAGAGGACAAACGGAACAAGGGAGGGTGGGCCAACCGTTTCCCAACTCTCCTTCCGCCCTCCTTCTCCGCTCCTTTCCCCCCCTCGTCATCCCCCTTCCCCCTGAAACTATGGCAGCGGGTGTTCTGCTCATGGAAAAAGAAGGACACGCGGAACATCGGGGGGCGTGCCAATGCTCTCATTGCTGCTGTGAGTGAGTGTGTGTGCACGGGCACATGCGCCCTCCCTCCCACCTTCACTCCCTCACTCCCTTGCTCGTTTGTTTGGTCCCTTGATCGGTCACGTAGCTACTCACTTCCACCCACTCACACACTCAATCATTCACCCTCACTCACTCGCTCATCTTGTCGCAACCAACTCCCTTCGATACTCGTTATTGTCACATCCGACGTCTTTTCTCACTCGCCATCATCACATCCATCTTCCTTCCATACTCGTTATTGTCAGATCCGTGATGTGCCAGACACCAAGGAGGACGTGTACCGGGCTCTCGACGCATGGGCGGCCTTCCAGCTCGACTTTCCCCTGCTGGCCGTGAAACGCGCGCTGAGAATCATGCAGCAGGGAGGCGAGTGGAAGAGGATACTGCAGGTGAGGAGGGGAGGGTAGCACAGCTAGATACTGTGGCAAATTCGCACGCATGGGCGGCCTTCCAGCTCGTCTTCCCTCTGCTGGCCGTGAAACGCACGTTGAGAATCATGCAGCAGGGAGGCGAGTGGAAGAGGATACTGCAGGTGAGAGGGAGAGTTAGCACAGTGGATACTGTTTCGAGTGTGGATACTCTCGCACCTGCAGTACGCATGGGCGGCCTTCCAGTTGGACTTTCCCCTGCTGGCCGTGTGTAAGTGGATGCTCACAAGAGGCCAGGGCCGAACTTTCCGTATCTATGATCTCATAAATGATGCCATGGCTGCCACGGGGCGGCTTGCTCACCTCAGGTCATTCGTTCCGTCTCCCCTGCCTGCCTGCTTGCTTCCCTCAAACCCTCTAACTCGGGTGTGTAAGTGGATGTTGGCTCGCTGGCAGGGCAGAACATTCGGGGCATATGATTTGATGATGGAGGCTATGGCTGCCACGGCGCGGCATGCTCGCCTGAAATCATTCTTCCGTTTCCCCTGCCTACATCCCTCAACCCCACCCCGAACCCTAACCCTCCAATCCAGGTGTGCAAGTGGATGCTGGCAAGAGGGCAGGGGCGAACATTCGGCACGTATGATTTGATGATGGAGGCCATGGCTGCCACGGGGCGCCATGCTGAGCTGGACGGCACGTGGGAACGAATCATGGGCCGCCACCTGGACACGGTGCCGCGAGCCACGTTTGCACGAGTGATGAGCCTCTACACGCAGCAGGGACGGCCGTTGAAAGTGCTCGAGGTACGGTTCTGCGCGGTTCCATGCGGTTGTGTGCATTTAGGTATGTGCACCACATTTGCACACGCGATGAGCCTGTACGCGCAGCAGGAGCGGCCCCTCAAGGTGCTCAAGGTACGTCTGTGTGTTCCAGTGCGATTCATAGCGCTTCTGTCAGGTTCTGTGCGTTTCTGTGCTGCTATGTACTGTCCTGTGCGGTCCTGATCATGTTCTGGTGATGTAACCAGGTGCACAAGACGATCAGGGAAACCCATGCTCCCATTTCCCTCTCTCATCTCTTCATCTATCCATGCTTGCAGCATGATAGAGCTGGGAGTGAATCTGGATCAAGGCATGGTGATGCAGGGGCATGGTGATGCAGGGGCATGGTGATGCATGTGCACTGGATGCTCTCTGCCATTGCTGCTCTCATGCTCCTCTGCTGTTGCAATTGTGCGTGTATGTTCGCAGGTGTATGGCAGCATGATAGAGCTGGGAGTGAATCTGGACGAGGGTATGGTGATGCAGGTGCACAGGGCGCTGATTAACATCGGGGCAGAGCAGAGAGCAGAGGCACTGCTGCAGGAGCACCAGAGCGTTTTGACTCCACCAGTTGGGAAGGCTGTTAGGGCTGAGAAAGCCTCCAGTAGTGCTAGAACATTACCGGTATGAGGAAAGCTCTTTGGTTTCATTGTTAAGTTTAAGAATATGTTATGCTTTTACTGTAGACACAATAAACAAGCATCGCTGTAAGGAAATTCCTTTTCCTTCGCGTCCTTGCTCAGCGCGTACACCACTGTAGCACCACAGTCAGCACCGTTACCACTCGCAACTCTCGCATCGACAATCCTCCCGCCACCTTCACACGTCACACCCCGACCTCACGGCTCGGCGGGTAACCCGCGCTCCGGGCCTCCGCTTCGACACTTTTCCAACGCTCAGTCAGTCCCAGGCCCGTCGCGCGATAACCACAGTCCATTACCGTTACCACTGTAGTTTCGCTATATATTCTTCGCTCACGCCTTCGCTCATTGTACTTTTGTTTCGATAGTGCAATTCTCGCTCGCTCACTCAATTGCACTCGTAACACTTGGTATTCAGAGCCTACGATCTCTTCTCGGACCGCACCCACACCTTCGCTTCCTCACTATCTCGATTTTTGGGGGGGTAGACGTCTCTCAGCGACACAGCACCGCCGCTCGTAGTGCTCTCTTGTAAGCCCGCACGGCCACGACAGAGGCTCTCGCTGAGCTCGCCCGACACCCCCGCCATGGCCGAATTCACGCTCGCAACATTGACGCAGGAGCAGCTCGACCGTCTGGTGCGCCAACTTGAACATTCGGCGCTCGAAATTGCGACGCTCATGGCGGAACGTGACTCCGCGCGTCAGCAATCAACGGTGAACACTCCCGCGCCACCACACGCACCAACAAATGCATCTGCACAACCGGACGAGCCGATCGTCATTTCGTTCGGCACACCAACACAACACGACAGCTTGGGACAGCGCTCAGGCGCAGCCAATGATGGGGCCGCCCAGCCGATGCCTGGCATGGGAGGGAACAGGGTCGCACCAAGCCCGCGGGAGCCTCGTGAAGCCCGTCGGCACGTGGAGTTTGCGGCGACAAGTGGCGAACAGGCCATCATGGCACAAATGTCACTCAAGCCGCAACGCCCGCCCTGCTTCGACCCAAGCCAACGTGGAGGTCCGACGGTTCAATCGTAGGTCTTCACGATGAACATCTTCTTCGACGCGAATTACGTCGAGTCAGACGCAGCGAAGATTCGGTATGCCGTTTCGCTGCTGAGGCGCCCCGCCATGGACCGGTGGCGAGTCATCGTGACGTCGCCACGCGCCTACGAGCCACCGTCGCAAGAGGAAGGGCCCACGGGTCGAGCTGTCACCTGGAGTTCGTTTTGCGAGACCGCCCAGTACAGCACGTGGGATGCGTGGTGCGCAGGGCTTATGCGACTTCTCGCATTATGCGAGCAAGTCGGCTACATGCACGAAGCGGAGCAGGTGGACCGTTACGTCGAAGGGCTGAAGCCGGACATCTCGCACGAAATTATGCTACGCGGGCTCTCGAACTTCAGCGAGATTCTCGCGCTCGCCGAGAAAATCGACATTTTACGCCGTCTGAGACCGGGATCCTACTACGGACATCGTCCTCGGAACCGATCGAGCATGCCACCGTACACGCCGTTGCGACGAATGCAGCTGCCGCACCGTTTAAGGGGCGCTGCTTTGCTTGCAATAGGCCGGGCCATCGCAAGAGCGAATTCCCAGAGGAGCTGAGGCGCCGCGGAGTAGAGCAGCGGAGGGAGTCTCATGTCAGAATTTATAGCTTACTTGTTTCTGTAGGCTATAGTGGGGTATCCCATAGGGGGTACAACCCAATTAGGTTTTCCTATTTGTACTCACTTCGTTCATAGTCATTCCATTCTCGTTCTTTGTTTTCACATGGAATCAGAGCAGGTTCCCTCCTAGGGACTGCTTCTAGGGCCCACCGAACCGCGCCCCGAGGCGCGTTTTTTTTTAGCGACCCGTCGTGTCGCCCCTAGCGGACCGTTGCGCCGCCCTTCCCCTCGCGGCTCCGCCGCCCTTCCCTAGCGGCCCCGCCGCCCTTCGATCGCGGCCCCGCCGCCCTCTGCTACGCGGCCCCGCCACCGCCCTTCGATCGCGGCCCCGCCGCCCTCTGCCTCGCGGCCCCACCGCCCTCTGCTACGCGGCCCCGCCGCCCTCTGCTACGCGGCCCCGCCGCCCTTTGATCGCGGCCCCGCCGCCCTTTGCCACGCGGCCCCGCCGCCCTCTGCTACGCGGCCCCGCCGCCCTCTGCCACGCGGCCCCGCCGCCCTTCGATCGCGGCCCCGCCGCCCCCTGCTACGCGGCCCCGCCGCTCTCTTCGGTAGCGGCCCCGCCGCCCTCTGCTACGCGGCCCCGCCGCCCTCTGCTACGCGGCCCCGCCGCTCTCTTCGGTCGCGGCCCCGCCGCCACTCTGCTACGCGGCCCCGCCGATCCACCCAGCAGCAGCCGCCGCCGCCTGAGCCGCCGCCGAGCCGCCGCCGAGCCGCCGCCGAGCCGCCGCCGAGCCGCCGCTGAGCCGCCGCCGAGCCGCCGCCGAGCCGCCGCCCGAGCCGCCGCCGAGCCGCCCGTGCCGCCCGAGCCGCCGCCGAGCCGCCCGTGACGCCCGAGCCGCCCGCGCCGCCCAGCAGCAGCCGAGCCGCCGCCGAGCCTCCGCCGCCTGAGCCGCCGCCGAGCCGCCGCCGAGCCGCCGCCGAGCCGCCGCCGAGCCGCCGCCGAGCCGCCCGTGCCGCCCGAGCCGCCCGCGCCGCCCGAGCCGCCTGCGGAGCCGTGCTGCTGTTCCTCTGCTGCTGACCTACCTGCCTCTCCCCGCCCGGTGAGATTTTCAGCTGCTGTCATGGCCACCCCCAATGTTCTTACCTTTGACGCTGAGGGGAGGGCCATTGACTTTGCCGTCTGGATTGAAGACCTGCAGCTGTACTTACTGTGTGATGCGATAGATGAGGTCTCTCTCTTTGACTTTGTCTCTGGCGCTGTCCCTGCCCCACCTGCTGATGCTGACTCTACCGTTCGCTCCAAGTGGGCGACCCGCGATGCTGCTGCACGTCTTGCTGTGCGTCGCCACCTCCCTTCCTCTGAGCGTGCCCACTTTAGTCAGTGCAAGACTGCTCAGGCCTTGTACGATGCTGTAGTTGCACGCTACTCCTCCCCTTCCTCCGCTACCCTTAGCCGCCTCATGCTACCGTTTCTCTTCCCTGACCTCGCTTCCTTTCACACTGTCGCTGACCTCGTTACCCATCTCCGTGCTAGTGACACCCGCTACCGCGCTGCCCTTCCTGCTGAGTTCCGCGCTGCGAACCCTCCTCCCATGTACATCACTCTCTACTTTCTCGTCACCCGTCTCCCTGAGTCCCTTCGTGTCGTTAGGGACCAGTTTCTCTCTGTCTGTCCAACCACTCTCACTGTCGACCTCCTTGAGGAGTCCCTGCTAGCGGCTGAGAAGAGTATTGTCGCTGTAGGGGCCTCTCGGGGTGACCCTCGCACCCCCATCTTTGAGGGGTGTGGTCCTTCCCCCCTGCTGCCCTCTGTCGCCTCTGCCGCTGCGGCCGACCTCACTGGTTTTGAGTCGGTCGGCGCGGCGTCTGCCCCCAGCGGCAGACGTCGCGCTGGCAAGGGCAAGGGGGGCAAGGGAGCGGGTGGAGCTAGAGGGGGCGGTGGAGGAGGCGGTGGGGGTGGCGGGGGGAGTGGGGGTGGCAGTGGGGGTGGTGGCGGGAGTGGAGGTACTGGTGGCAGCGGTGGAGGCGGAGGTGGCGGCGGAGGTGGTAGCGGAGGAGGCGGTGGGAGCGGTGGGAGCGACGGTCCTGGTAGGGGAGGTGGAGGTGGAGACGGGGGTGCCGGTGGAGGCGGGGGTGGCAGTGGAGGCGGGGGTCGGAGTGGCTCGTCTCAGCGGAGCAGCTCCGGGGGTGGTCAGCGCCAGCAGCAGCAGCAGTAGCAGCCGCAGCAGCAGCCACAGCAGCAGCAGCGCTCTCGCACCGTCCCCGCCCCTCAGCAGCTCCGTGAGTGGTACTCGCAGCGTCAGCGTGGTGGTGCGCTTGGTCCTTGCCCCTACGTTCTCCGCACCGGTGACCGTGCAGGGGAGAGGTGTGGAGGCGCCCACACTGCCCGCCGCTGCTTTGGTCGCCTGACTGACGCCTGGCGTCAGCAGTTGCCGGAGGCAGCTGAGATCCCCCGCTGGGGAGAGCTGTCTAGGGCTGGTGTAGCTATTTATGATCTTGATTTTGATGCTATTCTCTCTGCTATGTATGCTGCGATTGGTAGTGATGAGGATGACTGTTACCGGTGTTTCCCGCCCGACCCGGGCATTGGTACTGCCGCGTCAGGTACTAGTGAGGCTGCTGCTCTAAGTGCCAGTGCGTCTGTGCTCTCAGGTGCTGGTGAGTCTGCCCTCTCAGGTACTGTGTCGGCTTCGGCCTCTCACACCTTCACCCTTGACTCTGGAGCGTCTCGCTCCTTCTTTCGGGACCACACCACTCTCACGCCGCTGAGTCGGCCGGTTGCGGTGTCCCCGGCTGGCCCCTCTGGGGGGCCTGTCCTGTCTCGCTTCTCCACTGTCCTCCCGTGTCCGGCGGCCCCCTCTGGCACCCTGACTGGTCTTTACCTCCCCTCGTTCTCGACGAACTTGGTGAGTGGTGCTGACCTCCAGGACGCGGGTGTCCACCAGTTCACCCCTGCTCGTCAGCGGGTGACCCACTGCACGGAGGCGGATACAGGTCGCCACCTGGCTACGTTTACACGTCGGCCAGGGTCGAGCCTGTACACTCTGACCACTGCTTCTCCTCCAGGTGCTGAGTCTGGTAGGGTCACTTCGTCTGGTCAGGTGTTTGCTGCAGCGTCCAGGTCTGGTCCTGAGTCTGCCCCCTGCTCGTGCCGTCGTCTGTCTCACGAGACCCTCCTCTGGCACCACCGCCTTGGCCACCCCTCTCTGCTTCGGCTCAGAGGCATGGCCTCGCGAGTCCTTGTGTCTGGTCTTCCCCGGTCTCTCCCTCCCCTCCCTCCGGGCCCTGGCCCCACCTGTGTCCCCTGTGTCGAGGGGCGCCAGCGTGCTGCCCCTCACTCCTCCCAGTTTCCTCCGACAGAGGCCCCGTTGCAGACGCTTCACATGGATGTGTGGGGCCCAGCCCGCGTCCGTGGACAGGGTCAGGAGCGCTACTTCCTGCTGGTGGTTGACGACTACTCGCGTTACACCACAGTCTTCCCCTTGCGCAGCAAGGGTGAGGTCACTGCGGTGTTGATCGACTGGATCCGCGCAGCTCGTCTCCAGCTTCGGAGGAGCTTTGGCTCTGACTTCCCTGTTTTGCGTCTGCACTCGGACAGAGGCGGAGAGTTCTCCTCTGGCCTCCTGAGTGCCTACTGTCGTGCGCGAGGCATCCGTCAGACCTTCACGCTTCCGGACTTACCGCAGCAGAATGGGATTGCTGAGCGCCGCATTGGCATGGTCATGGACGTAGCTCGTACGTCCATGATGCATGCGGCTGCTCCCCATTTTCTGTGGCCGTTTGCGGTCAGGTACGCTGCGCACCAGATCAACCTCCACCCCAGGGTCTCTCGACCGGAGACCTCCCCAGCTCTGCTGTGGACTGGGAAGGTTGGCGATGCGTCGGCGTTCCGAGTCTGGGGATCTCGGGCGTTTGTTCGCGACCTGTCTGCGGACAAGCTGTCCCCTCGTGCTTCTCCCTGCGTCTTCCTGGGGTTCCCCCCCGACGCCCCTGGGTGGCAGTTTTACCACCCCACCTCTCGACGTGTTCTGTCCTCCCAGGACGTCACGTTCGACGAGTCGGTACCCTACTACCGCCTCTTCCCCTACCGCACTCCGTCCCTCCCCCCACCCCCGCTCTTCTTGGTACCAGGTCCCCCCCCGGTAGTCCCCCTCCCCCCTCAGGGTCCTGCCCCTTCAGGTGTGTCCCAGGTAGACGCGGTCGAGCCTGTCGAGGTCACTGGTGACTCTGGTGCTGCTGCGGGAGCTGTGCCTGGAGGTGCCGAGTCTGGGGGTGCTGAGCCTGGAGGTGCTGTGCCTGGGGGTGCTGAGCCTGGAGGTGCCGAGTCTGGGGGTGCTGTGCCTGGGGGTGCTGTGCCTGGGGGTGCTGAGCCTGGGGGTGCTGAGCCTGGGGGTGCTGTGTCTAGGGGTGCTGAGCCTGGAGGTGCTGTGCCTGGGGGTGCTTCGTCTCGCCGGGAGCCACTCTCCCCACAGGAGCTGCGTGAGTGGTTTGCCGGGCGCTGGAGGCGTGCTGCTGGTGCAGAGGGTACTGCTGCTGC
Organism: Closterium sp. NIES-65; assembly: GCA_948144175.1. NCBI lineage: Eukaryota > Viridiplantae > Streptophyta > Zygnematophyceae > Desmidiales > Closteriaceae > Closterium > Closterium sp. NIES-65. The sequence continues at coordinate 178,591 of CANXME010002623.1, forward strand.
GCGCCCCGCCAGCGCTCGTACTGTGGGTGCTGGAGCTGCTGAGTCTGAGCGTTCTCCTGGAGCTGGTCCTGCTGAGGGTGTTGGCGCTGAGCCTGCCGTTGGCGGCACGACTGACAGTGCTCCTGGTGCTGCGGCTGGAGGTTCTGGAGCTTCTTGTGGTGCTGCTGGAGGTGCTGCTGGAGTGGGTGTTCCTGCCGGGGCTGTTGGTGCTGTTCCTGCTGTTTCTAGCGTCGCCGCGCGGCCCCGACCGTACTTTGTTCCGCTCATGCAGCAGGTTCTTGGTCTTACACCTCCTCCTCCTCCCTTAGAGGGTCCGCAGCCTGTCCGGTCACAGCCACAGCTACAGCCTGCCTCCCCTTTGCCTGCTCCTTCTCCCTACGCTGGTCCGACTGGAGGTCTTACTGAGCGTCGTGAGCCTGCGTCTCGTCCTGTGTCGCCTGTTCGTACTGAGCGCGCTAGTGGTCGCGGCTCGCGTCAGCGTCCTCCTCCTGTCCCTGGCACGCACCGGATGTCACTGCGTCCGTCCACTGCTCCTCTGCGTGCCCCTTTGCCTTCTCCTCCTGCTTCCTCTCTTCCTGCTCTTGCCGACCCGGAGTCGGACGCTCTTCGTGCTGCCAGTCCTACTGTCACGCGTCTCCTGGCTACTGCTGTCACTGACCCCTCCTTCGAGTCGTCTGCTGCGTCTGCCCTTGTCACTGAGCTTGTCGACTTTGCTGCGCGCTGTCGTCTAGACTACGCTGCTCGTCTTGTCACTGAGTCTGAGTCCGCCTGTCCTCCGTCCGTCGGGGGTGAGTGTGCCCTTGGCACAGACGTCCTTGAGGACAGGCAGGAGGAGTTCCAGTGTCTGGCCGCCGCTTCACCTCGTCTCGCGTCTGTACTGCTAGCCCCTGAGGGAGACCCGGATGCACCAGACATCCCGACTCCGCGCTCTTACGCGGAGGCGATAGAGGGTCCCTACTCCTCTCAGTGGCAGGCAGCTATGGATGCAGAGATGGCTTCCTGGAAGTCCACAGGCACCTACGTTGACGCTGTTCCCCCTCCTGGGGCGAACATCGTCAGTGGCATGTGGATTTTCAGGGTGAAGCGGCCGCCGGGTTCTCCGCCTGTCTTCAAGGCGCGTTACGTGGCTCGTGGCTTCAGTCAGCGGCAGGGGGTTGACTACTTTCAGACCTTCTTCCCCACCCCGAAGATGACCACTCTTCGGGTTCTGCTACACGTTGCTGCTCACCGTGACTACGAGCTGCACTCTCTCGACTTCAGCACTGCTTTCTTGCAGGGCAGCCTGCACGAGGAGATCTGGCTGCGTCGCCCACCTGGCTTCACTGGGTCTTTCCCTCCTGGTACCCAGTGGAGTCTCCGGCGTCCAGTCTACGGTCTCCGCCAGGCGCCACGTGAGTGGCACGACACACTGAGGACTACGCTCGCGGCACTTGGGTTTGCTCCTTCCACTGCCGACCCGTCGCTGTTTCTGCGCACCGACACCTCTCTGCCGCCGTTCTACATCCTCGTGTACGTCGACGACTTGGTCTTTGCCACAGCTGACACTGCTGGACTCGCCTACGTGAAGTCCGAGCTGCAGAAGAGACACACGTGCACTGACCTGGGTGAACTGCGCAGCTACCTTGGCTTGCAGATCACCCGGGATAGAGCACGCCGCACCATTACCCTGACTCAGTCACACATGGTGCAGCAGGTCCTTCAGCGCTTCGGCTTCACGTACTCCTCGCCTCAGGCCACTCCTCTGCCTACTCGCCACTCGCTCTCAGCTCTGCCTTCGGATGAGTCCGTAGAGTCGAGTGGCCCGTTTGCAGAGCTTGTTGGCTGCCTCATGTACCTGATGACCTGCACACGACCTGACCTCGCATACCCTCTTAGCATTCTCGCACGCTTTGTTGCTCCTGGGAGACACCGACCAGAGCACATGGCTGCAGCGAAGAGGGTGTTGCGCTACTTGTGCAGTACGTCGGGCATGGGGCTAGTGCTTGGAGGGCGCAGTCCAGTGGTCCTCACTGGGCACGCAGACGCTTCTTGGGCTGACGACCAGGCTACGCAGCGGTCGTCACAGGGTTACACCTTCAGCCTTGGTTCCGGCTCTGTCTCGTGGCGGGCTACCCGCTCGTCTTCTGTTCTCGGCTCCAGTTGTGAGGCTGAGATCTACGCTGGGGCTATGGCTGCACAGGAGTTACGCTGGCTCACCTACCTGCTGACCGACCTTGGAGAGCAGCCTCGTTCTCCTCCAGTCCTGTACGTAGACAACAAGGCCATGCTGGCCTTGTGTCGAGAGCAGCGACTGGAGCACAGAACGAAGCACATTGCTCTTCGCTACTTTCTTGCTCGTGAGCTACAGCAGCGTGGACAGCTGCGACTTGCGTACGTGGCCTCTGAGGCCAACACTGCTGATGTCTTCACCAAGGCACTTGCGCCTTGTGATCATCAGCGTTGCTGCACGCAGTTGGGTCTTGTGCCTGTCTTGCCTCACTTGCTCTCCTCTTGACCTTGCTTGTAGTTTCGCATATATATACTCTTGCTCTTGTATATCTCTATATATGATCTTGCATGTGAACTGGCCTTGTGGCCTTTGAACTTGTGCTCGGAATGCGTGGTGACTTTGTGATCCACCCTGAGCTTTGCTTTACTTTGCTTGACTGGTCTTGTGACCCCTTGTTCTCCCCCACTTTGCCTATGGGGGTGTGTCAGAACTTATAGCTTACTTGTTTCTGTAGGCTATAGTGGGGTATCCCATAGGGGGTACAACCCAATTAGGTTTTCCTATTTGTACTCACTTCGTTCATAGTCATTCCATTCTCGTTCTTTGTTTTCACATCTCAGAGGCAGGGAAATGCCAGCAGTCAGTAGGAGTCGGGCCAACTACTGACGAGACTGCCTGCTCGCCCAACCGCACCGACCCTTACCGAGTCACAGTACCGATTCACGCCATCGATCGGGCTCGGATGAATAAGGAGGGTACAGCGACGGTACTGATCCACGGGAAAAGACAGGGAGCAGCAGTGAAGATTTTTATCGACGGAGGAGCAAGCCATAGTTCAGTTAATACCGCAACTGCACGGAAATTGCAACTGACACTCAGCCGGTGCTTACCAGAGATCGACGCACGCTTAGTTGACGGCACGCCGCTGGCCATAAGGGAGAAGGTGGAAAGAGTAAAAGTTCGCTGCGGGGGAAACTTCGGGTTTACAGAGGATATGCTCGCGACGACACTGGATGGGCACAACATTTTACCGGGACGTGATTGGCTGCGACGATACAACCCAAGAATTGACTGGACGACAGGAAGTTGCACTGTGCGAAGTAGTGGTAACTGGATTGGACTATTATGAGGGAAGATCTTTGGTTTCATTGTTAAGTTACGAATATGTTATGCTTTTACTGTAGACACAATAAACAAGCATTGCTGTAAGGAAATTCCTTTTCCTTACTTCGCTTCCCTGCTCAGCGCGTACACCACTGTAGCACCACAGTCAGCACCGTTACCACTCGCAACTCTCGCATCGACAATCCTCCCGCCACCTTCACACATCGCACCCCGACCTCACGGCTCGGCGGGTAACCCGCGCTCCGAGCCTCCGCTTCGACACTTTCCCAACCCTCAGTCAGTCCCAGGCCCGTCGCGCGATAACCACACTCCATTACCGTTACCACTGTAGTTTCGCTATATATTCTTCGCTCATGCCTTCGCTCATTGTACTTTTGTTTTGATAGTGCAATTCTCGCTCGCTCACTCAATTGCACTCGTAACACTTGGTATTCAGAGCCTACGATCTCTTCTCGGACCGCACCCACACCTTCGCTTCCTCACTATCTCAATTTTTGGGGGGGTAGACGTCTCTCAGTGACACAGCACCGCCGCTCGTAGTGCTCTCTCGTAAGCCCGCACGGCCACGACAGAGGCTCTCGCTGAGCTCGCCCGACACCCCCGCCATGGCCGAATTCACGCTCGCAACATTGACGCAGGAGCAGCTCGACCGTCTGGTGCGCCAACTTGAACATTCGGCGCTCGAAGTTGCGACGCTCATGGCGGAACGTGACTCCGCGCGTCAGCAATCAACGGTGAACACTCCCGCGCCACCACACGCACCAACAAATGCATCTGCACAATCGGACGAGCCGATCGTCATTTCGTTCGGCACACCAACACAACACGACAGCGTGGGACAGCGCTCAGGCGCAGCCAGTGATGGCGCCGCCCAGCCGATGCCTGGCATGGGAGGGAACAGGGTGTGAAATTAAACGAGAATGAATGAACTATGAAACAGTTGGGTACAAGTAATAACCCTAATTGGGTTGTACCCCTTATGGGCTACCCCACTACAACCTACTCAAAAGTATATGCTATAATGTTCTGACACACCCCATAGGCAAAGTGGGGGAGAACAAGGGGTCACAAGACCAGTCAAGCAAAGCAAAGGAAAGCAAGCTCAGGGTGGATCACAAAGTCACCACACATTCCGAGCATAAGTTCAAGGCCAAAAGGCCAGTTCACATGCAGGAGTACATATATATAAAAGGCTAGATAAGCAAGAGCAGGTGCATATATATATGTAACAGTACAAGCAAGGTCAAGAGGTGAGCAAGTGAGGCAAGGCAGGCACAAGACCCAGCTGAGTACAGAAGCTCTGATGATCACAAGGCGCAAGTGCCTTGGTGAAGATATCAGCAGTGTTGGCCTCAGAGGCCACGTACGCAAGGCGCAGTTGACCACGCTGCTGTAGCTCACGAGCAAGGAAGTAGCGAAGAGCAACGTGCTTTGTTCTGTGCTCCAGTCTCTGCTCCCGACACAAGGCCAGCAAGGCCTTGTTGTCTACATACAGCACTGGAGGAAAACGAGGCGGCTCTCCGAGGTCAGTCAGCAGGTAGGTGAGCCAGCGAAGCTCCTGTGCAGCCATGGCCCCGGCGTAGATCTCAGCCTCACAACTAGAGCTGAGAACAGAAGACGAGCGAGTAGCTCGCCACGAAACAGAGCCAAAACCAAGGCTGAAGGTGTAACCCTGTGACGACCGCTGCGTAGCCTGGTCGTCAACCCAAGAAGCGTCTGCGTGCCCAGTGAGGACCACTGGACTCTGCCCTCCAAGCACTAGCCCCATGCCCTACGTACTGCACAAGTAGCGCAACACCCTCTTCGCTGCAGCCATGTGCTCTGGTCTGTGTCTCCCAGGAGCAACATAGCGTGCGAGAATGCTAAGAAGGTATGCAAGGTCAGGTCGTGTGCAGGTCATCAGGTACATGAGGCAGCCAACAAGCTCTGGGTACGGGCCACTCAACTCTACGGACTCATCCGAAGGCAGAGCTGAGAGCGAGTGGCGAGTAGGCAGAGGAGTGGCCTGAGGCGAGGAGTACGTGAAGCCGAAGCGCTGAAGGACCTGCTGCACCATGTGTGACTGAGTCAGGGTAATGGTGCGGCATGCTCTGTCCCGGGTGATCTGCAAGCCAGGGTAGCTGCGCAGTTCACCCTGGTTTGTGCACGTGTGTCTCTTCTGCAGCTCGGACTTCACGTGGGCAAGTCCAGCAGTGTCAGCTGTGGCAAAGACCAAGTCGTCGACGTACACGAGGATGTAGAACGGCGGCAAAGAAGTGTCGGTGCGTAGAAACAGCGACGGGTCGGCAGTAGAAGGAGCAAACCCAAGAGCCGCAAGTGTAGTCCTCAGTGTGTCGTGCCACTCACGCGGTGCCTGGCGGAGACCATAGACTGGCCCACGGAGGCTCCACTGGGCGCCAGGAGGAAAAGACCCAGTGAAACCAAATGGGCGACGCAGCCAGATCTCCTCGGGCAGGCTGCCCCGCAAGAAAGCAGTGCTGAAGTCAAGAGAGTGCAGCTCGTAGTCACGGTGAGCAGCTATGTGCAGCAGTACCCGAAGAGTTGTCATCTTCGGGGTGGGAGAGAAGGTCGGAAAGTAGTCAACTCCCTGCCGCTGACTGAAGCCTCGAGCCACGTAACGCGCCTTGAAGACAGGCGGAGAACCCGGAGGCTGCTTCACCCTAAAACTCCACATGCCACTGACGATGTTCGCCCCAGGCGGGGGAACCTCGTCAACGTAGGTACCTGTGGACTTCCACGAAGCCATCTTTGTGTCCATAGCTACCTGCCACTGAGAGGAGTAGGGACCCTCTATCGCCTCCGCGTAAGAGCACGGAGTCGGGATGTCAAGTGCATCCGGGTCTCCCTCAGGGGTAAGCAGTAAGGACACGAGATGAGGTGAAGCAGCAGCCATGCACTAGAACTCCTCCTGCCTGTCCTCAAGGACGTTCGTGCCAAGGGCACACTCACCCCCGACGGACGGAGGACAGACAGACTCAGACTCAGCGACAAGACTAGCAGCGTAGTCGAGACGACAGCGAGCAGCGAAGTCGACGAGCTTAGCAACTAGGGCAGACGCAGCAGTGGACTCAAAGGAAGGGTCAGTGACGACAGTAGCAAGGAGACGCGTGACAGTGGGACTGGCAGCACGAAGAGAGTCCGACTCCGGGTCGGCAAGAGCAGGAAGCAAGGACTCAGGAGGAGAAGGCAAAGGGGCACGAAGAGGAGCAGTGGACGGACGCAGAGACATCCGGTGCGTGCCAGGGACAGGAGGAGGACGCTGACGCGAGCCACGACCACTAGTGCGAGCAGGACGGAGAGGCGACGCAGGGCGAGAGGCAGGCTCACGACGCTCAGCAAGACCTCCAGTAGGACCAGTGTAGGGGGAGAGCAGGCAGTGGGGAGGCCGGCTGTAACTGTAACTGTGAACGGACACGCTGTGGACACTCTAAGGGAGGAGGAGGACCAGTAGAAGGCGGGAGACCAAGCACCTGCTGAAGGAGCGGAACGAAGTACGGCCGAGGCCGCGCGGCGACTCCAAACACAGCAGGGACAGCACCAGTACCCCCAGCGGCAGCACCAGCGCCAGCATCACCTCCAGCTCCAGTACCTCTAGCAGCACCAGTAGCACCCCCAGCAGGACATCCTCGAGGACAGACAGCAGTAGCCTCAGCGCCAACACCCTCAGCAGCTCCAGCCTTAGTCGTACCCGCACGCCGAGCAGCTTCAGTACGCCAAGTACGAGCACCTCTGGGACCCGCGGCACCAGCACCCTCAGCACCCGAAGAACCTCCAGCTCCAGCACCACGCCTCCAGCGCCGAGCAAACCACTCGCGCAGCTCCTGTGGAGAGAGTGGCTCCCGCCGAGACGAAGCACTCGGAGAACCTCCAGGCCCAGCACCGCGAGACGCCACACGAGCAGGCCCAGCTCCCTCAGGCTCCGCACCCCCAGGCTTAGCACCTCCAGGCGTAGCACCCCCAGGCGTAGCACCCCCAGGCTCAGCACCCCTAGGCGTAGCACCCCCAGGCTCAGCACCCCCAGACGTAGCACCCCCAGGCTCAGCACCCCCAGGCTCAGCACCCCCAGTAGTAGCACCCTCAGGCTCAGCACCCTTAGGCGTAGCACCCACACGCTCAGCACCCCTAGAGGCAGCACCCCCAGGCTCAGCACCCTCAGTAGCACCAGAGTCACCTGTAACCTTGTCAGGCTCGACTGCATCTACCTGGGACACACCTGAAGGGGCAGGACCCTGAGGGGGGAGGGGGTCTACCAGAGGGGGACCTGGCACAAGGAAGAGCGGTGGCGGGGGGAGGGACGTAGTGCGGTAGGGGAAGAGGCGGTAGTAGGGGACCGACTCGTCAAACGTGACGTCCTGGGAGGACAGAACACGGCGAGAGGTGGGGTGGTAGCGCGTCAGGGGGGAAGCCAAGGAAGACGCAAGGAGCAGCACGAGGGGACAGCTTGTCCGCAGACAAGTCGCGGACGAACGCCAGAGATCTCGAGACACGGAACGCAGACGCATCGCCAACCTTCCCCGTCCACAGCAAAGCTGGGGAGGTCTCCGGCATGGAGACCCTGGGGTGAAGGTTGATCTGATGCGCCGCGTACCGAACCGCAAACAGCCACAGAAAATGGGGGGCAGCCGCATGCATCATGGACGTACGGGCGACGTCCATGACCATGCCAATGCGGCGCTCAGCAATCCCATTTTGCTGTGGAGAGTCCGGAAGCGTGAAGGTCTGACAGATGCCTCGTGCACGATAGTAGGCTCGCAGAAGGCCAGAGGAGAACTCTTTGCCTCTGTCCGAGTGCAGACGCAGAACAGGAAAGTCCGAGCCGAAGCTCTGCCTGATCTGGAGACGAGCTGCGCGGATCCAGTCGATCAACAGCGCAGTGACATCACCCTTGCTGCGCAAGGGGAAGACTGTGGTGTAACGTGAGTAACCCTGATGTGACCCTGTCCACGGACGCGGGCTAGGCCCCACACGTCCATGTGAAGCGTCTGCAGCGGGGCCTCTGTCGGAGGAAACTGGGAGGAGTGAGGGGCAGCCCGCTGCCGCCCCTCGACGCAGGGGACGCAGGCAGGGGCAGGCCCCGGGGGAAGGGGAGGGAGGGACCGGGGAAGACCAGAGACAAGGACACGGGAGGCCATGCCTCGGAGACGAAGCAGGGAGGGGTGACCAAGGCGGTGGTGCCACAGGAGAGTCTCTTGAGACAGGAGGCGACACGAGCAGGGGGCAGACTCAGGACCAGACCTGGACGCTGCAGCAAACACTTGACCTGACAGAGCTACCTGACTAGACGCAGGGACAGGAGGAGACTCAGTGGTCAGTGTGTAAATGTGTAAACGTGGCCAAATGTCGGCCTCTCCGAGCGTCCGTGCAGTGGGTCACCCGCTGACTCGCAGGAGTGAACTGGTGAGCCCGCGCATCCTGTAGGTCAGCACCACTCACCAAGTTCGTAGAGAACGAGGGGAGGTAAAGACCAGACAGGGTGCCAGAGGGGGCCGCCGGACACGGGAGGACAGTGGAGAAGTGAGCAAGGACAGGACCCCCAGAGGGGTCTGCCAGAGAGACTGCAACTGGCCGACCAAGCGGCATGAGTGTGGTGCGGTCTCAAAAGAAGGAGCGAGAAGCCCCCGAGTCAAGGGTGAAGGTGTGGGAGGCCGAAGACGACGCGGTACCTGAGAGAGCAGACTCACCAGCACCTGAGGAAGCAGACGCACTGGCACCTAGAGCAAGAGTCTCGCTAGCACCTAGAGCAGTAGCCTCACCAATACCTAGAGCAGCAGTCTCAATGCCCGAGTCGGGCGGAAAACACCGGTAACAGTCACCCTCATCACTTATACTCACAGCATACATGGCAGCAAGAATAGCATCAAAGTCAAGGTCAAAGACACCTACTCCCGCCCTAGACAGCTCGCCCCAGCGGGGGATCTCAGCGGCCTCCGGGAACAAGTGACGCCAAGCGTCCGTCAGGCGGCCAAAGCAGCGCTGGGTGGAGTGCGCACCCCCGCACTGCTCACCCGCGCGGTCGCCGGTGCGTAGGACGTAGGTGCACGGACCAGTACCCCCACCCCGCTGGCGCGCAGTGTACCACTCACGGAGCTGCTGAGGGGGGGGGATGTCACGAGTGTGTTGCGGCTGCTGCTGCTGCTGCTGCTGCTGGCGCTGACCACCACCGGAGCCGACCCTCTGCGCAGCGCCACCCCGACCAGCTCCACCTCCTCTGCCACCGCCTCCTCCACCGCCGCCACCTCCGCTCCCACCGCCACCACCGCCGCCGCCTCCGCCGCCACTGCCGCCACCGACACCTCCACCCCCGCCACCACCCCCACCGCCACTCCCACCCCCTCCGCCGCCTCCACCGCCGCCTCCACAGCCCCCGCTAGCTCCTCCAGCGCCCCTGCCCCCCTTGCCCTTGCCAGGGCGGCGTCTCCAGCTAGGGGTAGACGCCGCACCGACCGACTCAAGACTAATGAGGTCGGCCGCAGCAGTAGAGGCAACAGAGGGCAAAAGGGGGGAGGGGGAACGCCCCTCAAAGATGGGGGTGCGAGTGTCACCACGAGAGGCTCCTACAGCTACTATGCTCTTCTCTGCTACTATGCTAATTACGTCGAGTCGGACGCAGCGAAGATTCGGTATGCCGTTTCGCTGCTGAGGCGCCCCGCCATGGACCGGTGGCGAGTCATCGTGACGTCGCCACGCGCCTACGAGCCACCGTCGCAAGAGGAAGGGCCCACGGGTCCAGCTGTCACCTGGAGCTCGTTTTGCGAGACCGCCCAGTATAGCACGTGGGATGCGTGGTGCGCAGGGCTTATGCGACTTCTCACATTATGCGAGCAAGTCGGCTACATGCACGAAGCGGAGCGGGTGGACCGTTACGTCGGAGGGCTGAAGCCGGACATCTCGCACGAAATTATGCTACGCGGGCTCTCGAACTTCAGTGAGATTCTCGCGCTCGCCGAGAAAATCGACATTTTACGCCGTCCGAGACCGGGGTCCTACTACGGACATCGTCCTCGGAACCGATCGAGCATGCCACCGTACACGCCGTTGCGACGAATGCAGCTACCGCACCGTTTAAGGGGCGCTGCTTTGCTTGCAATAGGCCGGGCCATCGCAAGAGCGAATGCCCAGAGGAGCTGAGGCGCCGCGGAGTAGAGCAGGGGAGGGAGTCTCAGAGGCAGGGAAATGCCAGCAGTCAGTAGGAGTCGGGCCAGCTACTGAGTCGGGCCAGCCACCTACAGCAAGTGAGGAAACGTGGGCACAAGCCCAAGCACAGTGCCGAAACGCTGATGATCACCAGACTCAAGTGCCTTGGTGAATATATCAGCAGTGTTGGCCCGAGTGGCCACGTAACGCAGACAAAGCTAACCACGCTACTGCAACTCTCGAGCCAGGAAGTAACGCAGAGCGATGTGCTTCGTTCTGTGCTCCTCACACAAGGCAATGGAAGCCTTGTTGTCGACGTACAACAGTGGAGGAGAACGAGGCCGCTCTCCCAAGTCGGTCAGCAGGTAGGTGAGCCAGCGTAACTCCTGTGCAGCCATGGCCGTGGCGTAGATCTCAGCCTCACAACTGGAGCTGAGAACAAACGACGACCGTGTAGAACGCCAAGAAACTGAACCAGAGCCAAGGCTGAAGGTGTAACCCTGTGACGATCGCTGAGTAGCCGGGTCGTCAACCCAAGAAGCGTTTGAGTGCCCACTGAGGACAAGTGAGCTTCTCCCTCCAAGCACGAGCCCCATGCCTGATGTACTGCACAAGTAGCAGAGTACCCTCTTAGCAGCATGCCAGTACACCTTTCGGTGCCGACCAGGAGCCACGTAGCGAGCTAGAAGGCCAAGAGGGTACGCAAGGTCAGGTCGAGTGCAAGTCATCAGGTACATGAGGCAGCCAACTAGCTCTGGGTAAGGACCACTCGGCTCTACGAACTCGTCCGAAGATGGAGCTGAGAGGGAGTGACCTGTAGCCAAAGGAGTGGCCTGTGCCGAGGACAAGGTGAAGCTGAAGTGCTAAAGGACCTGTGGCACCATGTGGGACTAAGTCAGTGTGATGGTGCGGCGTGCTCTGTCCTGGGTGATCTGCAAGCCAAGATAGCTACGCAGCTCACCCAGGTCTGTGCACGTATGTCTCTTCTACAACTCCAACTTCACTAGGGCGAGAGCCTCAGTGTCAGCAGTGGCAAAGACCAAGTCGTCGACGTATAGAGGATGTAGAACGGCGGCAGCGAAGTGTCGGTGCGCAGAAACAGCGACGGGTTAGTAGTAGAAGGTGCGAACCCAAGAGCCGCAAGTGTATTCCTTAGTGTGTTGTGCCACTCACGTGGCGCCTGGCGGAGACCGTAGACTGGGCGCCGGAGGCCCCACTGGGTACCAGGAGGAAACGACTCAGTGAAGCCAGGAGGGCGGCGCAGCCAGATCTCCTCGTGCAGGCTGCCCTGCAAGAAAGCTGTGCTGAAGTCAAGAGAGTGAAGCTCGTAGTCATGCTGATCGGCAACGTGCAGTAGCACCCAAAGAGTGGTCATCTTCGGGGTGGGGGAGAAGGTCTGGAAGAAGTCTACTCCCTCTCGCTGGCTGAAGCCTCGAGCAACGTAACGAGCCTTGAAGACAGGCGGAGAACCTGGCGGCCGCTTCACCCTGAAAATCCACATGCCACTGACGATGTTCGCCCCAGGAGGGGGAACCTCGTCGACGTAAGTGCCAGTGGACTTCCAGGATGCCATCTCTGCGTCCATGGCTGCCTGCCACTGAGAGGAGTACTCACCCGCGATCGCCTCAGAGTAAGAGCGCGGGATCGGGATGTCTGGTGCATCTGGGTCTCCCTCAGGTGCAATCAGCATGGACACGAGATGAGGTATAGCAGTGGCAAAGCACTCAAACTCCTCCTGCCGATCCTTAAGGACGTCCGTGCTAAGAGCACACTCACCCTCGACGGACGGAGGACAGACAGACTCAGACTCAGCAACAAGACTCGTGGCGTAGTCTAGACGACAGCGAGCAGCAAAGTCGACAAGCTCAGCAACTAAGGCAGACGCAGCAGCTGACTCAAAGGAAGGGTCAGTGACAGCCGTGGCCAGGAGATGCGTGACAGTAGGACTAGCAGCACGAAGAGAGTCAGACTCCTGGTCAGCAAGAGCAGGAAGGGAGGACGCAGGAGGAGAAGGCAGATGAACACGCTGTGGAGCAGTGGAAGGACGAAGCGTCATCTGGTGAGTGCCTGGGACAGCAGGAGGACGCTGACGCGGGACACGACGACCAGTGCGAGCAGCACGAACAGGTGACGCAGAACGAGACTCAGGCGACATAGGACGAGACTCAGGCTCACGACGCTCCGTAAGACCTCCTGTTGGACCAGTGTAGGGAGAAGGACCAAGGAGTGGCGAGGCAGGCTGTAGCTGTGACTGCGACTGGACAGGCGGAGGACACCCTAAGGAGGGAGCAGGACAAGGAGGAGGCGGCTGACCAAGAACCTGCTGAAGGAGCGGAACAAAGTACGGCCGCGGCCGTGAAGCGCCCTCAGAACCAGCAGAGACAGCACCAGAACCCCCAGCAACAGCTCCAACTCTTGTAGCACCACCAGTAGTTCCAGTAGTGCCAACTCTAGTACCCCCAGTAGCGCCAGCTCCAGCTGCACCGTCGGCTCCAGCACCTGTAGGAGGACGAGTGTCAGCACCTCGAGCTCCAGCAGGCCCAGCGTCCTCAGCTCCACCGGCAGCTCCAGTAGCTCCAGCACCCCCAGCTACAGCACCAGTAGTACCTCCAGTAGCACCAACTCCAGCAGCTCCAGCTCCAGCTCTAGCAGAACCCCCAGTCCCGGCAGCTCCAGTACCGCGTGTACGAGCACCTCCAGGACCAGAGGCTCCAGCACCTCCAGCAGAACCAGGGCCTCCAGCGGGCGACACCCCAGTGCTAGGAGCGCCGCTCCGGAGGCTGCAGCGCCGAGCGTACCACTCACGTAGCCGTTGTGAGGAGGGAGGCTCTTGCCGCGACACAGTACCCGCAGCCCCACCAGCTCCAACTCCGGCAGAACCCCCAGCTCCAGCAGCCCCACGGCGGAGGCTGCTGCGCTGAGAGTACCACTCACGTAGCTGCTGTGAAGAAGGAGCGCCTCCAGGCACAGCAGGGTCAGTCTCAGCTCCCCCAGGCTCAGCACCCCCAGGCTCAGCACCCCAAGTCTCAACACCCCCAAGCTCAGCACCCCAGGCTCAGCACCCCCAGTCTCAGCACCCCCAGTCTCAGGACCAGAGTCGACAGCTACCTCGACAGGCTCGACCCGGTCTACCAGGGAAACACCAGAGGGATCAGGACCCTGGGGAGGGAGAGGGTGTACCGAAGAGACACCTAGGGTGAGGAAGAGAGGCGGGGGGGGAAGCGGCGCAGTGCGGTAGGGGAACAGACGGTAAAAGGGTACCGACTCGTCAAAGTTGACGTCCTAAGAGGGGAAGACCCGGCGCGAGGTGGGGTGGTAAAATTGCAAACCAGGCGCGTCGGGGACAAAGCCAAGGAAGACACAGGGAACGACACGGGAGGAGAGCTTGTCCGCGGACGTATCGCGGACAAAGGCTCGACATCCTCAGACCCGGAACAAAAACGCATCGCCAACCTCCCCCGTCCAACGCAGTGTGGGCGAGGTCTCCGGAGCAGGGACACGGGGCCAGAGGTTGAGCTGATGCGTAGCGTACTGCACTGCAAACGGCCAAAGGAAATGGGGGGCAGCCGCATGGATCAAGGAGGTACGAGCGACCTCCATGACTAAGCCAATGCGGCGCTTAGCAACCCCATTCTGCTGTGGAGAGGCCGGAAGCGTGAACGTCTGGTGAATGCCGTGCTCCGCACAGTAGGCTACCAAGAGGTCCGAGGAAAAGTCACCACCCCTGTCAGAGTGCAGACGCAGGACAGGAAAGTCCGACTGGAACCGCTTGCGGAGCTGGAGACGAGCAGCGCGGATCCAAGGGATCAAAACATCAGGGACCTCACCCTTGGTGTGCAAGGGGAAGACCGTGGTGTAGCGCGTGTACTCGTCGACGACCAGCATGAAGTACCGCTCGTGGCCCTGTCCACGGACGCGGGCTGGGCCCCACACGTCCAGGTGGAGAGTCTGTAGGGGAGCCTCTGTGGGAGGGAACGAGGAGGAGTGAGGAGTGGCGCGCTGCTGCCCCTCGACATAGGGAAGACAGGGAGGAGCAGGTGAGGGTGGGAGTGGAGGGAGAACCCTGGGAAGACCAGAGACAAGGTACCGGGAGTGCATGCCACGAAGGCGTTGCACTGAGGGGTGACCAAGGCGGTGGTGCCAGAGGACGGTCTAATGCGACAGGGTGCGACACGAGCAGGGGGCTGACAGCTGACCTGACGCAGGCGTAGATGCAACTACCTGAGGGGACTCAGTGGTCAGTGTGTACAGGTCCGACCCTGGCTGCCGAGTGAAGGTAGCCAGGTGGCGACCCGTCCGAGCACACGTATAGTGGGTCACACGCTCATAGGCAGGGGTGAACTGGTGAACACCCCCGTCCTGGAGAGCAGAGCCCGCCACCAAGTTCGTAGAGAACGAGGGGAGGTAAAGACCCGAGAGGGTGCCGGCCGGAACTGCAGGACAAGGGAGGACAGTGGAGGAGGTCGCAAGGACCGGGCCCCCAGAGGGGTCAGCGAGGGAGACATCAACAGGCGGAGCTAGTTGCTCAAGGACAGTGCGGTCACGAAAGAAATAGCGGGAAGCACCCGAGTCCAATATGAAGGTGTGCAGTGCCTCAGTAGACGCAGTACCAGCAGGCGTAGATGCACGAGCACCTGGAGCAGCAGACTCACTAGCACCGAGAGCAGCAGCCTCACCAGGACCTAGGGCAGCAGACGTACTAGCACCTAGAGCAGCATTCTCACTGGTCCCAATACCCGGGTCAGGCGGTACACGCAGCTAACAGTCACCCTCAACACTAATAGTCTATGCATACATAGCACCAAGGATAGCATCAAAATCAAGAGCAAAGATACCAATGTTCTGTTTAAGCAGATCAGCCCAGCAGGGCAGCTCAGAGGCGTCAGGGAACTGCTCATGCCAGGCGTTGTCGAGACGAAAGAAGCAGCGCTGCGCCGTGTGAAACCTCCCACAGATCTGGCCAGTGCGGTAACCTGTGCGAATGACGTACGGGCAAGTACCTCCACCCGCAGACCCCCCACGCTGAGAGTACCACTCACGGAGCTGCTAGAGCGATGGGGTCTCACTGGGACGCTGCTGCTGCTGCCTCTGGCCACCGCCGACCCCCCCACACTACACCGCTCCACCGCGCCCGCCACCAGCTCCATTGCCGCCACCACTGCCACCACCACCCCCGCCACCCCCGCCACCGCCCCCGCCACCGCCGCCGCCACCACCCCCGGCTCCGCCACTGACCCCCCCACCACAAGCACCACTCCCACCACCGCCACCAACCCCGCCGCCTCCACCCCCGCCGCCTCCACCCCCTCCACCACTGCCGCCCCCACCGCCACCTCCACCACCCTTGCCCCCCTTGCCCCTGCCACCCTTGCGCCTCCCACTAGGAGCAGACGCAGCCCCGACCCCCTCAGCACCGAGGTAGTCGACAGCAACAGCAGATGCAATGGAGGGGATGAGGGGGACGGGGGAGCACCCCTCAAAGAAGGGAATGCAAGGGTCGCCACGAGAGGCACCTACAGCTACAATGCTCTTCTCAGCTGCTAGGAGTTCCTTCGCGAGCAGGTCGACAGTGAGGTCAGTGGGGGAGAGGGCGAGAAAGTGGTCCCTGACAGTGCAAAGAGAATCAGGGAGGCGGGTGACTAGGTGGTAGAGTGTGAGGTACATCGGGGGAGGGTTCTTGGCTAGGAAATCGGGGGGG
Organism: Closterium sp. NIES-65; assembly: GCA_948144175.1. Classification (NCBI taxonomy): domain Eukaryota; kingdom Viridiplantae; phylum Streptophyta; class Zygnematophyceae; order Desmidiales; family Closteriaceae; genus Closterium; species Closterium sp. NIES-65. Next base: position 194,757 of record CANXME010002623.1, read on the forward strand.
AGCGCGGCACGGTAGCGAAGATCACTAGTACGGAGGTGCGTGATGAGGTCAGCTACAGTGGCAAAGGCAGACAGATCGGGGAAGAGATAGGGTAGTGAGAGACGGCCTATCGCAGCAATAGGAGGGGAGGAGTAGCGTGCAACTACAGCATCGTACAGCTCCTTAGCGGTCTTATGCTGGCCAAAGTGCTTGCGCTCATCTAATGGCAGGTGGCTGCGAACTGCTAGGCGAGCATGAGCGTCACGGGTCTGCCACTGTGACCAAGCAGTATTGTCACTAGTAGCAGGAGGTGCAGGAGCGGCGCTGGAAGTGTGGTCAATCAGGGAAACATCGTCCTTGGCAGTGATCTAGAGGAACAGGTGCAGGTCATCGAGCCAAACGTCAAACTTAATCGGACGGCCCTCAGCGTCAAAAGTGAGAACGGTAGGACTGGCCATGGTGGCAGTAGTAGCAGCAGTAGCAGTAGCAGTGGTAGCAGTAACAGCAGTAGCAATAGCAGCTGTAGCAGTAAGAACAGCTGTAACAGCAGGAACAGGAGCAGGACGGCGTGGCTCGGTAAGGGCGGCGCGGCGTGGCTCGGTAAGGGCGGCGCGACTCGGGCAGGACGGCGCGGCGCGGCTCGGGCAGGTAGGGCAGCGCGACGGCGGGCCTATGCATGGTGCGCGGCGGCGCCTAGGGTGCAGCTGCGCGCGGGCCGCGGGTGCGTTCGTGCGGCGGCTAAGCGTGAGCTGCAGCAGCCGACGCGCGATCGCCGCTGCGCACGGGCTGCGACCTTGGGGCGGGCAGCGGCGGGTCGAGCGTCGGCCTAGGGGCGAGCGGGGCCTACGAGCGATGGCCTGCTGGTGGCGCGAGAAAAAATCGGGCTGCCGTGGCGGCTAGCGGCCTACTCGCGCTAAGAACGTGGGGCCGCGCTCGGGCTGCTAGCGGGCTGCAAAACGGGCAGCGTGAGAGAGAGGCGCGCGAGGGCGCACTAGGAGAGAGGCGCACGAGGGCGCTAATACGTTTGGGGGCGCACGAGGGCGCCTCTAGCGGAACGGTGGGCCCTTAGGTAAGTGGTCCTAGGTTCCGAACGTAGGCTCGTAATACCATGTCAAAATGAGAGAAGTGATTGCACTAGGAAAATGGTGGGTACAAGTAGGAAACCCTAAATGTATTGTACCCCATAGTAACTACCCCGCTACAGCCTAACCAAACTGTAGCAAATATAACATTTGACACTTAGCAGATGTGGAAGCAGAGTTTAAGATTTTACACGAGCACCGGCTACTGACAAAGGGTTCCAAGTGCGAGTTCTTCCAGGGCAGACTAGAGTTTTTGGAGCACGTTATTTCGGAGGCTGGGGTTGAGATTGACCCAAGGAAGCTGGACACGGTCAAAGTCTGGCACCCCCCGACAAACAACACGGAGCTGCAAAGTTTTTTGGGGTTCGTTAATTACGTCCGTCGGTTCGTCCCCAACATGGCCCGCTTAACAGCCCCACTCACGGATTTGCTACGCAAGGGGTCGCTTTTACGTGGGGGGAGAAAGAGCATGCTGCCTTCTCTACCCTGAAAAATGTTCTCTGTTCACCACCCGTCCTGCGCATCGCCGACCCACACCGCCCATTCGAAGTCGTTACCGACGCAAGCGACATTGCCATCGGAGCCGTACTGCTACAGGACTTCGGCAACGGCCTACAGCCCATCGCATACGAGTCACAAAAGCTTCATCCGCCCGAGAAAATTTACCCGATACACGACCGCGAAATGCTTGCGATCGTGCACGCGTTCAAAGTGTGGCGCTGTTACTTGACCGGCGCAGACGTTACAGTACGGACAGACCATAAATCACTACATTACCTCCGCGCACAGACCCACCTCAACCCACGACAGATTCGCTGGCTCGATTTTCTTGAGTCAAATTTCCACTACACGGTCACCTTCAAAAAGGGAGCCTCGAACATCGCCGATGCACTAACCCCCCCCACTGCCCACATCCACGCAATACTACTCGCCCTGACCAGTCCCCTACTAACAAGCCTATTTTCCCACGGGTACCAAACAGATCCATTCTTCACAGGAGGAAATTCGCAGCAGTTCGCAGCAACAAGGGGAGTCTATTACATAAAAGCCGGGACCGACCGCATCTGGGTGCCTAGGTATACACTGCTACGGGAATTACTGTTACAGGAGGCACACGATGGAGTTACCTCGGGACATTTTGGGGTAGAAAAAACACGGCAGCAGCTGCAGCGGTATTATTACTTGCCCGAGATGTTGACCGACGTACAGCGACACGTGGCATCGTGTCCCACTTGCCAGCTCATGAAATCATCAAGGCAGCAGCCAGCAGGACAGTTGCAGCCGATACCACCCCCAGAGCGTGCTTGGCAGTAGGTGACAATGGACTTCGTCACGGGGTTACCGGCCGGGGCGAGTGGGAACAACGCGATCCTGGTCGTCGTCGATCGACTGACGAAAATGGCACATTTCGCAGCCTGCAAAAAATCAATAACAGCCAAAGAAACAGCACGCCTCTTCATCTCCACCGTTGTTCGACTGCACGGGATACCAGCAGCAATAATCAGCGACCGCGACACGAAATTCACCAGCAACTTCTGGCGGAACTTGTGGCAGCAGTTTGGCACGCGACTACAGTTCAGCTCCTCGTACCACCCCGAAACCGACGGACAGACGGAACGGACAAATCAGACCATGGAACAACTCATCCGAGCCACGTGCGACGACTCGACCACCTGGGAACAGCAACTGCCACTAATCGAGTTCGCGTACAACAATTCACCCTCCGCCACGACTCAACAGTCATCGTTTTACTTGAACTACGAACAAGACCCAACAGTACCCATGACCCCGAATCCCGACTACCCAGTGCCACGAGCACAACAGTTCGCCGAAATATTACAAGCAGCACGGACCCGGGCAGCAGACGCGATAAAAAAATCGAACATCGTCGCTAAACGCAACGCGGACCGCCACCGCAGACCTGTCACTTACCAGCCCGCCGACCTAGTTTTACTTGACAACCAGAACCTCTGCCTGCCCATCACCCCAGAACTCCGCCCCCGATATTGTGGACCATTTCGCATCAACCACATGATCACACCCGTCACCGCCCACCTCCTCCTCCCCGCTGACTGGTACGTCAGCCCCTCATTCCACGTCAGCCTGCTTTGCCCCTACGTCCCGTCCACAAGCCAACTCCCACGCAATCGCCCAGCCAGCATAACATGACCGCCGACTGAACCAATCATCACCCCGGAGAAGATTTTGAGTCACATAGTTCGCGACCCTCGAGGAGCCCGAAGGATCGAGTTCCTGATCCGCTGGAAAGACCGTACACCCACCGAAGACAACTGGGTTCCCCTGGACAGAATCAAAAACCACCTCGTCCTCACCGAGTATCTGCGCAGCCGAAACTTCAGGGATGTACACGCCCTTTCGTAAGGAAGACCTCCTTAGGGGGGGGGGGGGGGGGGGGTAGTGTAAGGAAATTCCTTTTCCCTACTTCGCGTCCCTGCTCAGTGCGTACACCACTGTAGCACCACAGTCACCACCGTTACCATTCGCAACTCTCGCATCGACAATCCTCCCGCCACCTTCATACGTTGCACCCCGACCTCACGGCTCGGCACCCGCGCTCCGGGCCTCCGCTTCGACACTTTTCCAACCCTCAGTCCTAGGCCCGTCGCGCGATAACCACAGTCCATTACTGTTACCACTGCAGTTTCGCTATGTTATGAATGAACTTGCAGAGTGCGCAATAAAATGAATAACGAGAATGATGGATTACTGAATTACTGAATGACGATACAATGGAAGTGACGAGACCTAAATAGGGGAAGTCCTAGCAAGGCGGGAAGGTTGGGCGAGGATGGCTCGGTGATGGATGCGATTGGAGCGGAGGCCGACTCGGGAGTGGTTCGGCCGACGAAATAGGCCGAACAGGTTCGTCGCGTGACCTTCGGGATCTACTCGCTAATAACTGACTACAGTAAGGAATTATAATTCTTTACACGCTATATATTCTTCGCTCACGCCTTCGCTCATTGTACTTTTGCTTAGATAGTGCAATTCTCGCTCGCTCACTCAATTTGTAAGGATTTACAAATCCTTATTAAGGCACTCGTTAGCGAGGCCATCCCGAGGGTCACGCGACGAACCTGTCCTTCCTATTTCGTTGCACCGAACCATCCCGAGTCGCCTCCGCACCAATCGCAACCATCACCGAGCCGTCCTCGCCCAACCTCCCCGCCTAGCTAGGACTTCCCCTATTTAGGCCTCGTCACTTCCATTGTATCGTCATTCAATAATCAAACATTCTCGTTATTCGATTTACTGCGCACTCTGCAAGTTCATTCATAACACAATTGCACTCGTAAAAATCGCACTTGTTAGAAACGCTACCATTGCCATCAAGTATTCCGCCAATTTTTGCAAGTTTATCGAGGCTCTGACCAAAAGCGGGCGTTGCGGAGTTGTTGACCGTTGAGTTGCGTGGGCGACTCGCCATTCGTCATTTATATCAATGGTTCACCGTTTGATTATTTTTGTACAGTACAAGAGTGCATAGTGGCAGTCGGCTCTTGCGCTCTATTCGGTTCAGTTTAGTCTCCCTACAAAATCTGGGCAGAGATTAACCGTTATCACGTGTACAACCCAACTGCACGTTTTGGTCATTACGAAGTCATTCTCGTATGTGTGGTGGAGCATTCCCGCCACATCGGACCAGCGCATCTCATCCATCCAATCTCTACAGTCTCGAATTTTACGTTTACCACTGAACTTTTCAATAAATACATTAATACTAATTATGCCTATCAAAATGAAAGAGGAATGGTTGCACTATGAGAGTTGGAGTACAAATAGCAATCCCTAACTTTGTGTACCCCCTAAAAGCTAACCCACTACAGCCTACACAATAACAACACATATAATGTTTCACACACCCCCATAGGCAAAGTGGGGGAGAACAAGGGGTCACAAGACCAGTCAAGAAAGGCAAGCAAGCTCAGGGTGGATCACAACGTCACCACACAATCCGAGCACAAGCAAAGGGCCACAAGGCAGTTCACATGCAGAGGTATATATATAAGTAGTACGGACAGCAAGGGTGATCTCAACCTAGCAGAGCAAACAGGCATGAGCATATATAAAGATCACAGTACAGGCAAAGCCTACAACAAGTGAGACAAAGTGGGCACTAGCCCCAACAAACTACAAAAGCGCTGATGATCACCAGGCTGAAGTGCCTTGGTGAAAACATCAGCGGTGTTGGCCTGAGAGGCCACGTAGCGCAGACGAAGCTGACCACGCTGCTGAAGCTCACGAGCAAGGAAGTAACGGAGAGCGATGTGCTTCGTTCTGTGCTCCAGTCTGTGCTCCTGACACAAGGCAATGGCAGCCTTGTTGTCGACGTACAGCACTAGAGGAGAACTAGGCCGTTCTCCAAGGTCAGTCAACAGGTAGGTGAGCCAGCGTAACTCCTGTGCAGCCATGGCTGTGGCATAGATCTCAGCCTCACAACTGGAGCTGAGAACAGAAGAAGAACGAGTAGAGCGCCAAGAAACTGAACCAGAGCCAAGGCTGAAGGTGTAACCCTATGACGACCGCTGAGTAGCCTGGTCGTCAGCCCAAGAAGCGTCTGAGTGCCCAGTGAGAACAATTGAGCTCCCTCCTCCAAGCACGAGCCCCATGCCTGATGTACTGCACAAGTAACGCAATACCCTCTTTCCAGCATCCCAGTGCACCTTTCGGTGACGACCAGGAGCCACGTAGCGAGCCAGAAGGCTAAGAGGGTATGCTAGGTCAGGACGAGTGCAAGTCATCAGGTACATGAGGCAACCAACTAACTCTGGGTAAGGACCACTCGACTCTACGGACTCATCCGAAGGCAGAGCTGAGAGCGAGTGACCTATAGCCAGAGGAGTGGCCTGTGCTGAGGACCAGGTGAAGCCGAAGCGCTGAAGGACCTGCTGCACCATGTGTGACTGAGTCAGGGTAATGGTGCGGTGTGCTCTGTCCCGGGTGATCTGCAAGCCAAGGTAGCAACGTAGTTCACCCAGGTCTGTGCACGTGTGTCTCTTCTGCAGCTCCAACTTCACGTGGGCGAGAGACTCAGTGTCAGCTGTGGCAAAGACCAAGTCGTCGACGTACACGAGGATGTAGAACGGCGGCAGCGAAGTGTCGGTGCATAGAAACAGCGACGGGTCAGCAGTAGAAGGAGAGAACCCAAGTGCCGCAAGAGTAGTCCTCAGTGTGTCGTGCCACTCACGTGGCACGTGGCGGAGACCGTAGACCGGCCGGCGGAGGCTCCACTGGTGTGAGAGTACGACGGCTTATGCCAGCTATGCTTGCTTGCCTTTACTTAATCATGCTGTTTCTAGCATAGGATAATTATATGCATGCATGAATTGCTTGATTTCCTAGGCTATGTGCTTTCCTATATTTTATTATAGTTATAGCACCGAGCTAGGTTGCGTGCACCGAATTCTGGCTTTTCGGTTGCCACCGAATTGCCTTCTACCGAATTCGGTAAGGATCCGTTCGGGACGCTACACGGCCCGCGGAACCTTCGCGTAACACCTGGTTACGGGGCCTTGTGTCGAGCCTATATATAGCCTCGTGTTGTACCCAGGTGAACATTCAATTCGACTCAATTCTCATTCTCTTTTCTGAACTCGATCCTAGATCCTGGACTGAACAAACAGACAGTCAAAAACAAATATCCCATACCGCGCATAGACGACCTACTCGATCAACTGCGTGGAGCAACAGTATTTTCGAAGCTGGACCTACAATCGGGCTACTGGCAGATCAAGATGGCAGACAACTCCGTCCACAAGACAGCGTTCCGGACCAGATACAGCTCCTATGAATACTTGGTGATGCCGTTCGGACTCTGCAACGCACCAGCAACGTGGACCCACGGAAGATCGAAGCCGTCAAGAAGTGGAAAGTACCGGAGAACGTAAAGGAGTTACAGCAGTTCCTAGGCTTCGCCAACTACTACAACAGGTTCGTGCCGTAGTACGCTAAGATAGCAGCGCCACTGACCGGCCTACTGAAAAAGGATACGCCCTACAAATGGGATACCCCTCATCAGCAAGCCATGGAGCAGCTACAGACAGCACTGACTACAGCGCCAGTGTCAGTAGATCTGCACTGTGGATGCCCGATTGATCCTACGGGGGGTTACAGGCGCGTTTGCCTGGGGGGTTATGGGCGCACTCTGACCCGCTACTTAACAAGCCCTTTTATCCCAATGGTCTAGTGGTTGGGATTCTGACATGGTGTTAGAGTGGTCTCGGGTTCGAATCCCGGTGTATGCACATGTTGGCCGTTGCCGCTGTGCTCAGTCCTGGGCCTCCCAGTCTGGGGGGGTGTCAGTAGATCTGCACTGTGGATGCCCGATTGATCCTACGGGGGGTTACAGGCGCGTTTGCCTGGGGGGTTATGGGCGCACTCTGACCCGCTACTTAACAAGCCCTTTTATCCCAGTGGTCTAGTGACTGGGATTCTGACAGCCAATACTCATCTTGCCGGATCAAGACAAGGACTACGTGGTGGAAGCAGACGCTAGTGACCAAGCAGTCGGAGCAGTACTGATACAGGATCACGGACGCGGTTTGCAGCCCATCGCCTACCTCAGTAAGAAGCTACACGGAGCATAACTAAACTACCCCATTCACGACAAGGAAGCCTTAGCGATAGTCATAGCCTTCAAGGCGTGGAGGTGTTACCTAGAGGGAGCCAAGGCTACGGTCTATACTGACCACTGCAGTCTCAAATACCTGAAGTCATAGCCGACACTCTCACGACGACAGGTGCGTTGGGTGGACTTCCTGGAAACTCACTTCCACTACGACATCGTCTACAAGCCCGGGCTACACAACAAGGCAGACGCGTTGAGCCGCCCCGGACATGTAGCAGGCATCCAACTCGACGGGATGAACCCTCTGCTCAAGGGTCTATTCCAACATGGGTACTCCGTGGACACAGAGATTGCTACAGCACAGACCAAGAAGCTATTACAGTGGGAGAAAGACTTAGCTGTAAGGAAGGGTTCAGGAAAGATTTGGGTACTGAATTACGCCCCGCTACGGCAGATCCTATTGGAGGAGTTTCACGACGTACCATACGCGGGACATTTCGGGAGCAACAAGACGTTAGCAGGGATAGCGAAGTATTACTACTGGCCCGAGATGGCAGCAGACGTGCAGCAGTTCGTCACCTCATGCGACACATGCCAGCGGATGAAGAGCAGCAAGCAGAAAAAAACAGGGTTACTTCAGCCTCTACCCGTACCGGAGCAGCCATGGCAGGTCGTTAGCCTCGACTTCATCAACGGACTTCCTTCGACCTCACAGGGGCACGATTCCATCCTCGTAGTCATCGATAAGTTCTCCAAAATGGGTCACTTCATACCGACCAACACCACAGCTACAGCTGAAGCAGCTGCTCGCCTCTTCTTCGACCGCATCATCACCATCCACGCCATCCCCGCTACACTCATCTCAGACAGAGACCCAAAATTCACCAGAAAGTTCTGGAAGGAGGTCATGGGACTGTTGGGGACAAAGCTTGCAATGTCTTCAGCATACCACCCCCAGACTGATGGACAGACAGAGCGACTCAATCAAGTGGTTGAACAGTTACTGCGCACAGCTTGCAAGGACAACGTCAGCCACTGGGACACACAGTTACCGACCCTAGAGTTCGCTTACAACAACGCATCACATGCGGCCACAGGGAAAACTCCTTTCTTCCTGTGTTACGGACAGGAACCACTCGCACCAAAGCAGCCAACTACACCGGCACAAGTCCAAGCCGCACATGACTTCGTCACCACCATTCAGCAGCTATGGGAGAAGACTCAGCGACGATGCAGACCTCCCAGAAGCAGTGTGCCAATCGTCAGCGACGTGATCACTCAGTAGCAGTCGGAGATCAGGTGCTTCTTGACACGCGCAACTTGAACCTGTCTCACCTCCCATCCAAACTCCGGCCTCGCTTCTGTGGTCCTTTTCTCGTTGAGGCACAGGTGACACCAGTTACATTCCGCTTGCGCTTACCAGATACGTGGAAGCCTCACAATGCTTTCCATGTGCAGCTACTGAAACCCTACAAGGACCCCAACCAACAGTTCAAGGGACGGCAGCTACCGCCACCTCCACCTGTTCTTGTGCAAGATGAACCCGAGTACGAGATCGAGCGCGTTCTCTCTCATCGGTGCCGTGGCGGCAAGACCCTCGAGTTCCTGATACGCTGGAAGGGATACGACCCCACTGAGGACAGTTGGGTTGCAGAAGCTGATATGGGCAACGCACGCCGTGCTCTCAAGGACTATCTTATCAAGCAGGGTGTATCTCACGCCACCCAGCTTTGAGGGGGGGACGTGTGAGAGTACGACGGCTTATGCCAGCTATGCTTGCTGGCCTTTACTTTATCATGCTATTTCTAGCATAGGATAATTATATGCATGCATGAATTGCTTGATTTCCTAGGCTAGGTGCTTTCCTATATTATATTATAGTTATAGCACCGAGCTAGGTTGCGTGCACCGAATTCTGGCTTTTCGGTTGCCACCGAATTGCCTTCTACCGAATTCGGTAAGGATCCGTTCGGGACGCTACACGGCCCGCGGAACCTTCGCGTAACACCTGGTTACGGGGCCTTGTGTCGAGCCTATATATAGCCTCGTGTTGTACCCAGGTGAACATTCAATTCGACTCAATTCTCATTCTCTTTTCTGAACTCGATCCTAGATCCTCACAACAGGGTACCAGGAGGGAACGACCTAGTGAAGCCAGGAGGACGGCGTAGCCAGATCTCCTCGTGCAGACTGCCCTGCAAGAAAGCTGTGCTGAAGTCAAGAGAGTGAAGCTCGTAGTCACGCTGAGCAGCGACGTGCAGCAGAACCCGAAGAGTGGTCATCTTCGGGGTCGGGGAGAAGGTCTGAAAGAAGTCAACTCCCTCTTGCTGACTAAAGCCTCGAGCAACGTAGCGTGCCTTGAAAACAAGCGGAGAACCCGGCGGCCGCTTCACCCTGAAAATCCACATGCCACTGACGATGTTCGCCCCCAGGTGGGGGAACCTCGTCGACGTAGGTGCCTGTGGACTTCCAGGAAGCCATCTTTGTGTCCATGGCTGACTGCCACTGAGAGGAGTAGGGACCCTCGATCGCCTCAGCGTACGATCGAGGAGTCGGGATGTCTGGTGCATCCGGGTCTCCCTCAGGGGCAACTAGCATGGACACGAGATGGGGCGCGGCGGCTGCAAGACACTCAAGGTCCTCCTGTCTGTCCTCAAGGACGTCCGTGCTCAGAGCACACTCACCCCCGAGAGACGGAGGACAGAGAGACTCAGACTCAGCGATCAGACTGGCAACGTAGTCTAGACGACAGCGAGCAGCAAAGTCGACAAGCTCAGCAACTAGAGCAGATGCAGCAGCAGACTCAAACGAAGGGTCAGTGACAGCAGTGGCAAGGAGACGCGTAACAGTAGGACTGGCAGCACGAAGAGAGTCAGACACAGGGTCAGCAAGAGCAGGAAGAGAGGACTCAGGAGGAGACGGCAGAGGGACACGCTGTGGAGCAGTGGAGGGACGCAGAGACATCCGGTGTGTGTCAGGGACTAGTGGCGGACGCTCACGCTGAGTACGGCGACTGGTGGAAGTAGTACAAACAGGCGACTCAGGACTGGACACAGGCGACACAGGGCGAGACTCAGGCTGACGACGCTCTGTGAGGCCGGCTGTAGGACCAGTGTGAGGAGAAGGACTAGGAAGTGGCGAGGCAGGCGGTAGCTGTGACTGCGACTGGACCGGCGGTGGACACTCTACAGAGGGAGGGAGACAAGGCGGAGGTGACTGACCAAGAACCTGCTTAAGGAGTGGAACAAAGTATGGCCGCGGCCGTGAGGTGCCCCCTGCAGCAGCAGAGACAGCACCAGAAACTCCCGCAGTTCCAGCAGCACCCCCAGCACCTCCAACGCCCGGGTCTGCAGCATCAGCAGCAGCTCCAACGCCCGGGTCCGCAGCACCAGTGGCAGCTCCAACACCCGGGTCCGCAGCACCAGCAGCAGCTCCAACGCCCGGGTCCGCAGCACCAGCAGCAGCTCCAACGCCCGGGTCCGCAGCACCAGCAGCAGCTCCAACGCCCGGGTCTGCAGCACCAGCAGCAGCTCCAACGCCCGGGTCCGCAGCACCAGCAGCAGCTCCAACGCCCGGGTCCGCAGCACCAGCAGCAGCTCCAACGCCCGGGTCTGCAGCACCAGCAGCAGCTCCAACGCCACTAGGAGCGCCACTCCTGAGACTGCAGCGACGTGCGTACCACTCTCGAAGACGCTGGGGAGAGGGCAGCTCGCGCCTAGGCGAGGAAGCACGAGCACCAGCTCCAGTAGTACCCCTAGCTCCAGAAGCACCTCTCCTGAGGCTGCAGTACTGTAAGTACCACTCACGCAGCTGCTGTGAGGAGAGAGCTCCTCCAGGCGTAGCACTCCGAGGCTCAGCACCCCCTGACTCAGCACCCCTAGACTCAGCACAAGCAGGCTCCGCACTCCCAAGCTCAACACCCCCAGGCTCAGGACCCCCAGGCTCAGGACCCCCAGACTCTGCACCACCAGTCTCAGCAACCCCGGGCTCCGCACGCTCAGGCTCAGCACCCCGAGCAGGACGAGAGTCAACAGCTACCTCGACAGGCTCAACCCGGTCTACCTAGGACACACCTGAGGGAGCGGCACCCTGAGGGGGGAGGGGGTCTACTGCAGCAGCACCTGGCACGAGGAAGAGAGGCGGGGGAGGGAGCGGGGCAGTGCGGTAGGGGAAGAGTCGGTAGAACGGTACCGACTCGTCAAAGGTGACGTCCTGAGAGGCGAGGACACGGCGCGAGGCTGCGTGGTAAAACTGCCAACCAGACACGTCCGGGACAAAGCCGAAGAAGACACAGGGAACAGCACGGGAGGAGAGCTTGTCCGCTGACGTATCGCGGACAAAAGCCCGAGATCCCCAGACCCGAAAACGCGACGCATCGCCAACCTCTCCCATCCAACGCAGTGTCGGGGAAGTCTCCGGCAAGGAGACCCGGGGCCAGAGGTTGAGCTGATGCGCAGCGTATCGGACTGCAAACGGCCACAGAAAGTGGGGGGCAGCCGCATGGATCAAGGAGGTACGAGCGACCTCCATGACCAAGCCAATGCGGCGCTCAGCAACCCCATTCTGCTGTGGAGAGGCCGGAAGCGTGAACGACTGGCGGATGCCGTGCTCCGCACAGTAGGCTGCCAAGAGGTCGGAGGAGAACTCACCACCTCTGTCAGAGTGCAAGCGCAGGATAGGGAAGTCCGAGTGGAAACGCTCGCTGAGCTGGAGACGAGAAGCGCGGATCCAAGGGATCAAAACATCAGGGACCTCACCCTTGGTGCGCAAGGGGAAGACCGTGGTGTAGCGCGAGTAGTCGTCAACAACTATCAGGAAGTACCTCTCCTGACCCTGACCAAGGACGCGGGCGGGGCCCCACACGTCCATGTGGAGCGTCTGTAAGGGAGCAGTCGTCTGGGGAAACGAGGAGGAGTGAGGAGTGACGCGCTGCCGCCCCTCGACACAAGGAAGGCAGGGAGGAGCAGGAGAGGGTGGGAGGGGAGGGAGAACCCTGGGAAGACCAGAGACAAGGTACCGCTTGTGCATTGCCCGAAGGCGTTGCACGGACGGGTGACCAAGGCGGTGGTGCCAGAGGACCGTCTCGTGCGCCAGAGAGCGGCACGAGCAGGGGGCAGACAGCTGACCTGACGCAGACGCAGACGCAGCTACCTGAGGGGACTCAGTAGTCAGTGTGTACACGTCCGACCCCGGCTGCCATGTAAAGGTAGCCAGGTGACGGCCCGTCCGAGCACACGTGCAGTGTGTCACGCGCTCGTAGGCAGGGGTGAGCTGATGGACACCCCTGTCCTGGAGCGCACTACCCGCCACCAAGTTCGTAGAGAACGAGGGGAGGTAGAGACCGGATAGTGTGCCCGACGGGACGGCCGGACAAGGGAGAACAGTGGAGGAGGTCGCAAGGACTGGACCCCCATAGGGGTCAGCGAGAGAGATTGCAACGGGCCGAGCAAGCTGCTCAAGAGCCGTGCGGTCATGAAAGAAACAGCGGGAAGCACCTGAGTCTGGTGTAAAGGTGTGCAGTGCCTCAGTCGACTCAGTAACAGTGGACGCAGACGCACCAGCACCTAGAGCAGCAGCCTCACCAGCACCTGGGGTAGCAGACACTCTAGCACCTAGAGCGGTAGCATCACCAGGTCGAATGCCTGGATCGGGCGGAACACTCAGGTACTGGGCTCCCTCTCCACTAATAGACATCACATACATGGCAGAGAGAATAGCATCAAAGTCTAGCGCAAAGATATCAATGTTTTGTTTCATCAGATCAGCCCAGCGGGGCAGCTCAGTGGCGTCAGGGAACTGAGTACGCCAAGCGTCGTCAAGGCGGGAGAAGTAGCGCTGCGTGGGGTGCGCCCTCCCACACGTTTGACCAGTGCGGTCACCAGTGCGGATGATGTACGTGCAGCTAAGGCCACTACCCCCCCCCTGCCGAGTGTACCACTCACGGAGTTCCTGGGGCGACGGAGAGTGCTGTAGGCTTTGGCCACCACCAGTGCCTCCACGACCACCACCGCCGCCACCACCGCCTCGACCACCTCCTCCCCTGCCGCCGCCGTGTCCACCGCCGCCCCCACCACCGCTCCCGCCCTTGCCACCGCCCCCGCCGTTGCCACCACCACCCCAACCACTGCCGCTAGCACCCCCAGCCCCGCCACCACCCCCACCGCCACCACCACCCCCACCACCGCCTCCCCCGCCGTCACCTCCGCCGCCCTTGCCCCCTTTTCCCTTGCCGCTGCGGCGCCCGCTCGAAGCAGACGCAGCCCCGACCTTCTCAGCACCAAGGAGGTCGACAGCGGAAGCAGAGGCGACAGAGGGAAGAAGAGGGGAAGGGGAACACCCCTCAAAGAAAGGGGTGCGGGGGTCGCCACGAGAGGCACCTACAGCGACGATGCTAGCCTCAGCTGCAAGCAGTTCCTTCTCGAGGAGGGCAATGGTGAGCTCAGTGGGGCAGCGAGCTAGGAAGTGGTCCCTGACAGCACGCAAAGTGTCAGGGAGGCGGGTGACTAGGTGGTAGAGAGTGAGCCAGAGCGGGGGGGGGTTGGTGGCAAGAAACTCGTCGGGCATGGCGGCACGAAAGCAGGCCTCACCAGTACGGAGGTGCGTGATGAGGTCAGCGACTGTGTGGAACGAGGCTAGGTCGGGAAACAAGTAGGGGAGTGAGAGACGGCCTAGCGCAGCAGAGGCAGGTGAGGAGTAGCGGGCAACGACAGCAGTGTACAGTGCCTGTGCAGTCTTGTGCTGTCCAAAGTGCTCGCGCTCGTCTATCGGCAGGGAGTTGCGAATAGCGAAGCGGGCGTGGGCGTCACAAGTCTGCCACTGTGAGCGGGCAGTGCTGTCAGCAGTAGCAGTAGGAGTAGTACTTTCCACTTCTTGACGGCTTCGATCTTCCGTGGGTCCACGTGTACGCCCTCGGCACTCACCATGTGCCCGAGAAACTGCACCTTCTTCAGGGCGAAGTCGCTCTTTGACAGCTTCACGTAGAACTTGTTTTTCCGCAGGATCTCGAACACCTTCCGCAGATGCTCCACGTGCTCCTTCATGTTCTTGGACTAGATGAGGATGTCGTCGAGGTACACCACCACGCATTCGTCCAGCAGGGGTCGTAAGATGTGATTCATCTCCGCCTGAAACGTTGCTGGTGCGTTGCAGAGTCCGAACGGCATCACCAAGTATTCGTAGGAGCCGTATCTGGTACGGAACGCTGTCTTGTGGACGGAGTTGTCTGCCATCTTGATCTGCCAGTAGCCCGATCGTAGGTCCAGTTTCGAAAATAATGTTGCTCCACGCAGTTGATCGAGTAGGTCGTCTATGCGCGGTATGGGATATTTGTTTTTGACTGTCTGTTTGTTCAGTGCGTGGTAGTCGATGCACATCCGTAGACTGCCGTCTGGTTTTGGAGTGAAGAGAACTGGTGCGCCGTAGGGAGAGGTGGATGGGCGGATAAGTTGTCTGTCCAGTAGATACTCTATCTGTTTTTCATGTCTGTCAGTTCAGTTGGACTCAGTCGGTATGGTGCACGTGAGACGGGTTTCGCACCTGGTTCCTCCACGATCTCGTGCTCGTGGGTGCGTGCTGGAGATACGCCTGTGGGTAGGTCGTCGAGCATTATATCCTTGTACTGCTCCAAGACCTCCTCCTCTGCTGCTGCTATAACCAGTGCTAAGTAAACCGTGTTACTCTCGTTCACTGTCCGTTCGAACCGTGCCAGTGTCGTTTCAGGAACGCTCCCTGTATCCGTCAAGCTTCGCAGCTCCACTCGTTTCCCGTTGTTGTAGAGGCACGTTTTGCTGTTGACCCAATCGATCTCGGGGTTGAACTGCTTCAGGAAATCTCGCCCCAAGATAAAATCTAATCCCTTGATGTTCGTGATCGGCAACGTCGGCTTCCACCTCAACGCCCCTATCTGCAGCTGCAGTGTTGACTTTCCGTGGATGGGAAGCTTCGTACCGTCCACCATCGTTGCCGTAAACTGGGTTTCTTCTTAGGAATCTCCAATTTTCTCCAACGTCCCGCGGTCGCACACCGAGTGGGACGCACCACTGTCCACCAGGGTCTGGAGGCGACGCCCGTTGCAGATCACCTCAAGTACTAGTGGTTGCTGCGGCTCCGAGTGTCCGTAGATGGTATCGCTTATAGGATCGTAGGGTACGTCGAGTATGTTATCCCTAGGTCGTGCGCTCAAAGATGCAGCTTCAGTATCAGTTTTCAACTGAGAAAGGTTAGAAGGATTTATCCGAGGCCGATTCGGCTTCTCTTGGGCCTGGAACCTTCCACTAAGCCTTTGCAGCTGTGTAGGCTTCATCTGTGGGGAACAGGGAGCCTTTAAACAGTGCTGCTGGGAGAGAATATTAACTCCTCGGAACGCTCGACCCGTATTAGCGCTCTGGAGTAGGGTCCCCATAATACCCGGTACCGGTTTAATTTCTGACTCTCCCTTAATAAAGGCTTGAAACCCACGAGAAGTAATATTCTTACTTGTCGGGGTATACGGCTGGAGTTTCCCGGTCGGTGCAGGGTCTTGTTTCGCGGATCCTCCATTAGTCTCGGCGATTTCCCCTGGTGCCGGCTGGTCGTGACGTTTTAAATTTGCGCCACCATATTCTCCTTTTTTCGCCCTCTCCGAAGTTGCCACGTTGTCCGTTTTCTGCTTCGGGGGTGCCTCACTGTTCTTGTCCTTCAGCTGCGCACACCTTCTCTTCATTTTCCAACACGCCAAGATACGATGTCATGTAGCGCCGCAAAATTTGCACGTCTCATTATTTGCTAGCCGCTGCTCCACATTGCCCTCGTCGTTCTCCATCATGTCGGCAGTTGTGGGTGGTGCCAATCGCCCCATGCCACTAGTTGGCTTGTTGCGTCGTGTTCCGTAGTAGCTACTGTTCAACGTGTCGAACTGTTCGATCAGTGCTGCCGGAACCTGCGCCCACGTCCCCTCGCCTTGGACTATTCTGTTGTTGATCCACTCTAGAGCTGGGCCTCGTAACAGTGTTGCTGCGAGCCGTATGCGCATTGCGTCTTTTGTCGGGGTCGTGCATCTAACGGCTTCGAAGTAAATTTCGAGTTCAGCTACAAATCGACGAACGTCGTTCCTTTTTACTGTAGGATCGAACGCCTCCGGTAGCCTCAGCTTCACTGCTTCGAGGTTAACTGTAGCTGCCGCCGTTGTCGCATGTAGAATTGTCGGTGTAGCCGCTGCTGCTGCTGCTACTGTTGTCGCTGCTGCTGTGGCGGTTGCCGACTGGTTCGCAAGGAGTTTTTCGAGTTGTGGGAGCGCTGCACGTATTTGCTTATGCTCAGCACGTAACTCCGCGATCTTCTGTACTGAAATATCTCTTTTTTCCCTCCATTTGGCGATTTACAGGAAGATGCGCGACGAAACAAATCGAATTCTAGGTGCTGGTCGACTTACTGCGAGTCAAATTGAATGTAGAATTGACGAGCGCGAATTCTGTAGGTTGCGTAAATCTCCCTTAGGCGAAATTCGCGTCCGATCTTGGCCGTTGAGGAGAAAATCGATCCGACGTTCCAAATTCCAACTTTTTTGGGCGAAATTCTCTGGGCCGTTGAGATGAAACTCGATCGAACGGTCGAAACTCCAACCTTTCCACCAGTAAATCTGAGGGGTGTTCGAAAACCGAATCGAGGGGGACTTAGAAAAATTGCGCGGAACTGGTTTGACATACCCGTATCGGCGCTTTCGTCGTCGCCCCCGCGGTTTTTAAAGGCCGGAACTAAGCGGTTGAAGACCTCGCGTGTAAACCCGCTCTGATTACCAAGTGTGAGGGTCTGGGATCGAGCTCAGAAAAGATGATTCAAATTGAATTGAATGATCACATGGGTACAGCACGAGGCTCTATATAGGCTCGACACAAGGCCCCGTAACCACGTGTTACGCGAAGGTTTCGCGGGTCGCGAAGCGTCCCGAACAGATCCTTACCGAATTCGGTAGAAGGCAATTCGGTGGCAACCGAAAAGCCAGAATTCGGTGCACGCAACCTAGCTCGGTGCTATAACTATAATAAAATATAGGATAGCACCTAGCCTAGGAAATCAAGCAATTCATGCATGCATATGATTATCCTATGCTAGAAATAGCATGATAAAGTAGAGGCAAGCAAGCATAGCTGGCATAAGCCGTCGTACTCTCACACACCTGCCCCCGGGCCCTGAAGGGATGTGAAACGGGCCAAGGTAGCATCGTCACGAGCCAAGCGGCGCAGTGCCTAGAGCTCCTCTACAGCTAACTGCCGCTGACGCGCCTGGAAAAGCCGAACAGGAGGGGCCTCTACGCACAGAGGTAAGCCCGGTATCTCGTGGCGGATAGTCGCTGGCAGCTGCTCGAGAGCCTTGACAAACCACGGGTCAAGAAACTCTGCCCCTGTCGAAGTGGTGAGGTACTCAGCAAACATCGCCTCCTCACCCGCCACCCCTAACTGTGCAATGTCCCGCGCGGCCTACGCCCACCCGCAAACATAGGACAGTGGGCTCAAAGAGGCCGCCGCCCGGATCCCGAACCCACCGAGACGCACAGGGAGATGCAGCTGCATGCGTGCGCGCCTAGACCGGTCGGGGTCCTGCTCCCAAGTGCCAGGTGGGAAAAGCTGCTCAAAGCAATCCTCTAAACAGCTGTCCCAATCCCTAAAAGCCTCAACCACCTCCGGACGCGGCGGCATAGTCCGGGCGAGGTACATCGGCCGCGCTGAAATTGCAATGGCGAGGAGGTGTGAAGCCATCTGGGGGTGGTCGAGCAAGGGGAGCCATGGCAGTGGCGCTTGCAACTGTCGAAGCCGCTCCCGTAGTCGGACCACCTCCCAAACCTCCTCTCCAATAGGCACGCCCACCACAGTAAGACCCTCATCCACCCGCTGCATCCCCAATGGCAGTGCCCGCTCCACCTCCTTGCCCATGCGCTCCCAAAACCGGCACTTGTGCGCCTGCACCTCCAGCCCTACCCACTCCAACCGCTCCCGCAGCACCCCAAAAGCCTCCAGAATCCTAGCCGCTGGCCCCAAAATCTAGGTATCGTCTGCATAGCTGAGGAAAAGCAGGTCCTTGAACTCCCTAGTAACCGGCTCCATCACCTGCTGCTGCATGAACGCGAAAAGAAAAGGGCCGAGCGGGTCCCCCTGCCTCGATCCCCGTGCTGACTCGAGGCTCTGTACGAAAGGGCCCGCTCGGAGGTACAGGTCGCTAGGTGTCCCATAAAAGACACGCAAGAATGGGATCATCCCTGAGAAAGGCGACTCCCGCAGGCCATCGAACATCACATGACCGTGAAACGAATTGAAGGCGTTTGCGACGTCTATTTGTAGCACACACCAGTCGGGGTGAGTGCCCAGCGCTGACCGGAAAGAATGAGTGAGAATCTCCGCCCCGACCCCGGTGCCCGCTCGCAGCTGGTTGCACGGCAGGAAGTAGGAAACCATCGCAGGGCGGAGCGAGATGCAGAGAGCTCGAGCAAGGATACGAGGAAGCACCTCCCCGATCGCCACCGGCCGGACGTCGCCGTTAGGCTTGGAAAGCCCGACTAGGTTGGATGCGGCGAGCCACGGCCGAGCCCGCTCGGAGACCTGTCCCGCCACCCATTGGTTGAACACTTCCAACAGGTGGGAGAGGCAGGTAGGTTCAGTGAGGAAGGTGTCGCGCAGATGCTCTGTGACCCACCCCGATGGCCCTGCTGCTAAGGCTCGAGCGGCTGTATGGATAGCTCTGGCCAGGATGTCGGTCGTGAGTGAAGGCCGCTGAGCGGTATCGATGGTGAAATCGCGGACCCACTGTGGTACCTCGCCTGCGCTAGCCGAGTGCTTCTCTCGCAGCGACTGCACCATGACCTCAGACGGTCGAGCCAACTCCCCTGCTGTAAGGCAGGCCAATCCTCGGCTCCACTCCCCCACTTTGCACCGAGATCGGCACCGTGACAGGCGGATGGCATCCGGGTCATGGTCAGAGCGAGTGTAGGAAAGTGGGCGAACTGCTGGCCGCGCTGCCGCCATGGCAGAGTCGAACAGCTCCCGCCACCTCCCCTCCCAGAATGCACCCAACCGCTCTGTGATCAGCGCCTTCTGACCTATGCCTGGCTTGGGAGGCATGGCTAGGATGAGGCGCGGAAACGCCAAGAGTAGGAGGGTAGCGGCTTCATCTCCCGGCTGGCTCTTCAAGCGCTTAAGGATGCAACAGAGCGCGTCTAAGACCCCCGACCTGGCCCGCTGCGGGATCCGGCGAACTGTCCTCCCTCCAACCGCCTCCACACTGAAAAATGTTTCCCATTCCCATGACGTAACCACAGCCCACGCCTCGTCCCCAAATTCCCGCGGCGCCGATCGCTTCTGCGTGTCGGTCTCCACCAGAGACGGAATCGAGCCGAGAGCCTGTGCACGCCTCTCCGCCTCAGCCGCTCGGCACACCCTCATGTGGTTCGCAGCGGCCCCCCGCGTAGCGAAAGTGTGGAAACACGTGTCGCACGGGAAGCGGGGGCATGGGGAAGGCGGCATGGGAGGTTCTTCGTCCGCCTCTTACTCCTCCGCAGTCGCCATGGGGGTATCAAGCTCCAGAAGTCGACACCACTCCTCCAACTGTCCTCCAATGTCACCACCCCCCCCCCCCCCCCCCCCGACTTCTTAGAGACCTTTGCCACCGCAAACTTCACCTCATCATGCACCCAAGAAGGACCATGCTGGTGCCTGCATCTCAGGGCATGGTGCGGGTCTGCTGGGTCAACATACGCTGTGCCACAAACACACCTCCCCGCCACCTACAACTGCTGAATTGGGAGGCCGAGCCGTGTAGCAGCAGCAATGCCCCACTCAGCCGCAGTGAATGTGAGATCTGAGTGAGCCGGAACCGCCGAAACCCATGCACCTGCCCCCGGGCCCTGAAGGGATGTGAAACGGGCCAAGGTAGCATCGTCATGGTCATTCTCGTATGTGTGGTGGAGCACTCCCGCCACATCGGACCAGCGCATCTCATCCATCCAATCTCTATAGTCTCGGTGAGGAGCACCTCCAAAAGCTGGGGTAACTGCATGGGACTTTGCGGTGCACATCAATTGGAACCATCCATCCTAGAAAGATGGTCAGAGGAGGTACCCTTAGCACCAGCGTATCCGCACATTCTTGCTGATAGCAGCCGTATTTTACCATTGTGCAACAAAATGAACCTCTTTGAATCGAAGAAAAAACGAAACAAACAAAAGTGAGGTGAGGTGACGCACTTCTAATGGGCATATCACATTTCCCGTGCTGCACATTAGGCCAGAGCTGGTTCACAAGACATCATCAACACTAGGCAGCTAGAGACGAGTGCAGTCGAGTTCAAGTGACGAGTGCAGTCGAGTTCAAGTGACGAGTGCAGTCGAGTTCAAGTGACGAGTGCAGTCGAGTTCAAGTGACGAGTGCAGTCGAGTTCAAGTGACGAGTGCAGTCGAGTTCAAGTGACGAGTGCAAATGCATGGTTCTCGTATTGAATACATAGCCTTGAAGTACATGATTACCACTTGCGAAGCAGGAGCTTGAGAAATTACATTCTCCATGGCACACCCTACTGGCGAAGTGAGGGAGCACGACGAGCGAAGGGAGGAGAAGAGACAGAAGAGCAATGCTGGCCCAGAAGGCAAGGGCTCGCGACGCAGAAACCCATTGCTCACCTCATTTTCACACTTTAAACAAAAAGTACATGGTTTTCACCTCCCTGCTTTCATAACTTCTAAAAAAAAAAACATTTGACAGTTTGTGTAAGCTCTCCTATCAATTCCGTGTCAGATAGTTCCTCCACCCTCCACCTCCTCCTGTTATCTCCATCCTATTTCCCTCCTGCTTTTTCTTCTTCACGAGCTATGCGCGCACTGCGAAACAATTAGCTCGCACATCAACGTTAATTCCTATCCGTTCCATCTCGCACCATTTTTTTCCGTCGCTTCCTCTGTCTTTTCTCCGTGATTCATGCTGGATAAACTCTCATAAAGTGAGATCGTATAGTAGAGTAGATAAACACGCAACTCCGCTACGTCATTCTCATTCTTTGCATCATAGACTCTTTTAAGCGTTGGTGAGGTGGGCATTAGGAGAGCTGCTCGAACGGAGCATTTCTCGGATATGGGATTCTTAGAACAGGTGCACCATCAAATTCGTCGCACTATTTAAATCATGCGTTCGATCTTAAATTCCTAGAGCAGATTAGTCCTCAAACAACCTTCCGGTGCCTCCATTCCTTCGCCCTTGTCTCTCTCTACAGGCTGACCACCCCATCGCGTTGGTATACAACGAGCTGCACCCGCAGTGGATCAAGAGCGTCGAATCCTTCCTTCGCCGGCACGGCCTCAGGTCCCTCGCCCTCACCTTCACGGGCAAGGACCAGCTCAGATACCTTGACTCGCCACTCAAGGAGCACCTCAGGTACCTTGATCCGCCACTCTGCCGGCCCTTTACCTCCCTCACCTCCCTCAGTCTCAAGCTGCGCGGCACTGTCGCCGACAAATCCGACAACTATGACTACCGTTACAAAAAACATAAGGAAATTGAGTGGGAAGAGGAGCGGGAGAAGGAATCCTGGACCATCACCTTGGACTGCCCGGCTCTGCAGCGGCTGAAGCTAGGCCGGGGCAAGTGGGGACTCGAGGAAGGCTGGGCTGAGCAGTTCAAGTCGCTGCGCAGTCTGACTCTCAAGCACATGGATTGGAGCTACGTGGATCTTGATTATCTCGCCACGCTCACGCCGCAACTCTCGGAGTTCGTTCTCTATCATAGCTGGGATTTTAACCGCCCATCATCAGGCCCCGGTGGCGACGAAACATTCACTTTCGACTTATCAAAAGCCCAAACCGTCCGCTTTTACTTCCCCCACAGCACCCTCACTCTCTCCCTCGCACGCTCTTCTTCGCTCACAACCTTCACGGCGATGGGGAAACAACTCTTGCTCTCGTGCAAGAGCACAGAACCCCTCACTCTCCAGCACCTCTTGCTGTACGGCCAGCAGCGGCTTGTCATCTCCTCCCTCCGCCTCGCTTCCGTACGAGTTGCCTACCTCAACGGCCCTCCCAAAGACGTGCACCCACGCGATGACAAATTCTCTTCCTACCTGGACTTTCCTGAATTGTCCCTTCAGTTTTTACCTGAACTTTCGCCTGACAGGGAGAGCGTGCACAACTCTACTGCATTTTCCTGGGCTGAATGGCTGCGCAGTATAGCGCCAACAGTGGAGGTGCTTATAATGAGGCATGGGGTGCCTGTAGAGGGGGTTGATGCGGAGTGGAGCAACCTGCGCAGCCTTGGGATTGTCGTGGAGAGAGAGGAGCTGTTTGAGGTGGATTTGAAGGTTGAGAAGCGTCGGGATGATGGAGAGAGGGAGGTCACAGTGGAGGAGTTTCTGCCACAGCAGCGGCAGCAGCAGCGGGAGCACTTGCAGCAGCAAATTTCAAAGCAGCAAGCTTTACAGCAGCAGCTTTTGCAGCAGCAGCAGCAACCGCAGCAGCAGCAGCGGCAGCAGCAGCGGCAGAGGCAGCGGCCGCGGCAGCGGCAGCAGCAGCAGCGGCAGTTGCAGCCGCAGCAGCTTTTACAGCAGTAGCAACGTTTGCAGCAGCTGATTTTGCAGCAGCAAAGTTTGCAGCAGCAGCTTTTGCAGCAACAGCAGCAGCAGCAGCAGCAGCAGCAGCAGCAGCAGGAGGAGGAGGGGGAGGAGGAGCAGGAGGGGCAGCAACAAGAAGTAAGACCTCCGTTTATCTTGGCTCCAAACTTGATAGCAATCTTCTTCCCCACCAGCACATGCGAGGAGCGAACCCTTTCTTCCCTCCGCGAATTTTGTCCCTCTCTCGCCCCGTACTGCATCTCACATCGCTCGTTCTACTGGGAGAAGCAGGGGAGGGAGTTGCCTGAGACCCCTGTGGTGCATGTGAGGGACGCGAAAAGTGGGGTGCCATGCGCTTGCTTTGCAGAGAAGCGGCCGAAGAACGTGAGGGAGAAGATGCACTGTGTGAATGGAGAGCTGGTGGATGGGTATAGTATTTATAAAGAAGAGGCTTATATGTGGAAGTACAAAGGGAGCCAGTGGAGCAGATACTGAGGGGTGACTCTTGAGTCGACTAGAAAATCACTTAAGTACAGTGTTTATGTGGATGAGGCTTATACGTACAAAGGGATCCTGTGTTGACTGGTAGAACAAAGGGATTCTGTGCTGACTGGAAGTACAAAAGGAGCTGGAGCGTGATGTGCTGGTGGCGTGTGCAAAGAGGGTGCTCCTGGATGGGATGAGTCAGAGCAGTAGCTCTAGCAGTGGCAGTAGAGGAGTAGCGGTGGCAGCAGTGGTGGCTCTCATAACTTAGGCTTAGAAGCGATACATTAGTAATGAGCTTGAAGCTCTTTAAGTACATCCAAGAAGGGGAGGGAATGGATGGGGAAGGGAATCGGGGGCAATCCATATGGATTGGGGGTAATCCCAAGGCAATCTCCAATTGGTGGGTTGGAGATTGCTTGGAGATTACATTTGGGTTTGGTTGGGATGTAGGTGTACACCCAACCAAACACAATGTGCAAACTACACTACTCTAGGATATAGAAAATACCAAGTACTAAGTGTGAGATTGAAGGCTAACACTAACAGTGGCAGCAGCGGTGGTAGCAGGGCGTTTTACGCGCCGGTGGTGACGCCGTTTGAGGCGCTGATGGCGCTGGAAGAAGGGGAGTGGACGGGGGAGTATCGGATGCTGCTGGATGGTGCTGGGGTGGGGGGGAAGGAAGAGGAGGCGCGGTCAGGATCTGAGTTCCTGGCGCTTCGGTGTGACTATAAGGGGCTGGAGGTGCTGTGGTTCATGGAACCTGGTGGGGCGCCTAGTGGGATGGCTGGAAAAGTGCAATCAGGGAGTGGAGTACCGAGTAGTCAGGGAAGCAGAAACGCGGATGGGAGAGGGGGAGGGGATGAGGGAGGAAGAGGGGATGGGGGAGGGGTGGGTGCTTTCATGCTGAAAGTGGCTCTGGCGATTGATGCGGTGAGAGTGGTGGAGGGGAAGGAGGGCCGTGCTGCAGGGTATGAGGATGAGCTGCTGCAGGGTTAGTGAAGGATTGTAGGAGGGGCGGGTGTTGATTCGTGTGACTATAAGGGGCTGGATGTGCCCTGGTTCATGGGGCCTGGTGAGGCCGTGGTGGAGGGGGTGGGAAGTCCGTGCTGCAAGGGTATGTGGATGAGACACAGCATGGAAAGGGGAGGACGAGCGGAGGGACGAGTGTTGGTGCTTGCCAATGGAAGGCTGAGTAAGGGCGGGGTGGGTGAAGGAGAAGCAGGAAATGGTAGAGAATGAGGGGTTTTGTTTGATGTTACGACAAAGTGGGAACTTTCGTTTATATCTGTAGCTTCAGAAACGTCATTTACCTAGGTTTGAGTATGTTGAAGTGCAGTTGATATTGGTACCACATGAGTGACATTATCTGTATGAGTGCATTGCGTTGTTCATAACGCTCGCAACTTGTATCGAAGCCTCTCCCTCGATCTTGTCACTCCATTCCCAACCTCCGCACCCCAGTTCCTCGTCGACTCAGGAAAAACGTTCCAAAACCTCTCGGAACCGCTCTCCAACCCACTTCACCCTTCCCAGTCTATGCAGCAATATTTTGCATTTGTACTCTATGAACGAAAATGACTCCCCCCTCCACATGTCGCATTTTCAGTGTTGGGCAATGTGTCAGACAAGCCGTTTGAACAGCCAGCGACTGAATACCATGCACCTATTGTCGTAATGACCATGGTGCGCTCGAGTCTAAATGACGAGTATATGACCACGCATGATATATGTATTTAACTCATAGCATCTTCTTACCATCGGCATATTGGCGAATTTTAATCTCCATGGCATCACTGCAGCCTACTTGCGAATTGAGAGACCGCGCCGAGCGACGGGAAGAGAAGAGACAGAGGAACAATGCTGACCCAGAAGGCAAGGACGGTTATTGTTTCGCGACGCAGGGTCCCATTTTTTACCTTGTCTTATCACTCCGAATAAAAAGCACGTAGACTTCTCCTCCCTGCTGAGATGACTTCTCTTAACAAAACATATAAGAGTTTGAGTAAACTCTCCCAGGCATTTCTTCTAAGTTTGTTCCTCTCCCCTCCAACTCCTTCTATTCTCTCCGTTCTCTGATAATTTCACTCCTGCTCTTGCTTCCTCACGAGCTATACACGCACTGCGAAACAACTAGCTAGCACCACAGCAATTTCTCTCCTCGTGTAATTCTTATCCCTTCTGCCAATCGCCGTTAAATTCCTATCCGTTTTACCCTCCACCACTTTCTTACGTCGTTTCCTTCCTCTCCTCCTCTCTGTCATTCATACTGGAAAGAGTTTCAGAAAAATTAATCGTGGGGCAGATAGACTAGAAATTCAGCTACTTCATTTTTCACTAAAATTTTCACCATGGGGTCTTTTTAGTGTTGGTGAGGTGGCCGTTACGAGAGTTGCTCGAACCGAGCACTCTGCGTGCTTGAAAGGAAATGCTTAGACAGGGAACTCTGTGAAAATGCTCATTCCTTAGGCGCCACTTCGCCAGTAGCGCCTAAAAAATAAGCTCGCTCCAATCCAAAGCCTCTCGAGAGTGCTCTCGCCGTCCAGACCTATTTTCTCGGACAGCACAGCCGTGAAGAAACGAGCGACGAATAAACTCTGAACTGAAGAAGTAACAGCTCCATTCCAAATAATTCCCCTTATTCTTTCCCCCATCAATCCCCCCCACCAACATCACACACATCTCTCCTTCCAGCTGCCATCCCCAGTGATCCCATAGACATGCTGCCGGCGTATCTCTGGCACAAAGTCTTCCGCTACCTGCTGCTGCCACCTGGCTCCTCTTACCCTGAAACTCCCCTTGTCCGGGGCAGGCGAAAGTTTCCATGGTATCTCGCCACTACGGAACAACCCATAACGGACAGGAATCTGCCTGTGAGATTTGTGGACCCTGATTTCTCAGCAGCCGGGCAGCACTGGAAGAACGCGAGGAGCTATGGCAGTGGGTGGGCGCTGCTGTGCTGCGCCATGGCCAGCAAGAGGCTTCTCGCCCTCGTGCTCTCCTTCTCCGTGAGTCATGCTCTGCTCTGCTCTGCTTGCTCTGCACTTGCTCTCCTTGGCATCAAAACACATGCCCTTTCCATGCCTTGAACATGAGTTTCAGGTCCTGATTGGTAGTAAAGCAGATGCCAAAACATCCTATCTCACTACTCCAATCTAAGTCCACTCCTTCCCGTCCCTCATACTCATTTCAGGCGTACCACCCCATCTTCCAGCCAACCAGCATTCACATTCTCTCCTTCAATCCCTCTCCGCAGGCTAACCACCCCATCGCCTACGTTTGCAACGAGCTGCACCCGCGGTGGATCAAAAGCGTCGCCTACTTCCTGCGCTGTCACGAGCCGTCTTTTTCAATCGACTTAAGAGCAAATGACCAATCCCATCCGTCCCTCTCTACAGGCCCACCACCCCATCGAGCTGGTATACAACGAGCTGCACCCGCAGTGGATCAAGAGCGTCGAATTCTTCCTGCGCCAGCGCCACCGCCTCAGCTCCCTCTCGCTTACCTACACGGACAAGGAGCAGCTTGAAAACCTTGACTCGCCACTCCGCCAGCCCTTTACCTCCCTCACCTCCCTCAGTCACAAGCTGCGCATCTGTGTCGACAAATCCGACAGGTTTGACGACGATCCTTATAAGGATTATAAGGATGAAGAGGATGAGGATTCCTGGACCCACTCCTTGAACTGCCCAGGCCTGCAGCGGCTGAAGCTTGGCCGAGGCAAGTGGAGTCTCCAGGAAGGCTGGGCTGAGCGCTTCAAGTCGCTGCGCAGCTTGACTCTCAAGCACATGGATTGGAGCTACGTGGATCTTAAGTATCTTGGCACGGTCACACCGCGGCTCACGGAGTTCGTTCTCTACCATAGCTGGGATTTGGACCCCCGAACCTCAGGCCTGGGTGTTGGTGGCACATTCGCTTTTGACTTATCGAAGGCTCAAACCGTCCGCTTTTATTTCCCGCATAGCAGCCTCACACTCTCCCTCACACTCTCTCACTCGCTCACGATTTTCTCAGCCATGGCGAAACAGCTTGTTCTCTCCTGCAATAGCACGAAACCTCTCACTCTCCAACACCTCTTGCTGTACGGCCAGAAGCGGCTTGTCATTTCCTCCTTCCGCCTCGCTTCCGTGCGAGTTGCCTACCTCAACGGCCCTCCCAAAGACCACCACTCTCGCAATGATGAATATTCTTCCTACCTGGACTCTCCTGCGTTGTCACCTGAACGTTCACCTGAAATTTCTGCATTTTCCTGGGCTGAATGGCCTGCCCCTATAGCGCCAACAGTGGAGGTGCTTATTGTGAGGCATGGGGTGCCTGTAGAGGGGGTTGACGCGGAGTGGAGCAGCCTGCGCAGCCTTGGGATTGTCGTGGAGAGAGAGGAGCGGTTTGAGGTGGATTTGAAGGTTGAGAGGCGACGGGATGATGGTGAGGAGGTTACAGTGGAGGATTTTCAGGAGCGCAACCAGAGGTTTCTGCAGCAGCAGCAGCAGCAGCAGCAGCGGTGGCGTCAGGAGGAGGAGGAAGAGCAGCAGGAGGGGCAGCAGCAAGAACGAAGACCTCCGTTTATCTTGGCTCCAAACTTGCAAGCGATCTTCTTCCCCACCCACGCATGCGAGCAGCAAACCCTTGCTTCCCTTCGCAAACTCTGTCCCTCTCTCGCCCTGTACTGTATCTCACGTCGCTCGTTCTACTGGGAGAAGCAGCGGAAGCAGTTGCCAGAGACCCCTGTGGTGCATGTGAGGAAGGCGAGAAGCGGGGTGCCATGCGCCTGCTTTGCGGAAAGGCGGCCGAAGAATGTGCGGGAGAAGATGCACAGCGTGAATAGAAAGCTGGTTGATGGGTACAGTGTTGATAAAGAAGAGGCTTACATGTGGAAGTACAAAGGGAGGCTGTGGAGCAGTCACTGAGGGTCGACTCTCGAGTCGATTAGGAAATCATTCAGGTACAGTGTTGATGTGGATGAGGCTTATACGTGGAGGTACAAAAAGATTGACTGGTAGAACAAAGGGATCCTGTGTTGACTGGTAGAACAAAGGGATCCTGTGTTGACTGGAAGTACAAAGGGAGCCGGAGTGTGATGTGCTGGTGGCGTGTGCGGAGGGCGGTGCTGCTGGATGGGATGGGTCAGGGCAGTAGCGCTACCAGTGGCAGTAGCGGGAGTAGCGGTGGCAGCAGCGGTGGCAGCAGGGCGTTTTATGCGCCGGTGGTGACGCCGTTTGAGGCACTGATGGCGTTGGAGGAAGGGCGGGAGTGGACGGGGGAGTATCGGATGCTGCTGGGGTGGGGGGGCAGGAAGAGGAGGAGCGGTGGGGAAGGGAGAAGCAGGGTCAGAAGAAGGAAATGGGGAAGGTGGGAATGACGTGGCTCTGCGATTTTCCTTTGTGAAAGGATCGCTGGTATCCTCCGTCCCTCACAAACCATCATCTGCAGCACCATCAGCAGCTTCAGCAGCAAAAACCGCAGCAGAATCAGATCAATCAGATTCGGCCATCTGGCAGGACATGGCTCTGTCTGCTGTGCCCTGGTTCATGGCACCTGGTGGGACTCCCCGGGAAGGGAGAGGGATGAAGGAAGGGGAGAGGATGAGGGAGGAAGAGAGGTTGGGGGAGGGGTGGGTGCTTTCATGCCGAGAGTGGCTCCTGAGATTGATGCTGTGAGGGTGGTGGAGGGGCGGGAGGGCCGTGCTTGCAGGGTACCGTATGTGGATGAACTGCAGAAGGGATAGAGAGGGAAGGATGATAGGAGGTGCGGGTGTTGGTGCTTGCTGTGGGAAGGCCGAGCAAGGGCGGGTGAAGGAGAAACAGGGGTCGTTAGAGTAAGTTTCCGATGACAAATTGGGGACTCTAATTCATACCTGCTGTTTGAGAAACGTCATTCACCTTGAATTGCGTAAGTGCAGTTGATCCAAGTATGAGTGATATGCATGGTCTCATAGCCTTAATTTTAACGCAAACCACTTGTATCGAATTCGTTCATTCTCTCCCTCTCGTCACATCTGCTCTGCTCCGTCCCGATTCCACTCGGCACCCCAGCTCCCCGTCAACCGAGGCAAAACGCTCCAAACTCTCGCCATCGTTCTCAAACCCACTCCACCCCTCCTTGTCAACTATTGGTTCACACAGCGTGACGGCCCGCCATACAAGATTCCAAATTTGGATTATTATGCCAGTCTAGGCAGCAATTTTGTTTAGTAGCTGTGCAATCTAACACGCTGCGGCCTGGTCGTTTCGAAGTTACTGCGATTCGACTACAGCCAGTGCCCCCCGGTGCAGCAGGGGGGAGAAAAACTCTCGTGTTCACGCGCTTGCCGTTTCTTGTAGACTCATTGTTTTGAGGCAAGGCATTCGTCGCCGCCCACTGTCCATCTATTCATCTGGCTCTCTGCTTGCTCTCCTTCCGCCCGTGCCTGCTTGCGCACGTCCCTGTCCCCTCCCCACTGACGCCATGGGCGGTCCCGCGGACGGGCTAGGGCTCGGCGCGGAGGTCAACGGGGGCGCGGAGTCCGTCGCGGATCTCCTCGCGCTTCCCCCTGACGCCCTTCCGCGGAGCGACCTTTTCTTCCGCCTTGCGCGCGCGCATTTCCGCGCAGCTGTATCCGCCTCCGCGGGTGGCCCCACCAACCCCGCGGACCCCGCAAGCTCCCCCGCGGGTGGCGCAAATGACACTGCGGGAGGCGGGGATATTAACGACAATAGTAGCGACGAGGCGCTCGCTTTAGACGTTGTCCGAAACGCGATTCAGCCTTCCGAGCGGCCCGACCACGTTCCGTCTCTTATTCTTGCGTCCGTGATTTGCGCGCGGCGTGACACGTGGAGCGAAGAGGGCGTGCGCTACGGCGAACGCGCCGTCGAGCTCGCTGCCAGCAGCGGCCCGCAGCGCGCTAAGGCGCTCCACGCGTTGGGAGTTAATCTCCTGCTACACTCGCGCAACCATTATATTTCCGCGGCTCGGCGTGACCAGAGTCTAAAGCGCGCCGTTGAGTCGCTAACCCAGGCGTCAGAAGAAGATGCCACGTCAGCAGCTATAATGGTGGATCTCGCGCTCGCGTTGGCCGAGCAGCGCCACGTCAGCGAGGCGCTGAAGGTCGCGAAGCGCGCGCTGAAAGCCGGCGGCGGACAGTGGCTGCTGGCGTGGCAATTACTTGCGCTGCTGCTGACGTGTCAGCAGCGATTCAAAGACGCGGAGGATATGTGCCGCGTGGGGGAAGCCGCCATGAAGAAAGCGGGGGGCGCGGGGGGAGGGGGAGCGGATGGGGGGGAGAAAGGGGAGGGCGCAAGGGCAGCGCTGCTGTTGCTGCATGCCAAAGTGCATTTAGCGAGCGGGGGAGTGGGGGGAGAAGGGGGGGAAGGGGAAGGCGGAGGCGGGGCGGGTGGTGGTGGTGGTGTGAGTGCAGGCGTTGGTGAGGCTGTGGAGAGCTTGAAGGCAGCCATGGCGGCTGTACAGTCACGACAGAAGCGAGGCGACATGGTGAGAGGAGGAGTAGGGAGGGAGGGAGGGAAGGAGAGATTTAGGGAAGAGGTTGGTGAGGCTGTGGATAGCTTGAAACAAGCCATGGCGGCTGTACAGTCACGTCAGAAGCGAGGCTACAAGGTGAGAGGAGGAGTAGGGAAGGAGGGAGGGAAGGAGAGCTTTAGGGAAGAGGTTGGTGAGGCTGTGGATAGCTTGAAACAAGCCATGGCGGCTGTACAGTCACGTCAGAAGCGAGGCTACAAGGTGAGAGGAGGAGTAGGGAAGGAGGGAGGGAAGGAGAGCTTTAGGGAAGAGGTTGGTGAGGCTGTGGATAGCTTGAAACAAGCCATGGCGGCTGTACAGTCACGTCAGAAGCGAGGCGACATGGTGAGAGCAGGGCAGGAGCGAGGGAGGGAAGGAGTGAGGGAGGAGGGGAGGGGTAAAGATAGTTAAGGCAGTAGTGCAGTGTAGGCTTTGGTGAGGCTGTAGAGAGTTTAAAGCAAGCCATGGCGGCTGTACAGGCACGGCAGAAGCGAGGTGACATGGTGAGCGCAGGGCGGGAGGGTGGGAGGGAAGGAGTGAGGGAAGGGGGAAGGGATGGAGGGGGGAGGGCGTATAGTCAGTGTGGTAGTGTGGGTGATTGAAGCATATCCAGCTGCTGAAGCATGGTACACTGCATGGTGTCTAGCATGGTACACTGCATGGTGTCTAGCATGGTATACTGCATGGTGTCTAGCATGGTACACTGCATGGTGTCTAGCATGGTACACTGCATGGTGTCTAGCATGGTACACTGCATTGTGTCTAGTATGGTACACTGCATGGTGTCTAGCATGGTACACTGCATGGTGTCTAGCATGGTACACTGCATGGTGTCTAGCATGGTACACTGCATGGTGTCTAGCATGGTACACTGCATGTTGTCTAGCATGGTACACTGCATGGTGTCTAGCATGGTACACTGCATGGTGTCTAGCATGGTACACTGCATGGTGTCAAGCATGGTACACTGCATGGTGTCTAGCATGGTACACTGCATGGTGTCTAGCATGGTACACTGCATGGTGTCTAGCATGGTACACTGCATGGTGTCTAGCATGGTACACTGCATGGTGTCTAGCATGGTACACTGCATGGTGTCTAGCATGGTACACTGCATGGTGTCTAGCATGGTACACTGCATGGTGTCTAGCATGTACACTGCATGGTGGTGTCTAGCATGGTACACTGCATGGTGTCTAGCATGGTACACTGCATGGTGTCTAGCATGGTACACTGCATGGTGTCTAGCATGGTACACTGCATGGTGTCTAGCATGGTACACTGCATGGTGTCTAGCATGGTACCCTGCATGGTGTCTAGCATGGTACACTGCATGGTGTCTAGCATGGTACACTGCATCGTGTCTAGCATGGTACACTGCATCGTGTCTAGCATGGTACACTGCATGGTGTCTAGCATGGTACACTGCATGGTGTCTAGCATGGTACACTGCATGGTGTCTAGCATGGTACACTGCATGGTGTCTAGCATTGTACACTGCATCTTGTCTAGCATGATACACTGCATCGTGTCTTGCATGGTACACTGCATCGTGTCTAGCATGGTACACTGCATGGTGTCTAGCATGGTACACTGCATGGTGTCTAGCATGGTACACTGCATGGTGTCTAGCATGGTACACTGCATGGTGTCTAGCATGGTACACTGCATGTTGTCTAGCATGGTACACTGCATGGTGTCTAGCATGGTACACTGCATGGTGTCTAGCATGGTACACTGCATGGTGTCAAGCATGGTACACTGCATGGTGTCTAGCATGGTACACTGCATGGTGTCTAGCATGGTACACTGCATGGTGTCTAGCATGGTACACTGCATGGTGTCTAGCATGGTACACTGCATGGTGTCTAGCATGGTACACTGCATGGTGTCTAGCATGGTACACTGCATGGTGTCTAGCATGGTACACTGCATGGTGTCTAGCATGGTACACTGCATGGTGTCTAGCATGTACACTGCATGGTGTCTAGCATGGTACACTGCATGGTGTCTAGCATGGTACACTGCATGGTGTCTAGCATGTACACTGCATGGTGTCTAGCATGGTACACTGCATGGTGTCTAGCATGGTACACTGCATGGTGTCTAGCATGGTACACTGCATGGTGTCTAGCATGGTACACTGCATGGTGTCTAGCATGGTACACTGCATTGTGTCTAGCATGGTACACTGCATCGTGTCTAGCATGGTACACTGCATGGTGTCTAGCATGGTACACTGCATGGTGTCTAGCATGGTACACTGCATGGTGTCTAGCATGTACACTGCATGGTGTCTAGCATGGTACACTGCCTGGTGTCTAGCATGGTACACTGCATGGTGTCTAGCATGGTACACTGCATGGTGTCTAGCATGGTACACTGCATGGTGTCTAGCATGGTACACTGCATGGTGTCTAGCATGGTACACTGCATGGTGTCTAGCATGGTACACTGCATGGTGTCTAGCATGGTACACTGCATCGTGTCTAGCATGGTACACTGCATGGTGTCAAGCATTGTACACTGCATGGTGTCTAGCATGGTACACTGCATGGTGTCTAGCATGGTACACTGCATGGTGTCTAGCATGGTACACTGCATGGTGTCGAGCATGGTTGGGGGAAGCATTGCTCATTGCACAGCTGGGTGAATGTTTGGCTTCAAGCATTCAAGCATACATTTTCCCGATCAAACCTCCTCCCCCCACACAGGGCGGCTCAGTGACAGAAGCAGTGGTGTGGCAGTGCCTGGCGGAGGCGTATCTGATTTTTTTAGTTGACTCAAGAAACAAGTGGTGCCAGGCATGTGTTCTCCCGACAAATTCTGTTATGCTTCCTCCCCCCCACACACACAGGGCGGGTCAGTGACAGAGGCAGTGGTGTGGCAGTGCCTGGCGGAGGCATATCTGGCTGGCGGGCGGGCGGCAGATGCCGACCTCTGTGTGGCCAAGTGTCAGACACTGGACCCGTACTCTGCTGACACGTGGATGGTGGCAGGTGAGTCATGGAGGGATGAAGCAAGATGCTGCCCCTGCAAGGCCCTCGCCTTCAACTGCAGCACCTGCCGGTTGACCAAACCCTCTCCGTCTCCCTCCTCACCCTCACATCCTCGCTCTGTCATCCTATTGTCTCTCTCGTACTCTCCTACGCATGCGAGAAAAAAGCGAGACACCACTTTCGTAAGGTCATCTCATGCAACAGCACTGCAATGGCCATCAACCAGTCCTTCTCCCCCTCCTCCTGTCTCACCCTCACACCACACTCCCCCAGGCATGCTAGAAGATGCAAGATCCTGCCCCCAGGATGCCCTGGCCTGCTACTGCAGTGCCCTGGCCATCAACTGCTCGTTCAACCCCTCCCTCCCCACTCCCACATCCTCGCTCTCACACCCTCACTCTCACATGATCATTCACATCCCCACTCTCCCATCCTCTCCCCCTCACTCCCCCAGGCATGCTTGAAGAGGCAAGAGGCTGC
Organism: Closterium sp. NIES-65; assembly: GCA_948144175.1. Taxonomy (NCBI): domain Eukaryota; kingdom Viridiplantae; phylum Streptophyta; class Zygnematophyceae; order Desmidiales; family Closteriaceae; genus Closterium; species Closterium sp. NIES-65. The sequence continues at coordinate 229,419 of CANXME010002623.1, forward strand.
CCTGAGGAGGCCCTTGCCTGCTACCGCAGTGCCTTGGCCATCGACCAATGGCACGCTGCCAGCAAGGCACGGCTGGGAGCCCTGCTGCTGCAGATGGGCGGGGAGTGGCTGCACATGGCGCAGGTGTACCTGAGGGAGGTGGTATCTGGTGATGGGTTCGATGCACGTGTGTGGCATGTGCTGGGATTGGTGGAGAGAGGGCGTGGGGATGTGGGAGCTGCTGCCGAGTGTTTCAGGCGAGCTATGGAGGCGGAGGAAACGGCCCCTGCTGTGCCGTTTAATACGCTTAGGCCGATCCTGCCGCAGCTGCTTCTGTAATATGGTAGTGGTCGAGCTCATGTCAAGTTGCGGTAAAGTTCATGCAAAGACCGTTGCAGTAAAGATCATGCAAACTTCTCCCAGCATGCTTTGAAGTTGGTTCGGGCTAAAATTTCTAATGTCTATACATATGATGGAGTAGGCTAAGCGGGCGACCCTACAGGTGAACGCTTATTGTTGTCCAAGGACCAATAATTCCCTTCAGGTGAATGCTTACCGTTGTTGATTTTTTCTAATTGATTGGGATTCGTCGTTTGTAAAGCTTACTATATATGCGAATTGCTGTAACGATACCAGGCTGAGTCTGTTAGATTGCCGCTCGTGTTCACCCAGAAGCATTTATTGTGTCCAGGTTGTCACTTCCGCGGCCGCTACTGGCGAATGAGGTAACAAGAAAATCGCGCGAAAATGGGAACGGCGTGGTTGAGCCGTGTCCACGTCAGTTCCCGATCAGCAGACCTGCCAAGAATCTACTCGTGGCTATTATAGATCTCAGGTCACCCATATTTGCTAGAATACATTATTCAGGATGTTTACACACCGAAGCCTCCATTCACCAGTATATATCCGTAGATGGATTGCAATTCGACTGTAAAAGGTTGTGTAAAAAGATATAATTGGTTTTGTGCAATCCAGCTATTGACTTGGCAAGGTATACAACGCGCCGATATTCTCTTCGGGCCGAAGGCATGCCGGGCACGCGCAGATGGAAAAACACGCAGAGCGGAAGAACCCTGTGTGGGTGGTGTTGAGTTTTCCCAGCCAATCAGGGCGAGGACGCGAGATGCCATGACCCGGCATGAATCCCCCTGTAATCAGCTCGGCCTTCCAGCGTTGAGTGTGTGCGCATGAAGTTCACTTCAGTACGGTTTAGTAAGATTCCTGACAAAACTGATTTTTTGGTCAACCATTGAAATCGGTTGAGTCTGGTTTTGAGGTAAAGGGTTTCATGTTTCGGCTCGAATTTTTCTCGTCAGCCCAAGGCCAACCCTGACAACGGATAACCATTGAAAACGAGTCACGAATAGTCAGGACGTCAGTAGTACCTGCGTTTGTACGGGCTTCCTTCCCAGCTGCTTTATCAACGACGACCTTGTTTGACGACGAACGGATCGGTGGTAACACTCGCGTATGAACCCGGAGCCCGCTGCGCATCGCGCTTCGATAGCTCTGTCTCGTGACTGTCTCGTGCAATCGCCGTCCCAGTCATGGCTCACCGAGTCGCATGCTGCAGCGGAGTAGCAACAACAGCTCCTGTTGGTGCCATTCTCCCGCGCGCCACGTCAGCACGCACTCTGGATCTCCGCCGCTCTCTGCTTTCCGCAACCTTCCCCAGCGCCATCGCTCCGCACATAGCCGCCTCCTTCCCCGGTCGGCGCGCTTCAGCCACCCCCCGCGCGTCTCAGTCTTCTGCCGACGCCGCCACACGCACCACCGGCGCGCATGCGCCTTCGTCCGCCACGAATTCCCCAGAGTCCGCGGAAGCATCCGCGCGGGAGGCTGCCGCACTAGAGGCCGCGGCGGCGCGCGTAATAACCCTCTCGAGCCGCGAAGAATATGATCGGCTGATGGCGGAGGCTAAGAACAAAGGGCGACTCGCTGTAGTCGAGGTTACTATGTCTACCCTCCCCAATACCGACCGGATTTACAATACCCTCGTGGAAACTGCGCGGTTGTTTCCGAACGCGGTGTTCCTGCGCATTTTCGCGGACAAGGGCGCGGAGCTGCGCGGGTTGGCGCAGAGCATGCAGTGCGCGCGCGTGCCGTCGTACGTGCTGTTCCGCGAGGGGCAGCGCGTGCACGAGGACGCGGGGATGGACGCGGAGCGGCTGCGCGCCGAGCTGCTGTACTACTCCGCGGAAGGGCCCGTGCTGGAGGTGCACTCCGCGGAAGAGTTCCGCGCCCTCATTGAGGTAGGGGGGGTTGGGGGAAAGGGGAACGGGAAGAAGAAGGGGATGGGGAAGGGAGGGGGGAGGTGATAGAGATAGGATGAAGGGGAAGGGGATAGGGAGAAGAGTAAGGGAAAAAGAGAGGGGGGAGATGCGCGGGGCTCACGATCTACGTCAACGTGCTGCGCGCGGTGCTGCTGTGCTACTCCGCGGAAGGGCACACTTTGCGGAATAGTTCCGCGCGCTGATTGAGGTGCGGAGAGTGGGGGTAAGGGGAAGGGGAAGGGGAAGGGAGAGAGGGTTGGGGATAGGGGTTGGGGAGAAGGGGGAGATGTGCGGCTCACTATCTACATCAACGTGCTGTACTACTCCGTGGAAGAGTTCTGCGCGCTCACCAGGGGCGTTTGGTGGGGAAGAGGGGGATTGGGGTAAAGGGGGTTTGTGGAAACGGGGAAGCGGGGGAAAAGATTCTGAGAAAACACAGTCTGCACAAGGTCATGGCTTCTGGTCTTAAGACGCCTGGAAACCTGATGGTAAATATTGAGAGCTGTCAGAAGTTTACAGTCACATGCCAGTCCAACTGTGGCAGTACCAATGGTGATGAGATTCAGTCCCCATTCTGTGGCTGGTGCATCACCATTGAGCTCCCACTGAGTTCATCCGCATTTATCTCCCACTGAGCTCCATCTCCCCCTTGCCCCCACAGACGCACAAGGACACGGACATGCTAGTGGTGATCGAAGCAACGCTCACCTTCTGCGGTCCCTGTGTGCGCATCCACCAAACCGTGCTCAACCTCTCCCACCGCATGGCGGGCCACGCCGTCTTCGCCCGCTTCTTTGGGGACTCGGCCGACTGCACTAAAGATTTGATTCGTGAGCTGGGGGTGGTGGAGGCACCCACGTTTCTGTTCTACCGGCGGGGGGAGCTGCTGGGCCGCTATGTGGGGTCGGGCAGAGGGGATTTGGTGGGGGAGATTCTCAAGCACCAAGGGGTGCCCGTGAGCTCGTGAATGACACTCCTTTTTTCGTGCATTTGCGCGCTTCTTTGGCGACTCAGCGGACTGCACAAGGGAGTTGATCCACGACCTGGGGGTGGTGGAGGCACCCACGTTCCTGTTCTACCGGCGGGGAGAGCTGCTGGGGCGCTATGTGGGGTCGGGCAGGGGGGGGGGATGTGGTGGGGGAGATTCTCAAGCACCAGGGGGTGCCCGTGAGCTCATGAGTGGTACTATGCTTTAGGCAGCACATGGGGCTGTTCTGAAGGAGCAGAGCGTTGTTAGAGGGCTCGGGGAAGAGAGCGGGGAAGGGTTAGGGGAGAGATCTGGTGGAGGAGATTATCATGCACCAGGGGGGGCCTGTGAGCTCATGAGTGGAAATTTCAGACAGACGTTTGTTCTGATGAGGAGTGTTAGCATAAGACGAGAAAGGGAACAGGGGGGGCCTGGTGGGGGAGATTCTCAAGTGCCAAGGCACGGGGAAGAGAGGGTGGAAGGGATAAGGGTAGGGATTCGGTGGGGAAGATTCTGATGCAGGGCTGATTTTATCAGGGCAATTACCCTGATTTCAGGGTGATTTCAGGCTTTCCAATTTGTGGATACTGAAATATCAGAGTTAATGAGTTCTCAACCCAGATCCAATCCCTGATTTTGAGTATAGTGTAACAGACTAGCTTGTTAGTGGACCCTGACTTAAAACCCAAGACCTGAATTACAAGAAAAAGAAGGCAAACTGTCACAGTTAGCCTACCAAACCCACAGTTGACCTCCCGAGCCAGGCTGGTTACCAGAAAGGATCGCATACTAAAAACACTGAGTCGTTCAGCAGAGCAGGGTTGGTTGGCGAGAGTCCCAACAACACACTCCACAAGGAACAAACGCTCAAAGTGTGCACAGTTTGCGTACATGGTAATTCAGGTCGTGCTTGTACTCATAGTACTCTTAGATTGTTCGAAGAGACAGAATAAAACGCCAACATAGCATAGGCCACGAGCACTTCCGCCTTCATTACGGGACCCTTAGAACTCCAGGTGTATCTATCCTACGGCCAAAATAGAAACCCCGACGGGATTGGTGGTCGTAGCGTATCGGCATGACAACAACTATGTTAGTGGCGTATCACGTATTCTCACTCGCTCGCCCTGGCATTGCAACCCCGCGGACATCGCATTTGGCCCTCGCCTTCCGCGTTCCCCACGCTTCCCCCCACCGTCTCTCACACACCCCCCCACGCACACCCTCACCGTCGCCCAAGCTCTTCCCCACCGCTGCGAACGCTTCCTCATGCCTTCACCCACGCTTCCCCACACCGTCGCTCACGCCTTCCCCCACCTTCCCTCACGGTGGGAGGCTCATCGCCCTGTTAAGAACTAAGGCAAGAGTGAGTGGATTAGGTAGAGATTAGGGTACAAGACTAAGTGTCGAGGTTGTTTTTGTACCCTCTAAGGCTAACCCCACTACAGCCTACCCAATTATAATCATACAAGTATGTTTGACACACCCCCATAGGCAAAGTGGGGGAGAACAGAGGGTCACAAGACCAGCCAGGAAATGCAAAGCAAGCTCAGGGTGGATCACAACGTCACCACACAGTTAGAGCACATGCAAAAGGCCACAAGGCCAGTTCACAACAACATATAGTGATCACTACCTACCAGAGCAAGCAGGCACGTATATATATTTATATATATATATATATACAAATCACAGTACAAATAAAGCCTACAGCAAGTGGGGAAGAGTGGGCACAAGGCCTAACAAAGTACAGAAACGCTGATGATCACCAGGTGGAAGTGCCTTGGTGAATATATCAGCAGTGTTGGCCCGAGTGGCTACGTAAGCAAGACGAAGCTCGCCACGCTGCTGCAGCTCTCAAGCAAGGAAGCAACGCAGAACGATGTGCTTCGTTCTGTGCTCCAGTCTGTGCTCATGACACAAGGCAATGGCGGCCTTGTTGTCGACGTACAGCACTGGAGGAGAACGAGGCCGCTCTCCCAAGTCGGTCAGCAAGTAGGTGAGCAGTGTAGCTCCTGTGCAGCCATGGCTGTGGCGTAGATCTCGGCCTCACAACTGGAGCCGAGAACTGAAGACGAGCGTGTGGAACGCCAGGAAACTGAACCAGAACCAAGGCTGAAGTTGTAACCCTGTGACGACCGCTGAGTAGCCTGGTCGTCAACCCAATAGACGTCCGAGTGACCAGTGAGGACAACGTCATCCCGTCATCCAAGCATGAGCCCCATGCCCGATGTACTGCACAAGTAGCGCAGTACCCTCTTAGCAGCATCCATGTGCACCTTTCGGTGCCGACCAGGAGCCACGTAGCGAGCCAGAAGGCCAAGAGGGTACGCAAGGTCAGGACGAGTGCAGGCCATCAGGTACATGAGGCAGCCCACTAGCTCTGGGTAAGGACCAATCGGCTCTACGGACTCGTCCGAAGGTGGAGCTGAGAGCGAGTGACCTGTAGCCAGAGGAGTGGCCTGTGCGGAGGACCAGGTGAAGCCGAAGCGCTGAAGGACCTGTGGCACCATGTGGGACTGAGTCAGTGTAATGGTGCGGCGTGCTCTGTCCCGGGTGATCTGCAAGCCAAGGTAGCTGCGTAGTTCACCCAGGTCTGTGCACGTGTGTCTCTTCTACAGCTCCGACTTCACTAGGGCGAGAGCCTCAGTGTCACCAGTGGCAAAGACCAAGTCGTCGACGTACACGAGAATGTAGAACGGCGACAGCGAAGTGTCGGTGCGCAGAAACAGCGACGGGCCAGCAGTTGACGTGGCAAACCCAAGAGCGGCATCCGGGTCTCCCTCAGGGGCAAGCAGCATGGGCACGAGATGAGGCGCAGCGGCTGCAAGTCACTCAAGGTCCTCCTACTTGTCCTCAAGGACGTTCGTGCCAAGAGCACACTCTCCCCCGACGGACGGAGGACAGACAGACTCAGACTTAGTAACAAGACTAGCGACGTAGTCTAGACGACAGGCAGTAGCAAAGTCAATAAGCTCAGCGACTAAGGCAGAGACAGCAGCAGACTCAAACGACGAGTCGGCGACAACAGTGGCTAGCAGACGCGTGACGGTAGGGTGCTCAGTACGAAACCGGTCAGACTCAGGGTCAGCAACGACAGGTAGAGAGGACGCACGTGGGGACGGCAGAGGAACACTCTGCGGAGGAGAGGATGGTCGACGGACTACAAGGGAAGGGCCGGGGACAGCCGGCTGACGCTAACGAGGAACACGACGACTGGAACGACCAGAACGGACAGGTGATACAGGACGCGATGCAGGCTCACGACGCTCAGTAAGGCCCCCAGTCTGCTCAGCGTAAGGAGAAGGAGCAGGCAGAGGTGAGCCAGGCTGTAACGGAAGACCAGTAGACGACGGGAGGCTAAGAACCTGGCGAAGCACGGAGTCAGGCGGTGGCAGAGAGGACGAAGATGGCGGAGCAAAGAACAGGCGCGGCTGTGCAGTGTCACCAGCACCAGTAGCTCCAGCACCCTCAGCAGCTCCTGCACCTCCAGCAGCTCCAGCACCCTCAGCAGCTCCAGCACCTCCAGTAGGTCCAGTACCCTTAGCAGCTCCAGTACCTCCAGCAGCTCCAGCGCCTCCAGCAGCTCCAGTACCTCCAGCAGCTCCAGCACCCCCTGCAGCTCCAGCCCCTCCTGGTGCAGCACCCCCAGAACCGGCACCCCCAGTCCTAGGGTCTCCAACCGCAGTGCCACCAGCAGCAGTACCCTCAGACACACCACCGCCCGCCCCAGCAGCTCCAGTACCCCCAGTACAAGCACCTCCGGGACCAGCGACACAAGCACCTCCGGGACCAGCGACACAAGCACCTCCAGCAGGCAAAGGACCAGCACCACTCCCAGCTCTAGTGACGCCAGCAGAAGAACCCCCAGCAGTAGAGCCCTGAGGTGCAGAAGCGCGACGCTGATGGCGACCGTACCAGTCGTGCAGCTGCTGGGAGGTGAGAGGCACACGCGGACGAAGACGGCTACTCCAAGGAGACCGCGTAACAGCAGTCTCAGAACCCTCAGGCGACTCACCCCCAGATCCAGCACCCCCAGGCTCCGCACACGGAGGCGCAGTACCCCCAGACGCATCACCCCCAGGCTTAGGACCTCCAGGCTCCTCACGTGCAGGCTCAGCACCTCCAGGTTCCGCACCCTCAGGCTCCTCACGCTCAGCACCCCCAGACTCAGCACCCCCACGCTGCGCACCCCGAAGCTCCGCACCCCAAGGGACAGCACCACTCCCAGCAGAACCGGAGTCACCAGTGACCTCAACAGGCGCAGGGACGGGAGGATCTACCTGAGAAACACCTGAAGGAGCAGGGCCTGGCGTAGGGAGGGGATCTACCTGGGGAGGACCTGGGGCAAGAAAGAGCAGCGGGAGGGGGCGAGGAGCAGTGGGTAGGGGAAGAGGCGGTAAAAGGGGACCGACTCGTCAAAGGTGACGTCCTGAGACGCAAAGACACGGCGCGAGGCGGGGTCGTAAAACTGCCAGCCAGGCGCGTCAGGGACAAAGCCAAGGAAGACGCAAGGAATGGCGCGAGGGGAGAGTTTGTCCGTAGTGGTATCGCGGACAAAGGCATGGGCACCCCAGACCCGGAAACGCGACGCGTCGCCAACCTTCCCTGTCCACAGCAGTGTGGGCGAGGTCTCCGGCAAGGAGACACGGGGCCAGAGGTTGAGCTGATGCGCGGCGTACCAGACCGCAAACGGCCACAGAAAATGGGGGGCAGCCGCATGGATCATGGAGGTACGAGCGACCTCCATGACCAAGCCAATGCGGCGCTCAGCAACCCCATTCTGCTGCGGAGAGGCCGGAAGCGTGAAAGTCTGACGGATGTTCTTTTCTGCTGCGAGGAGGTGCTTCTCGAAGTCGTCGACAGTGAGAGTGGGGGGGTCTAGCGCGAGGAAGTGGTCCCTGACTGAGCTAAGAGTGTCAGGGAGGCGGGTGACGAAGAAATAGAGAGTGAAGTACATCGGTGGGGGGTTAGCGGCACGGACTTCGGCTGAAAGGGCGGCACGAAAGCGAGTGTCAGTAGCGCGCAGGTGGGAAATGAGGTCCTCAGCAGTGGTGAACGAGGAAAGGTCGGGGAACAGGTAGGGTAGCATGAGCCGACCTATGGCTGCAGTGGCCGGGGAGGAGTAGCGCGCAACTACGGCGTCGTAAAGCTTCTTAGCAGTTTTGTGCTGGCTGAAATGTGCGCGCTCACTAATCGGAAGATGGTTCCAAATAGCTAGGCGTGCAGGCGCATCACGAGTTTGCCATTGCGAGCGTTCGAGAGCAGGAGCATCGGCAGCAGGAGCAACGGCAGTGCCAGACACGTAATCGAACAGTGAAACGCCCTCTTTGGCATCGGTCAGAAGGAACAGTTGGAGATCATCTAACCACACAGTGAACTCTATGGGCTGACCGCCAGGCTCGAACGCGAGAACGTTAGGCGTCGTCATAATGGCAGTAGGCAGAGGCAGGAGGCAGCAGACAAGAGGCAGCAGGCACCAGGCCACAAGCAAAGACCAAGGTAGCAGGCAGCAGGCAGGAGACAGCAGGCAGCAGGCAGGAGACAGCAGGCAGTTAGGTGGGCCCGATTCTTAGGTCCTAGAGACCTCCTGCTCTAGTTACCATGTTAAGAACTAAGGCAAGAGTGAGTGGATTAGGTAGAGATTAGGGTACAAGACTAAAGTGTCGAGGTTGTTTTTGTACCCTCTTAGGCTAACCCCACTACAGCCTACCCAATTATAATCATACAAGTATGTTTGACACGCCCACGCTTCTCCCCACCGTTGCCCACGCTTCTCCCCACTGTCGCCCACGCTTCTCCCCACTGTTGCCCACGCTTCCTCCCACCGTCGCCCACGCTTCCTCCCACCGTCGCCCACGCTTCTCCCCACCGTCGCCCACGCTTCTCCCCACCGTCGCCCACGCTTCTCCCCACCGTCGCCCACGCTTCTCCCCACCGTCGCCCATGCTTCCCCCCACCGTCGCCCACGCTTCTCCCCACTGTCGCCCACGCTTCCTCCCACCGTTGCCCACGCTTCTCCCCACCGTCGCCCACGCTTCTCCCCACCGTCGCCCACGCTTCTCCCCACCATCGCCCACGCTTCTCCCCACCGTCGCCCACGCTTCCCCCCACCGTCGCCCACGCTTCCCCCCACCGTCGCCCACGCTTCTCCCCACCGTCGCCCACGCTTCGTCCCACCGTCGCCCACGCTTCCCCCCACCGTCGCCCACGCTTCCCCCCACCGTCGCCCACGGTTCCTCTCACCGACACCCACGCTTCCCCCCACCGTCGCCCACGCTTCCCCCCATCGTCGCCCACGCTTCCCCTCCCATCGTCCTCCCTGTCGCTTGGAAATTTCCTTCCCCGCCGACCTCCCTTCCCTCTCAACTCTCTCCTCGCTTCTCCACTCTCGCCGCCCACCCTTTCATCCGTGCCTATCGTCTTTAGGTTCCTCGTTGCTTCCCTTCCCATTGCCGCATTTGGTCGCTCTCGCTCTCCCCATTGCCACCTTCTCTACTCCTTCCACCCCACCCTTGCACACTCCTTTCCTTCTCTCTCATTCTCCCTCCCCCCCTGCCTCTCACCCACCCTGGCCGCGGACGTATGGCTGGCCGGTCTCGAGCGTTGGGGATGGGGTCGTGACTCGTTCGCGGTGGGATGTGGGAGGGTGCGTGGTCAGCAGCACCCACCATTCTCTCTCTTGCACCAACCCCGCACGCATGGCAGGTGCTCCTGCGGCTTTGGAGCAGAGCGCAGGGCGCACAGCTGTAGCAGCGCGTGCAGTCGGGCAGCAAGGAGCGCAGTGCTGCAGGGGGTACGGCAAGGGGGCGGGGGAGGCGGGGCAGGGGATGCGGGGCTGCGCGGGGCAGGGGAGGCAGAGGGGAGGGAGAGAGGGTCCAGGGATCCTCCTATCCCCCGTTCCACCCTTATACCCTGCCCTCCTCCCTTACCCGGTTCGTTCGTTCCCCCACAGTCGTCCTCCCCTCCCTTCTCCGTTGTAAAGGCACCGCTGCAGGTGGACGGGGTGACATGGCACGTGACGCGGGAATGGATGGGCTACCCGCATGTGATGTGCATACTCCCTTCCGCACATACTCCCTTCCTCACATCCTACTATCCTCACATCTCCCTTCCTCTCATCCTCCCTACCTCTCATCCCCCCTTCCTCTCATCCTCCCTACCTCTCATCCCCCCTTCCTCTCATCCTCCCTTCCTCACATCGCCCTTCCTCTCATCCTCCCTACCTCTCATCCCCCCTTCCTCTCATTCTCCCTTCCTATCGTCTTCCCTCCCTCTCGTCCGCCCTTCCTCTCATCCTCCCTTTCTCTCATCCTCCCTTCCTCTCATCCTCCCTTCCTCTCATCTTCCCTTCCTCTCATCCTCTTGCCCTCTCATCCTCCCTTCCTCTCATCCTCCCTTTCTCTCATCCTCCCGTCCCCTCATCCTCCCTTCCTCTCATCCTCCCTTCCTCTCATCCTCCCTTTCTCTCATCCTCCCTTTTTCTCATCCTCCCTTCCTCTCATTCTCCCTTCCTCTCATCCTCCCTGTTGGGCTGAGGATTTCAGCCTTAGGATCTTTGCAGAGAATAGGCTAGTAGGTGCTAGAGTAGCACAGCGGAAGTCTTTTGAGTGAATGTACTTGTGCTGGTATGTGAGAACAAGTAATTGATTGAAGCAAAGAGCATACAGGAATATATAGAAAATATAGATTACAGGAAGCGGTTATGTTTATCGAGACGCGTAACGCTTCGACTATCGAGGCGGTTACTGTTCACTGAAGCGTCGCCTGCTGTTGCGTAACCTCCAGGCGGTTACGGCTCGCAACTTCCAGTTGCGGTTTGATGTGGTACGCGCCTTTTTCGACTTCATACTCCTTTTGTTGTGCTTCAGTATCGGGTGAGGTTCGATACTACAGAAACGCACTAAGTCATGCGTTTATATTCCCAACACTCCCCTTCGTTTCTGGAGTGTCGACGTGGTCAGCCTCGGTGACGTGGCCCGATCCGGTGAGCAGCATGCAGTACTCGAATTTCCCCTTTGGTAGCCTCTTGGTGAGATAATCTGCTCCCATCTCGGTGGTCGGGTAGTAGTCCAGCTGGAGTTTTCCCTTCTCAATTTCGTCTTTCACGAAGAAGTATCGCAGTGCGATATGCTTGGTTCTGTTGGCGAAGCCATTCTTGTTCGCGATTCGTATCGCGGACTGGTTGTCGCAGAAAAGCGAGAAGTTGGGTACTTTCGCAATTTTTGCTTCTTCCAGCAGTTCGCGCAGGTACAGACCTTCCTTGGTAGCGGTGCAGAGAGCAATATACTCTGCTTTAGCAGATGATAGTGCGACGAGTTCCTGCTTACTTGATTGCCAGGAGATAGTTCCGACGGGCTCGAGACGGTAGATGTAGCCAGTGCGAGAGCGACGATCGACACGATCAGCAGCATGATCAGCGTCGACGTAGCCGAGTAGTTTTAGGTCGGTCGTCGTGCTCTTGTGATACGTTAAGCCAACTTTTGGCGTCGAGATGAAGTAGAGAAGGGCACGGTTGAGTTCCTTGAGGTGACGTTGTTCTGGGCGCTTGAGGTAGGTCGCTAGTTGACTGGCGCTGTAGGATAAGTCCGGTCGGCACGTAACGGCGGCAAAGAGTAGGCAGCCCAGTTTCTGTTGATATTCCTGGATTCCAGCAGACGGCAGTGGGTTGGTTTCTTCGGTTGGATCGAGCGATAGGTGACTGTAGGGTGTTGCGACGTGCGTCGGTGTGATGCAGAAGCGTTCGGCGATAGTGCTTGCGTATTTTGAGGCGCTGAGACGAATGGCGTTGTCTTCGTCGAGGATGTTGAGCCCTAGGTACTGCGTGACGTTGGGTGAGACTGTGAGGGAGAGATCAGTCTGAAGCTCCCTTTCGAACCAGGTGACGATGGTGGTAGTTGACCCGATGTAAAGTAAATCGTCGACGTAGACGATTAGCAGGACGTAGTCGTTGTCGTGAGTGAGGCGATACATGCCCTGGTCATGGGGCAGTTGGTTGAATCCGATGCGTTTAAGTCGTGCGTGCAGGTACTGCTGCTAGAGTCGCGGTGCCTGCTTAATTCCGTATAGTGATTTAAGTAGTTGGCAGACGAGGGAAGGGTCGTCAACGAACCCGTGGGGCTGTTCGACGAAGATTTCAGCGTCGACTGGGGCGTACAGAAAAGCGTTGGCGACGTCGATTTGTCGGAGTGGGCGGCGACGTGAGGCGGCGATGGCGAGGAGTATACGCAGGGAAGTATGTCGACTGACTGGTGCAAAAGTTTCAGTGAAGTCGCGACCATACTCTTGGTCGAATCCGCGGACGACCCATCGAGCTTTAAATCGTTCGATGGTTCCGTCGGAGTTGGTTTTGATCCGGAATACCCATTTTCCGGAGAGAATGGGTCTGTCTTGTGCGAGTGATGCAGGGACGATCTTCCAGGTGTTGCGGTCTGAAAGCGCTTTTAACTCCTTTTCCATGGCTTCGCGCCATTTTTCTTTGTGTTCCCCCCCCAGAGCCTGCTTGACAGAGCGAGGCTCTTCAGGTGGCGACGAAGGCCCGTGCACTGCAGCGACGAGTCCCAGGACTTGGAGTCCGCTGGGGGTGTGACGGTTCAGCAAGGGATCCTCGGGATAGACTGCTTCGTCTCCCGCTTCAGGATCAGGTGCGAATCAGGGGCCGTATCGTTCAGAGATGTCGGTGTTGACGGGTTGGGGTGTTACGTAACCAGTGTCGGCGAAATGGTAGTAGACGTCGGCATTGTTGCTGTCGCGAGGATTTTCCTCGTCCATGGGGATTGGGACGGAGCAGTAGGGAAGGGGTCCAGCAGCTTCGGAGGCGCCGTCGACGTTTTCTTCTTCCCAGTCAGCAGCGTCGGAGGGTGAAGCGAAGGCTCGGGAACCAGAAAATCCGCCGGTGGGGTCGACGTGGCGTGCGATGTTGTCCAGGTAATGGTTGAGGGTGAGTCGCTCGTAGAAGATAACGTCACGTGCTGCTACTATTTCCTTTGTGTGGACGTCGAAGATTCGACAGGCTTCGTAATGTTTTGCCAGCCCGAGGTGTAGACCCCACTGTGCACGTTGCGAAAATCTCCCTGCGCGTGCAGTGTGTGGGCGGTACTGTACCATACACCCAAAAAATCTTAACATTTTTGTGTTGCCCAGCTTCCCAGTCCACAACAGGTGCGGAGATGCGTTGTTGGGCAGTGAAGACGAGGACAGCAAGTTGTGCAGGAGGACAGCATGGTCCATCGCTGCTGGCCATTCTGAGTTGGGCAGTCGAGTTCCACGTAGCAGCTTTCGCATGGTTGTCTGCAGGGTCCTGTTCATCCTTTCTGCCACACCCTGCTGTTGGTGAGCGTAAAGGAGAGAGATGAGGCGTTTGATGCCTCTTTCTGCCAAGAACTGCGTGAAGTGGTTTGACTGGTACTCCTTTGCGCCATCTGACTGAAAACTCTTCAGTTTCGCTCCCGACTCTCTTTCAGCGACAGATAGCCAGGCTGTGAAGGCTTCTAGAGCCATGTCTCGTGACGGTAAGTTTACATGCCAGACATATCGCGTTGCGGCGTCGATGAAGGTGATGACGTAGTTCAGATCTTCACGTCCTTCAGTTCGAGGTATGTAGAGGATGTCTGTTGGTGCAACCCTACGGTTTGCACTCGGCTTGTTGTCCGTGTGCGTGCATGTGTGTGTGTATGGAATGGTATGAGGGCATGGGATAATATATATTTCATGCTTGTAATTGTGTGTGAATGTTGAGTCTTGATGTTGAGTGTGTGTGTCGAGTCAATAGCGAGTTATCGCTAGACGCGTGTTACGCGGTCGTTTGTGTCTCGCGCGCGGTTTCTATTTTTGTCGTGCGCGGTTTCTACTTTGTCCTGTGTCGAACGTTCGGTGTGTCGCAGGTGTGTGCAGCAGACCCATCAAGAACTCAAGGATGAGTTTGTGATGAAGAGCCCGAGCCTTGGTGTCAAGCCTCAAGTGATTTCGAAGCTCGCCAAAAGGGTACACCTCAAGATATTGAAGATAGTTACATTACTTTGTGTAGTGTAACATTTCACTTGGTGTAGGCCCTAGTGAAGGGTAGTTTCGAGACCCTTCGTGGTTGGGGACAGTGTGGCACTGTTCCACATCACTGTACCTCGGCTCTTGGGGTTTGTAGGAGCTGGGAGTCATTCCCAACTCGTAACTCTTCATATCTCTTCCTATTTTGTGTTCTAAGACTATAGTGGCTGCCATAGTGCCGTTCGTTCAAACAGACACTGTGTCGTCAATTCTTGGTGAAATTGTGCGATCTAAATTGCCTATTGTAGGCGACGTTCAGACGCTCCAGATCCAAGTTGAATTAGGTTATTTGAAGTTGTGACCAGAACGCTATAAACGTTTGAAGCCGCTGTGCTGAAATCCGACTGTGCACTCTATCTTTCGTTTTAGGCACATTGGAGCCTATTGTGACTATAACAATGTCGCTGTAGACTTTCTCGAGTGGTTGATAAACGGGGGCGCTCGGGTTGTGATGTGACGGGAATGGTTGGTGAGGCAGATCTGCTTCCGCGCAGATGAAGCAAGTGCCGCGTGGTCGTTCGAGTTCACGTCCGTTGGGAAGAAGTAGGGCGTTATTGTTTAACACTCCGGCTCGTATTGTGTTGTAAAGTGTTTTGTTTCCAGGATGTCCAAGACGTTGATGCCAGATGTCTTCGGAGGCGCTGTGACCGACGGAGTGTTGATAGAAGTCTGCGTTAGCGAAAAAGGCGGCATGTGTTGCTGCACTTCGATGAACGGCGCGTGGTGCTGGCGTTAACTGTTGGGCGGCTGTTGGTGGCGTGTCGATGATGAGAGGTGGTGGTGCGACGGAGGGACCGGGCTGTGGAGTTTCGGAAGGTTGTTCCGTGACGACGGTTGGTTCTTCAACTGCAGGTTCGGTGGTTGTTGGTGCTGTGACGGGTGCAGTTGTTGTTTCGATGACGGGTGCTGACTCAGGTGTTGTTGCTTGTGTTTGCAGGACGGCAAGCGCGTTGGTGCGTTCAGCTTCGGGAATGGTACGAGAGTACCAGAAGCCTTCAGGACTGAAGTTCGGGTCGAGGTCTGGCGGATGCGTCCAAGGTGCAAGAGCGACTATGCCGTCGCTGTCTGCGGTGCCTTTGTCGAGGACGAAATCGAGGACGAACACGTCATCTTGTTGGATTGCGCGGCCGATGAAGACCCCCCCTTTTCCGTGGTAAAGACAGATTTCCAGGGCGTCGGAGTCGCACTCCAGGTGAACGCCTTTCGACATGAGTTGGCTGACGCTCAGTAAGTTGAAGTCGAGGTTGTCGACGACGAGTACTTTGTTTAGTTGAAGGATAACGTTTGTTTCGTTTGACTGAAGCTCCACGACTCCTTGTTTGTTGGTGCGCAGGTTTTCATTGTTGGCGATGGTGATGATGACGTCTCGCGGAAGACGTCGTTTGCGCTGAAGAAATCGTGATGAAGAGCACATGTGATGACCGCAACAGCTGTCGAGGAACCATGTGTCTGGTCCGGTGGGTGCACTGTTCGCGATGGCGGCGTACGTTGGATTCACGTTAAGGGACGACGGTGGTGGTGACGGTTGCTCATCAGGAGTGTAAGTCGGCGGAGAGCCGGTAATACACGAGTCGATGTTTGACTCTGTTGGCGACGATTCTTGATGTCTGTGCAGGTCCCGAAGTGGAAGTTGACGGTCGCGTTGAAGTAGTCGTTGAGGCGGTAGCGGGTCGTTGTTGAGTTGACGCGATGTGGGGAGGCGCGGGTCGCAGAGGACGAGAGAATGGTGCTGGTTGTCGTTGTTGCTGAGGGCAGTTGAAGCGTGTGTGTCCTGAATTCCGACACAGATGACAATAAGGAGGTACGTGTCCTCGGTTTTGGTAACGTGGCTGTCGTCGATTGGTGTAAAGAACAACTGGTTGATGATGCCTTTTGTTGTTGCGTTCTTCGAACAGGTCCATTTCCTGCTGCTCGGCGTGAAGTTCGGCGCAGAGATGCATTTCGGAGAGTCGACCGTGAGCGCGAAGAAGTGAACGGGTGGTGCGCCATTGAGGTCCAAGGCCGGCAAGAACGACGGTTACGAAAGCTTCTTCAGATAAGTTTCCTCCGCAGCGAATAAGTCTGTCGCGTAGTCCTTGACAACGACGGATGTAAGGCATGGCCTTTTGTCCAGGTTGCATTTGAACTGTTGTCAGTTGTGCCATGAGTCGGCTTTGTGTAACGCTGTCGGATGCTTGATGAATGCTTCGAAGATGTTGATAGGCGAGTTCCACGGAGTTTGCGTAGTTCCGGTAGGCGCGGATGCTTTGTTGTTCGTTCGGCGACAGGTTTCGGAGAAGAACGGTGTAAGCCATCAGGGAGTGATACGTATAATTTTCTTTGTCTTTGTCTTCGCCGTTGTGTGGATATGGCCAGGTACCGTTGAAGAATCCAAGAAGATTCGCGCCTTCCATCAGGAGTTCAAACTCGAAGCTCCAAGAGTAGAAGTCCATCCTGTTGAATGGTGTGGATGTGTGCAGTCGCAGGATGTTGTTGAACTGTGCTTGTACTTGCAGGACTTCTTCGGTGTCTCGTTTGATGGCGGGAAGAGGGGTCGCTGGATGGCGAGGCGACATGAACGTGAAGGAACTAGGTGAGACCGAATTTGGTGTTTGTTGATTATGTCGTCCGAACGATGAGTTGTCAATACTCATTGGTGCCGCTCCGTTGTTTACGCTGTTGCTGTTTGCAGGTCGTGAGGACTGCTGCTGCGACATGAAGTTGAAGAACTCCTCCATTAAGCTTGGGTTGAAGATTGTTGGCGGCGCTACTGGCGCTTGAGTAGAACGTTCCGTCGCTTCCGGCGTTAATCCGGGCGTTGTTCCTCCTTCGGTCTGCAACTCGGAGACCGGGGGTAGAGTAGATCCCGTAGATGATCTTCTTTCTTTGCCACTTGCCATGTCTTGCCTTTCTTGAATGAAGATTGAACTTCTTGGTTGCTTGCAGATCGGTAGCCTGGAAGAGGCTTAGTGACGAGAGCCTTTGTTCTCTGACTGCTCTCATACCATGTTGGGCTGAGGATTCCAGCCTTAGGATCTTTGCAGAGAATAGGCTAGTAGGTGCTAGAGTAGCACAGTGGAAGTCTTTTGAGTGAATGTACTTGTGCTGGTATGTGAGAACAAGTAATTGATTGAAGCCAGGCCCTCGGATTGGTTTGAGGGTATGCTGATGGATCAGCGTGCCCCTGCCAACCAGGTGTCCAAATCAGCGTTGGTGGTTTACAATATACTGATCCTGTCAGGGTAAAATTTTCCACTGTACTGATCCTTCAGTGTAAAAAAGTCCAAAATAAATATACCTAACCTAACCTACCTAACTAGTACTACTAGAGAACTAGCTCATGTCATCATCTGAAGAAGAAACGCTACTGCTACTGCTGCCATCATCATCACTCTCACTGTCATCGCCTGCAGAACCACTCATGCCCTCATCTAGCTCCTCCTCCACCTGCACCAGCCGGCGGCCACTCCCCTTAACAAACTTGGCCTTGGCCCGCTCCTTCTCTGGCGCAGCTTGCTCCTTGCGCTTGCTGGGGCGCCTGTTCCTGGTACTCCGCCAGATGTCCACCACCTTGTCCCAGTCCATGTCGTAGTCGAGCAGCGACATCGCCATCAAATCTCCCAGCTTGGCGTTGCAGAGACTTGTCCGGCGCCACGACTTTATCACATTCTGGTGGGAAAACCCGCGCCCGCACTCGACTGTGCTGAGCGGCAGTACAGCGACGGCAGCCCACAGACGGACTAGGTTGGGGTAGCTGGTTTGCCAGTCGCTGGTCTGCAAAATGGCCTTCAAGCCTGCGTGAAAGGGCTGCTCTTCCTTGGGCGCAGTGGAGAGCACCGGCAGGAACGTGCGCAGCTCCGCTCGAGCTGCACGCTTCTGGACACCTGCCAAACAGGAGAGCACAACCGGGTAGAAAGTCAAGCTCTCAACATGGCAATAACGCAACCACGGAAACGGCTACGCATACACGCAGAGCATAGGGGTTCCGTCTCTAGCTCACCTGGCAAGATCGTGTCCCGGTTCTTGGCCTGGAACAGATGGACGAGGCCGTGCAGGTGCTCCTTGCACTCGGCGTCTCTAGCCTCGGCGCCCCTCGGCCACGAGCGGGGCATGAAGAGCTTCGCCCCGTTCAAGCGCATCAGGTCTCCCAAGCGCAGCTCGAGGTTGTACACCAGCTCGCGGGCGAAGGAGCGGCAACAGGTGTAGCAGCCTTGCATGTCCCCGCTGCTGGTGGTGTATCCCTTCACGGCCTCCTCGTGCAGGTCGAACTTGTGTACCCGGGCCTCACCATCCTTGTCCACCCCCTCCACAGTCACTTCACGGCAGTCCGGGGAGGCGTGCCGCGTGAGGAATGCAGACAGCAGCTCGCTGGTCCCACCGCCAAACTGCTGGCCACAGTGCAGGTACCGCTGCTCCATGTAAATGATGGTCCGCCTCACCTGGGAGTGCACTGCAGTGAGGTCAACCTGTTGGTAGGGGGAGAGTAGGTACACCGAAACAAAAGATAAGTTACTGGGTTTAGAAGATGAGAAAAGCACTACGTAACTCAACACCTCACCTGACGCTTCTGGAATAGCAAGTTGAGCGCGTTGAGTGCCGTGTGCACATCTGCCAAGAAGAACAGAAAAAAATGAAACTTGAACGACGTCACCAACTGGTACATCGTCTTGTCCGTCTCCTCGAGCATGACAATGACCGCAGGGAAAACGCGGACGAATCGGGCGATAGCATCGCCCCGACTCAACCAGCGGACCGAGTGGATCCCCTGGACCTCGAGGTTGGTGTGCGTGAACACCTCCTGCAGCTCCTTGAACTTGCGGTTGTAGTTGCTGGATCTGCCTAGATCTTCCGCCAATGCGCGGATGACCGCGTCAATGATGCCAAGCTCGGGCAGTGCCTTAGCCGCCTCCTTTGCAGCAAGCGCCTCCCTGCCACGGGTAGGAAAGCACAGGTGGGGGTGTTAGAATTCGCACTGCCACCTTGCACATTTCACACTGCTACAACACCACCACAGCATCAGCTTACCTGTGTGCGATGCAGTGACAAGCCACCACGTGCGGGATCTCCAGGCGAAGGCGCCCAACAAGGCCCGTGTCGTTGCCTATCATCACAGGTGCCCCATCGGTGCTGATACCCGCAACCTTCTCCAGCGGGAGGTTGATACTGTCAAGGAATTTCGTGAGCTTAGAAAAAAGAGAAGCTGCATCACACTTCTCAATGGAGAGGTTAGTTAGGAACTCTGTGGTGACGGCGTGCTCACGTAGAAAGGTTGCAAACACAATCATGTGCTTGCCTTTGACGCGGTCCGTACTCTCGTCGCAGGTCGGACCAATAAATGGACTCGAGTTGATGAATTCTCTCTGGCGCGCACGAAGGTATGTCGCTATTGCAGCGGTTATCTCCTCGAATCCGTACCTGCACGGGCATCAACGGGTGGGGTCAGAGATAGCTGTCAGTACATCACAACCCGCTGCCAGTTGAACAAGAGCAGTGTCACTTACGTCGTATAGTACGCACCATAACTGTTCTTTGGGAAGCCCGGGGTGCCACGCTGCGCCAGGTGTTGGACGAGGTCCACGTACATCTCGATCGGGGCGTCGGACTTAGCGATGAAGAGCGCCGTCTGAAACAGCGCGAGCAGGCGCTCCTTCTCCACGTCTTTCACATTCGGGTTGTCGTCAATACGGGCATTTGCTTTGAGAGCCGCCTCGGCTGTCTTCTGTCTGCGCACAGCGCGGCGGTGCTTCCTTGTGGGCTGATGCTTCCGCATCGCCTGAGTCTGAACATCGGTCGCCCCTTCTCCTTTGGCGCCGAAGTTCGTCCCCGTACCGGCGTGCGCAATGCAGACCTTGCACTTGATTGACGGGAACCCTGCTTTATTCTGCAGCAGTACAAGCCACGGGTAGTCGTCAGACCATTGTTTGTTAAACATAGCTAAAGCCTCTTGGTATTTCTCCTCGGCAATGTCGGGCAGTTCTGTATCGGAAGACACCTCAACCGCGTTCCCCTTCATTTTACGCTGACGGGCCTTCGGGGAAGAGTTACCCACACCGGACGTTGGTGTAGCTTGACTGGAACCCCACCCGATCTTGGTCTGGTGGTACCTCACTTTAATACCCCTTTTAAGACGAGGACCTTGCCGAGTAGTTCCAGCAGCGACAGGTTGACGGTTCCGTGTGGGTTCGGGAGCGGCAGGTGTAGATCTGACAGCGTCAGGAGTTGATGCGGCAGCGACAGGCGTTGATGCGGCAGCGACAGGCGTTGATGCGGCAGCGACACGAGTTGATGCAGCAGCGACAGGAGGTGAAGCGGCAGCGCCTACATGCGTCGAACACTCGCCCTGCGTCCAGATGGTAGGTGCCTCGGGGCCAGTGGAAGGGAACGGCACGGCTTGAGCTGACGGCGGGACTAACGCGGGAGCAGCGTGAACGCGTCGTAAAAAGTCTAAGCCAGTAATAGCGGCTGACCTCGTGCCTGCGACGGGCGGAGGGCCGTCACCTGC
The DNA here is from genome assembly GCA_948144175.1 of Closterium sp. NIES-65. NCBI lineage: Eukaryota > Viridiplantae > Streptophyta > Zygnematophyceae > Desmidiales > Closteriaceae > Closterium > Closterium sp. NIES-65. The sequence goes on from CANXME010002623.1 coordinate 250,162, forward strand.
GGGCGTCGAAACCGCCATGGCTGCTCAGCACTGCAGAGCATGCCGAGCTTGAGGGAGAAGCTACTCCTGCTTCAGCTCGAACATCACTTCCTGCAGGGGTTCACGAGGAGTGCAGGAACAGAATGAGGGAGCAGATGGGGGTACCCCCTCTCCCGAGCTGCGATGACGAGGGATCTTGGTCCAGGCCAGGGTTTCCGTCTTCCCAGGCAAGATGACAACACCCCCACTCCACTCTGCCATCCCTGGCGTGTTGGCGTGGACCCTGCCACCAGTGGTGTGTTGTCTGTGTTCTCATTGGGCAGTTGTGAACTAGGTTAGCCGTTCTCTGGTATTCTGGCTTCCAGCGCGGCAAAACGGTTCGGCGCGCACTAGCTGTAAATACAGCGCATGTGAGAAGATTCCAAGTGTGTGTGGGGATTCGTGAATCACGCGAAGGAACAGCCTGTACACGCGTCGGCCCCCCCCCCCCCCCCCCCCCCCCCCCCCTTTCCCCCGGCCGGTCAAATCCGTTTCAGGGTGACGCACTGAAGTATACTGATTCCTCAGTGTAACTCGTTCAGAAACACACAAAACCGTCAGTGTGGCAAACTCTGTCAAATATTATATGTTTATGTGGTTCTAGGCTGTAGTGGGTTAAATTTTAGGGGGTACACCAGATTAGGGTTTCATATTTGTACTCTTGTTCCTATTAGTCACATCATTCTCGTTTCTCATTCTGACATGGTATTACGAGCCTAGGTTTCACCTAGGACCGAAACGTTAGGGCCCACCGTTTCCGCTAGCCGCGCCCTAGTGCGCCGCCTTTTCCTAGCGCCCTCGTGCGCCTCGTTCCTCGCGTCGCCCTTTAAGGCCTCTCACGGCCCCTCGCGTCGCCCCTTAAGGCCTCTCACGGCCCCCCCTTACGACCCCGCGCTAGCCCCGAACGGCCCCGTGCGGCCCCCGCGCTAGCCTCCCCCGGCCCCTTACGGCCCCGCGCTAGCCTCCTACGGCCCCAAACGGCCCCGCGCTAGCCCCGAACGGCCCCTTGCGGCCCCCGCGCTAGCCTCTCACGGCCCCTTAAGGCCCCGCGCTAGCCTCTCACGGCCCCCGAATGGCCCCGCACTAGCCCCGAACGGCCCCCGAACGGCCCCCGCGCTCGCCTCGAACGGCCCCCCCCGCGCTCGCCCCTCTACGACCGAGCCGCGCAGCGCGACCCCAGCTGAACCGCGCGACCCGAGCCGAACCGCGCGACCCGACCGAGCCGCGCCGCCCTAGCCGAGCCGCGCCGCCCTAGCCAAGCCGCGCTGCCCTAGCCGAGCCGCGCCGTCCTAGCCGAGCTGCGCCCTCCTTACCTGAGCAGCAGGGCCAGTACTGGTCTGAACTGCTCCTACTGCTACTGCTACTGCTACTGCTGCTGCTACTTCAGCTATGGCTAGCCCTACAGTTCTCTCGTTCGATGCTGAGGGCCGCCCGATTAAGTTTGAGACCTGGCTCGATGATCTGCACCTGTTCCTCCAGCTCACTGCCAGGGAGGATGTCTCGCTGTACGATCATGCACTAGGCAAAGCTGCTGCCCCTACTACTGATGCTGACGCCACTACCCGCTCCCAGTGGCAGACTCGTGACGCCCACGCTCGCTTCGCTATTCGCAACTCCCTGCCTGTAGATGAGCGCGAGCACTTCGGCCGGCACAGGACTGCCCAGGCACTGTACACTGCTGTAGTTTCGCGCTACTCCTCCCCAGCCTCTGCTGCGCTAGGCCGTCTCTCGCTTCCCTACCTGTTCCCTGACCTGTCCGCCTTCCAGACAGTCGCTGACCTCATCACGCACCTCCGCACTAGTGAGGCCCGCTTCCGTGCCGCTATGCCTGCTGAGTTTCTTGCCTCCAACCCTCCCCCGCTCTGGCTCAATCTCTACCACCTAGTTACCCGCCTCCCTAACACTCTGCGTACAGTCAGGGACAGCTTCCTACCCCGCTGCCCCACTGAGCTCACCATTGCCACCCTCGAGAAGGAACTCCTTGCAGCTGAGAAGAGTATTGTAGCTGTAGGTGCCTCTCGTGGTGACCCCCGCACCCCTTTCTTCGAGGGGTGTTCCCCCTCCCCCCTGCTCCCCTTTGTCGCCTCTGCTGCTGCTGTCGACCTCCTTGGTGCTGAGCAGGTCGGGTCTGCGTCCGCTCCCAGCGGGCGCCGCAGCGGCAGGGGCAAGGGAGGCAAGGGCGGTGGGGGTGATGGCGGGGGAGGCGGTGGTGGGGGTGGTGGCGGCGGTGGGGGCGGTGGCGGGGCTGGAGGGGCTAGTGGCAGCGGTGGGGGTGGTGGAGGCAGCGGCGGCGGCGGTGGCCGGGGTGGGGGCGGTGGTGGTGGCGGCGGAGGACGTGGCGGCGGCAGGGGCGGTGGTGGTCGTGGTGGCGGCGGCGGTGGTGGTCGTGGAGGCTCTGGCACTGGCCAGAGCACGCAGCACCCTCAGTCCTCCCAGGAGCTTCGTGAGTGGTACTTACAGCACGGGGGTGGGGGGGGTAGCCTTAGCTGCACGTACGTCATTCGCACTGGTCGCCGCAAGGGACAGACGTGCGGGAGGGCGCACACTGCGCAGCGCTGCTTCTCTCGCCTAGATGACGCTTGGCGTGCTCAGTTTCCTGACGCTCCTGAGCTCCCTCAGTGGGCTGATCTCCTCAAGAAAGATATCGATATCTATGCTCTTGATTTTGATGTTATTCTCAAAGCCATGTATGCATTGACTATTAGTGGAGAGGAGGACCAGTACCTGTGTGTTCCGCCTGACCCAGGCATCCGCACGAGTGAGGCTGCCGCCCTAGGTGCTTGCGTGTCTGCTGCTCCAGGTGCTGGTGAGGCTACTGCTCTAGGTGCTTGTGTGTCCGCCACCCCAGGTACTACTGAGTCCACTGAGGCACTGCACACCTTCACTCTAGACTCAGGCGCTTCGCGCTGTTTCTTTCGTGACCGCACTGCTCTTGAGCCCCTTTCTCGACCAGTCGCTGTCTCGCTCGCTGACCCCTCTGGGGGTCCGGTCATTGCGACCTCCTCCACTGTCCTTCCTTGTCCTGCTGTCCCGTCGGGCACACTGTCAGGCCTCCACCTCCCCTCGTTCTCTACGAACTTGGTGGCGGGTTGTGCGCTTCAGGATGGGGGTGTTCACCAGTTCACCCCTGCCTACGAGCGCGTGACACACTGCACGTGTGCTCGGACGGGCCGTCACCTGGCTACCTTCACTCGGCAGCCGGGGTCGGACCTGTACACACTGACCACTGAGTCCCCTCAGGTAGCGGCGTCTGCGTCTGCGTCAGGTCAGCTGTCAGCCCCCTGCTCGTGTCGCTCTCTGGCGCACAAGACAGTCCTCTGGTAACCCGTCAGTGCAGCGCCTTCGGGGCATGCACGCCCGGTACCTTGTCTCTGGTCTTCCTCGGGTACTCCCTCCCCTCCCACCCTCCCTTGCTCCTCCTTGTCTTCCTTGTGTCGAGGGGCGGCAGCGCGCTGCCCCTCACTCCTCCTCGTTCCCCCCGACGACTGCTCCTTTGCAGACGCTCCACATGGACGTGTGGGGCCCAGCCCGCGTCCGTGGTCAGGGCCAGGAGAGGTACTTCTTGATCGTCGTTGACGACTACTCGCGCTACACCACGGTCTTCCCCTTGCGCACCAAGGGTGAAGTCCCTGATGTTCTGATCCCTTGGATCAGAAGAGCACGTCTTCAGCTGCGAGAGCGTTTTCGCTCGGAGTTTCCTGTCCTGCGCTTGCACTCTGACAAAGGTGGTGAGTTCTCCTCCGACCTCTTGGCAGCCTACTGTGCCGAGCACGGCATTTGCCAGTCGTTCACGCTTCCGGCCTCTCCACAGCAGAATGGGGTTGCTGAGCGCCGCATTGGCTTGGTCATGGAGGTCGCTCGTACCTCCTTAGTCCACGCGGCTTGCCCCCACTTTCTGTGGCCGTTTGCAGTCCGGTACGCTGCGCATCAGCTCAACCTCTGGCCCCGTGTCTCCGCTCCGGAGACCTCGCCCACACTGCTGTGGACGGGGGAGGTTGGCGATGCGTCAAGCTTCCGTGTCTGGGGATCCCGAGCTTTTGTTCGCGACACGTCTACGGACAAGCTCTCCTCCCGCACTGCTCCGTGTGTCTTTCTTGGCTTTGTCCCGGATGCGTCTGGCTGGCAGTTTTACCACCCCGCCCCGCACCGCGTCTTCCCCTCTCAGGACGTCACTTTTGACGAGTCCGTGCCCTTCTACCGCCTCTTCCCCTACCGCACTGCCCCGCTCCCTCCCCCGCCTCTCTTCCTCGCGCCAGGTGCTGCAGTGGTAGACCCCCTCCTCCCTCAGGGTGCCGCTCCTTCAGGTGTCTCCCAGGTAGACCCGGTTGAGCCTCCCGAGGTAGCTGTCGACTCGCGTCCGGCTAGGGGTTCTGAGCCTGAGCGTGCGGAGCCTGAGCGTGCGGAGCCTGGGGGTGCTGAGTCTCGGGGTACTGAGCGTGGGGGTGCTGAGTCTGGGGGTGCTGAGCCTGGGGTTGCCGAGTCTGGGGGTGCTGAGCCTGGGGTCACTGAGTCTAGGGGTGCTGAGCCTGGAGTTGCTGAGTCTGGGGGTACTGCAGCTGACTATGAGACGCCTGGAGGAGCTCCCTCTTCGCAGCAGCTGCGTGAGTGGTACTCGCGGTACTGCAGCCTTCGGCGGGGTGCGTCTCGGGCTCGCGGTGCTGCTGGAGTTGGTGCTCGTGTTTCCCCGCTGCGGCGGGAGCCGCCCTCTTCCCCACAGCTCCGGGAGTGGTACGCTCGGCACATCAGTCTTCGTAGTAGGACTGCTGGTGCTGGGGTCCCCGGGGTTGACACTACTACTGGTACTGCGGACCCTGGAGCTGGAGGTGCTGTTACTGCTGGCGGTGCTGCTGGTGCTGCTGGAGGTGAGGCTGGTGCTGAGGACCCGGGCGTTGGAGCTGCTGCGGGTGCTGCTGACCCTGGTCCTGGAGGTGCTGCTGCTGCTGGCGGTACTGCTGGTGCTGCTGGAGGTGCTGCTCGAGGTGCTGCTGCTGGTGCTGAGGACCCTGCCGCTGGTGACGCTGCTGGTTCGGGAGTTGCTGCACGGCCTCGGCCGTACTTCGTTCCACTCCTTCATCAGGTTCTTGGTCAGCCTCCTCCTCCCGCCTTAGAGTGTCCGCCGTCTGTCTGGTCACAGCCACAGTCACCGCCTGCCTCCCCTCTCCCTGTGCCTGCTCCTTACACTGGTCCGACTGGAGGTCTTGCTGAGCGTCTTGAGCCTGCGTCACGTCCTGTGTCGCCTGCGTCTCGTCGAGCGTCGCCTCTTCGTACTGCTACCTCTGGTCGTAGTGTCCAGCGTCAGCGTCCTCCTGCTGTCCCAGGCACTCACCAGATGGCACTTCGTCAGTCCACTGCTCCACAGCGTGTCTCTCTCCCGTCGCCTCCTGCGTCCTCTCTTCCTGCTCTTGCTGATCCGGCGTCCGACTCCCTTCGCGCTGCCAGTCCTACTGTCACACGTCTCCTAGCTACGGTTGTCACGGACCCTTCCTTTGAGTCCACTGCTGCGTCTGCCTTAGTTGCTGAGCTGGTCGACTTTGCACCTGCGTGTCGTTTAGACTACGCTGCCAGTCTTGTTGCTGAGTCTGAGTCTGTCTGTCCTCCGTCCGTCAAGGGTGACTGTGCCCTTGGCACTGACGTCCTTGAGGACAGGCAGGAGGAGTTTGGTTGCCTTGCTGCTGCTTTGCCCCATCTCGTGTCCATGCTTGTTGCCCCTGAGGGAGACCCGGATGCACCAGACATCCTGACCCCACGCTCTTACGTAGAGGCGATGGCCGGTCCCCACTCCTCTCAGTGGCAGACAACCATGGACACAGAGATGGCTTCCTGGAAGTCCACAGGCACCTACGTCGACGAGGTTCCCCCACCTGGGGCGAACATTGTCAGTGGCATGTGGATTTTCAGGGTGAAGCGGCCACCGGGCTCTCCGCCTGTTTTCAAGGCGCGTTACGTTGCGCGAGGCTTCAGTCAGCGGCAGGGAGTTGACTTCTTGCAGACCTTCTCCCCGACCCCGAAGATGACCACTCTTCGGGTTCTGCTGCACGTCGCTGCTCAGCGTGACTACGAGCTCCACTCGCTTGACTTCAGCACAGCTTTCTTGCAGGGCAGCCTGCACGAGGAGATCTGGCTGCGCCGCCCACCTGGCTTCACTGGGTCGTTTCCTCCTGGTACCCAGTGGAGCCTCCGGCGGCCAGTCTACGGTCTCCGCCAGGCGCCACGTGAGTGGCACGACACACTGAGGACTACTCTTGCGGCTCTTGGGTTCGCTCCTTCTACTGCTGACCCGTCGCTGTTTCTACGCACCGACACCTCACTGCCGCCGTTCTACATCCTCGTGTACGTCGACGACTTGGTCTTTGCCACTCCTAACACAGCTGGTCTCGCTCACGTGAAGTCCGAGCTGCAGAAGAGACACACGTGCACAGACCTGGGTGAACTGACAAGCTATCTTGGCTTGCGGATCACCCGGGACAGAGCACGGCGCACCATTACCCTGACTTAGTCACACATGGTGCAGTAGGTCCTTCAGCGCTTCGGCTTCACGTACTCCTCGCCTCAATCCACTCCTCTGCCTACAGGACACTCGCTCTCAGCTCTGCCTTCGGATGAGTCCGTAGAGCCGAGTGGTCCGTATCCAGAGCTTGTGGGCTGCCTCATGTACCTGATGACCTGCACGCGACCTGACCTTGCATACCCTCTCAGCATCTTAGCGCGCTATGTCGCTCCCGGCCGTCACCGGAAGGAGCACATGGATGCAGCTAAGAGGGTGTTGCGCTACTTGTGCAGTACGTCGGGCATGGGGCTAGTGCTTGGAGGGCGAGACCGGCCTGTTCTCACTGGGCACTCAGACGCTTCTTGGGCAGACAACCAGGCTACTCAGCGGTCGTCTCAGGGTTACACCTTCAGCCTTGGCTCTGGCTCTGTCTCTTGGCGTTCTACTTGCTCTTCTTCTGTTCTCAGCTCCAGCTGTGAGGCTGAGATCTACGCCACGGCCATGGCTGCCCAGGAGCTTCGCTGGCTCACCTACCTGCTGACGGACCTTGGAGAGCAGCCTCGTTCTCCTCCAGTGCTGTACGTCGACAACAAGGCAACCATTGCCTTGTGTGACGAGCACAGACTAGAGCACAGGACGAAGCACATTGCTCTGCGTTACTTTCTAGCTCGAGAGCTACAGCAGCGTGGTCAGCTTCGTCTGCGTTACGTGGCCACTTAGGCCAACACTGCTGATGTGTTCACCAAGGCGCTTCCGCCTGTTGACCATCAGCGTTTTTGCACTCTTCTAGGCCTTGTGCCGACTGGACCTCACTTGCTTACTTCTTGACTTTGTCTGTACTGTGATCATTATATATATATATATATATATATATATATACTTGCATGTTTACTCTTGCTAGGTTGTGATCATTGTACTTCTTGCTCTATTATAAATCTGCATGTGAACTGGTCTTGTGACCGCTTGCTTGTGCTCGGAATTTGTGTGGAATCCTCGAGATCCACCCTGAGCTTGTTTGCCTTGTTTTACCTTGACTGGTCTTGTGACCCCTAGGTCTGCCCCACTTTGCCTATGGGGGTGTGTCAAACATTATATGTTTATGTGGTTCTAGGCTGTAGTGGGTCACACCTTAGGGGGTACACCAGATTAGGGTTTCATATTTGTACTCTTGTTCCTGTTAGTCACATCATTCTCGTTTCTCATTCTGACAAACTCACATTTACTGAAATTTCAGCCCAAAATGGAAGCATTTACTGATTTTCCAGGGAAAACGAAATTCAGAGCTACAAAATCAGCGTAATCAGCGTGTTTTACGCTGACATCTGAGGGCCTGATTGAAGCAAAGAGCATACAGGAATATATAGAAAAGTTAGATTACAGGAAGCGGTTATGTTTATCGAGACGCGTAACGCTTCGACTATCGAGGCGGTTACTGTTCACTGAAGCGTCGCCTGCTGTTGCGTAATCTCCAGGCGGTTACGGCTCGCAACTTCCAGTTGCGGTTTGATGTGGTACGCGCCTTTTTCGACTTCATACTCCTTTTGTTGTGCTTCAGTATCGGGTGAGGTTCGATACTACAGAAACGCACTAAGTCATGCGTTTATATTCCCAACACTCCCTTCCTCCTTTCCACCCAACGCTGTCCTCTCCTGATACTCCCTTCCTTTCTTCCCTTACTCTGTGCAGGGTTTGTTCCCTCCCTCCCTGTTTGTATAGGTCTGCTATGCATTCAGTTCAGTGTGATGCATTTGCTGTTTGATGCTAGTAAGTCAAATAGCCATGCCATGTACTGATGTTGGATGCTTCTTATAATACAAACCTCTCAGCATTGAAGTACACATGACCACTACAAAGAAGTACAATAAAGCGAGACTGTATCTTTCTGTGAAAGTGGTCAAGGGTATATTATAGGCACAATGCACAAAACCAGCAACTGTCTGCTGCAATGCATGCAATAAACCTGCAACCCTTGGTGCTGGGCACCTGTACAAGCATGGTTGTGTGAAGGAATGGGGAAGGAAGGGGTGTGGCAAATAAGCAGGAGGTACAGAAGGGCATGTATAGGAGGAGTTGAACGAAGGGGAATAGAGCGTAAACAGAGGGGAAAGAGGGGTGAGCCCAGGCGGGGAGAAAGTGACCAGGGGGGGAGAGAGTGAGCAGGGGGGAAGAGAGTGCGGCAGGGGGGGGGGAGAGAGTGCGCATGGGGGGAGAGAGTGCGCAGGGGGGGAGAGAGTGCACAGGGGGGGGAGAGAGTGCGCATGGGGGGAGAGAGTGCACAGGGGGGGAGAGAGTGCGCAGGGGGGGAGAGAGTGCGCAGGGGGGGAGAGAGTGCGCAGGAGGGGAGAGAGTGCGCAGGGGGGGAGAGAGTGCGCAGGGGGGGGAGAGAGTGCGCAGGGGGGGAGAGAGTGCGCAGGGGGGGGGGAGAGAGTGCGCATGGGGGGAGAGAGTGCACAGGGGGGGAGAGAGTGCGCAGGGGGGGGAGAGAGTGCGCATGGGGGAAGAGAGTGCGCAGGGGGGGAGAGAGTGCGCAGGGGGGGGAGAGAGTGCGCATGGGGGGAGAGAGTGCGCAGGTGGGGAGAGAGTGCGCAGGGGGGGGAGAGAGTGCGCATGGGGGAAGAGAGTGCGCAGGGGGGGAGAGAGTGCGCAGGGGGGAGAGAGTGCGCAGGGGGGGAGAGAGTGCGCAGGGGGGGGAGAGAGTGCGCATGGGGCAAGAGAGTGCGCAGGGGGGGAGAGAGTGCGCAGGGGGGGAGAGAGTGCGCGGGGGGGGAGAGAGTACGCAGGGGGGGAGAGAGTGCGCAGGGGGGGAGAGAGTGCGCAGGGGGGGAGAGAGAGCGCAGGAGGGGAGAAAATGACCAGGGGGGAAGCAAGTGAGAGGGGGGAAAGAGGGTGAGCGGGGGGGAAGAAAGTGAGTGGGGGAGAGAAGAGTCAGCAGCAGGGCAGAAAGTGAGTGGGGGAAGGAGAGAGTGAGCGGTGGGAAGAGAGTGAGTCGGGGGGAAGAAAGCTGGAGAGTAGGGTGGACGAGAAGCGGGACGGACGGGCGGAAGTGATGAAAGGACTGGAGGAGAAGGAGGAAGGAATGGAGGGGTGCGAAGGGAGTTACCTGGGAAGCCCGTACGATGGAAGGGAGGAAGTGAGGAAGGGGGAACGAGGAAGGGAGAAGGAGGAAGGAGGTTTTACTTTGTGCGAGGATGTGGGTGAGAGTGAAGCGAAGCGTGGGGGAATGGAGGGGGTACAGACGGGCGATGAGAGGGGTAGAGGAAGGCGAGGCCAGGAAGGCGAGGGCGATGGGTGGGGGAAGCGAGGGCGATGGGTGGGGGAAGCGAGGGCGACAGGGGGGGGAAGTGAGGGCGACGCGCGGAGGAAGCGAAGGCGACGGGCGGAGGGAGAGAAGGCGACGGGCGGAGGGACAGAAGGCGACGGGCTGATTGACAGAGGCGACGGGCGGATGGAGAGAAGGCGATGGGCTAGGCGAAGACGACGGGCTGGGCGAAGACGACGGGATGAGTGAAGACGACGGGCTGAGTGAAGACGACGGGCTGAGCGAAGACGACGGGCTGGGGAACGAAGGCGACGGGCTGGGGAACGAAGGCGACATCGCGAAATTGTTTGGGTCTCAAATTCGGCCCTCTGTAGGTTTTTCCCCCGAAAGGTACACAAAAAGTCCCAACGAGCTCCGAAAACCTAAGGGCGCTTCACCTGTCGGTTCGAACAACACACTCGTTCGAACAGGCGAAATGTTACTCGTTTCGCCTATGTTCATATTGGTTTTCGTGACGTCGCGAAGCACAATTTCGCCAATTTGAACAGAGCTGTCACCTCAAGCACGATTTTCATCATCCCGCACGTTCGAACACGTGTGTTCGAACAGGTTGGGATAGGTGACACACAATTCCGCACAAACGACTGATATGATTGGTCCACAGTCTTCCGGGTCGCCCATGAACGTTTGCGACCCGGCCAGACGTCGCCAATGTTTGGGACCCAATGTTTGGCGACGTCGCTCTTTTGTGGGCGACGTCGCTGTGTTCGAACAGACCGCGTGTGCGAATAGCGATGGTGTCACTTGTGATGGCCTGTGTCACATTCGCTCATTGTACGTATTTGTGTTCGAACTCATTTGGGATACTGTTCGTGCAGTCAAACTGATACGTCGGTTCGGATTTTGGCCTCCGCCCCTCAGGTGAAGCGCCCTAACAGCACACAATGTAACATTTCCGTGACTCCTCTGCGGTGTCACATTTGTGTCACATTTGTGTCACATTTGTGTCACATCTAGCGACACATGCGCACGAAATGCGCGATACGACCAACTTTCCGATGCCGCCGTTCGAATTCAGCACATTCAGACTCCGATACGCAGCACTGGTGACTCATTAAACGACCACTGTTCCAATTGCGGCCAGTTTTGTGGTTATAACGTATAGCTCTAACACGGTTTAGACTCTGGTTAGGTAGTGACCACGAGGCATGCGAAGCAACCCGACCACCAGCAAAAAACAATAGACGGGGCAACTAATTTCGTGAATGTCGTAAAAAACATAATTTTGCTGATTCCATGAAGTACAGCCGGAAGCTACGCGCCGGAATCAACAGTGACGTATGCAAACCAATCAAAGCTACACGTCAGACCGAGAAGTGCAACCCACAAACCAATCAGGGCTACTCCAAACCGTGTACATTGCTAGAAGAAATTCTGGACGTTCCACGTCACAACCCTACCCATATCTTCCACTCTCAGAACCATCGAGGTGAGCCTCACAAATTGTTCCAACCAACCAGCTCATAAACACAAATACCGCCTCCGATATCCGCCCATTCCATCCACCCGTGCCTTTGCCATCGTGAAATGTTAAGAAACTAGCGAGGCTCAGGAGCCATGGCTAGAGAGGTAGGAGAAGATCGAGTTGAAGGAAAAGTGTCGAGAGAATGAGGGGTTTCACTATAGGTTCAAGGGTACAAATAAGAAAGAACAAACAAGAAAGGTGCACCACCAAATAGGAAAACGCTATAACCACAGTAACCAATCCTACAGGCATTTACATATGAGAAAACTGAAACGAGGATGGATAAACTATGAATGAAGTGGGTACAAGTACTAACCCTAATTGGGTTGTACCCCCTATGGGATACCCCACTACAGCCTACACAAAAGCATAAGCTATAATGTTCTGACACACCCCCATAGGCAAAGTGGGGGAGAACAGGGGGTCACAAGATCAGTCAAGCAAAGCAAAACAAAGCAAAGCTCAGGGTGGATCACAAAGTCACCACACATTCCGAGCACAAGTACAAGGCCACAAGGCCAGTTCACATGCAGGAGTACATATATATATAAGGCTAGACAAGCAATAGCAGGTATATATATATGTAACAGTACAAGCAAGGTCAAGAGGTGAGCAAGTGAGGCAAGACAGGGACAAGACCCAACTGAGTGCAGAAGCGCTGATGATCACAAGGCGGAAGTGCCTTGGTAAAAACATCAGCAGTGTTGGCCTCAGAGGCCACGTACGCAAGCCGCAACTGTCCATGCTGCTGAAGCTCACGAGCAAGAAAGTAGCGGAGAGCAATGTGCTTTGTTCTGTGCTCCAGTCGCTGCTCTCCACACAAGGCCAGCATGGCCTTGTTGTCTACGTACAGCACTGGAGGAGAACGAGGCGGCTCTCCGAGGTCACTCAGCAGGTAGGTGAGCCAGCGAAGCTCCTGTGCAGCCATGGCCCCAACGTAGATCCCAGCCTCACAACTGGAGCCGAGAACAGAAGACGAGCGGGTAGCCCGCCACGAGATAGAGCCGGAACCAAGGCTGAAGGTGTAACCCTGTGACGACCGCTACGTAGCCTGGTCGTCAGCCCAAGAAGCGTCTGCGTGCCCAGTGAGGACCACTGGACTGCGCCCTCCAAGCACTAGCCCCATGCCCGACGTACTGCACAAGTAGCGCAACACCCTCTTCGCTGCAGCCATGTGCTCTGGTCGGTGTCTCCCAGGAGCAACATAGCGTGCGAGAATGCTAAGAGGGTATGCAAGGTCAGGTCGTGTGCAGGTCATCATGTACATGAGGCAGCCAACAAGCTCTGGATACGGGCCACTCGACTCTACGGACTCATCCGAAGGCAGAGCTGAGAGCGAGTGGCGAGTAGGCAGAGGAGTGGCCTGAGGCGAGGAGTACGTGAAGCCGAAGCGCTGAAGGACCTGCTGCACCATGTGTGACTGAGTCAGGGTAATGGTGCGGCGTGCTCTGTCCCGGGTGATCTGCAAGCCAAGGTAGCTGCGCAGTTCACCTAGGTCTGTGCACGTGTGTCTCTTCTGTAGCTCGGACTTCACGTGGGCGAGTCCAGCAGTGTCAGCTGTGGCAAAGACCAAGTCGTCGACGTACACGAGGATGTAGAACGGCGGCAGAGAGGTGTCGGTGTGTAGAAACAGCGACGGGTCGGCAGTAGAAGGAGCAAACCCAAGAGCCGCAAGTGTAGTCCTCAGTGTGTCGTGCCACTCACGTGGCGCCTGGCGGAGACCGTAAACTGGACGCCGGAGGCTCCACTGGGTACCAGGAGGGAACGACCCAGTGAAGCCAAGTGGGCGGCACAGCCAGATCTCCTCGTGCAGGCTGCCCTGCAAGAAAGCTGTGCTGAAGTCGAGAGAGTGCAGCTCGTAGTCACGGTGAGCAGCAACGTGCAGCAGTACCCGAAGAGTGGTCATCTTTGGGGTGGGAGAGAAGGTCTGAAAGTAGTCAACTCCCTGCCGCTGACTGAAGCCACGAGCCACGTAACGTGCCTTGAAGACAGGCGGAGAACCCGGCGGCCGCTTCACTCTGAAGATCCACATGCCACTGACGATGTTCGCCCCAGGCGGGGGAACCTCGTCAACGTAGGTGCCTGTGGACTTCCAGGAAGCCATCTCTGTGTCCATAGCTACCTGCCACTGAGAGGAGTAGGGACCCTCTATCGCCTCCGCGTAAGAGCGCGGAGTCGGGATGTTAAGTGCATCTGGGTCTCCCTCAGGGGTAAGCAGTACGGACACGAGATGAGGTGAAGCAGCAGCCAGACACTAGAACTCCTCCTGCGTGTCCTCAAGGACGTCCGTGCCAAGGGCACACTCACCCCCGACGGACGGAGGACAGACAGACTCAGACTCAGCGACAAGACTAGCAGCGTAGTCTAGACGACAGCGAGCAGCAAAGTCGACGAGCTCAGCAGCTAGGGCAGACGCAGCAGTGGACTCGAAAGAAGGGTCAGTGACGACAGTAGCCAGGAGACGCGTGACAGTAGGACTGGCAGCACGAAGAGAGTCCGACTCCGGGTCGGTAAGAGCAGGAAGAGAGGACTCAGGAGGAGAAGGCAAAGGGGCACGCAGAGGAGCAGTGGACGAACGCAGAGACATCCGGTGCGTGCCAGGGACAGGAGGAGGACGCTGACGCGAACCACGACCACTAGCGCGAGCTGGACGGACAGGCTACATAGGGCGAGACGCAGGCTCACAACGCTCAGCAAGACCTCCAGTAGGACCATTGTAGGGAGAAGGAGCAGGCAAAGGGGAGGTAGGCTGCTGTGAGGATCTAGGATCGAGTTCAGAAAAGAGAATGAGAATTGAGTCGAATTGAATTGAATTGAATGTCCACCTGGGTACAACACGAGGCTATATATGTCAGAACATATCTATAGCTTATACTGCTGTGTAGGCTGTAGTGGGGTATCCCATAGGGGGTACAACCCAGTTAGGGTTTCATATTTGTACTGCTTTCATTCATAGTTCACTCATTCCTGTTTTCCTACTTTCACATGGTATAGAGCGGGTCCTACCTTAGGACCGTTGTCTGGGCCCACCGACGCGCGCCCCGAGGCGCGCCCTTTTTTTTTAGCGACCCCTCGGGTCGCCTTTTCACTCGCGGCCCCGCCGCCTCCTCTGACGCGGCTTTGCCGCCTCCCCTGACGTGGCCCCGCCGCCTCCTTTAACGCGGCCCCGCCGCCTCCCTTGACGCGGCCCCGCCGCCTCCCTTGACGCGGCCTCGCCGCTTCCCCTGACGCGGCCCCGCCGCCTCCCCTGACGCGGCCCTGCCGCCTCCCTTGACGCGGCCCCGCCGCCTCCCTTGACGCGGCCCCGCCGCCTCCCCTGACGCGGCCCCGCCGCCTCCCCTGCCGAGGCCCCGCCGCCTCCCCTGACGCGACTCCGCCGCCTCCCCTGACGCGGCCCCGCCGCCTCCATTGACGCGGCCCCGCCGCCTCCCCTGACGCGGCCAAGCCGCCTCCTCTGACGCGGCTCCGCCTCTACTGCCGACGGCCCCGCCGCTGCACTCTACGGCCCGCCGCTGCACCCTGCCGGCCCGTCGCTGCTCCTACGGCCCGCCACTTGCACCTGCCGGCCCGCCGCTGCACCTGCCGGCCCGACGCTGCACCTGCCGGCCCGACGCTGCATCTCCCGGCCGAGCCGCCCCAACAGCCGAGCCGCCAGGGACCCGAGCCGCCCTGCCGCCGAGCCGCCCGGGAGCCGAGCCGCCCTGCACCCGAGCCGCCCAGCCGCCGAGCCGCCCGGGAGCCGAGCCGCCCTGCACCCTAGCTGCCCAGCCGCCGAGCCGCCCGGGAGCCGAGCCGCCCTGCGCCCGAGCCGCCCAGCCGCCGAGCCGCCCGGGAGCCGAGCAGCTGTGCACCCGAGCCGCCCGGTCGCTGAGCCGCCTTTCTGCTGACTGCACGACCTGCCCTGCCTGGTGAGCACTGTCCCACTGACACTGCGAGCTCTTTCCCTACTGCTTGCACTGCGTCGCTGTCGTCACCATGGCTACCCCTAGTGTCCTAGCTTTTGACGCTGAGGGTCGCGCCATTGATTTTGAGGTCTGGTTAGACGACCTGCAGCTGTTCTTACAGTGCGACAGGGCTGACGACCTTTCTCTCTTTGACCTCACCTCTGGCGCCTCTCCTGCCCCTGCTGCTGATGCTGATCCCGCTGTCCGCTCTAAGTGGGCCACCCGCGATGCTGCTGCACGTCTTGCTGTGCGTCGCCACCTCCCTACCCCTGAGCGTGCGCACTTTAGTCAGTACAAGAGTGCTCAGACCTTGTACGACGCTGTAGTTGCGCGCTACTCCTCCCCTGCCACTGCTGCACTGAGCCGTCTCATGCTTCCCTACCTCTTTCCTGACCTCTCTGCCTTTCCCACTGTCGCTGACCTCATTACGCACCTCCGCACTAGTGACACTCGCTACCGCGCCGCCCTTCCTGCTGAGTTCT
This sequence comes from Closterium sp. NIES-65, assembly GCA_948144175.1. Classification (NCBI taxonomy): domain Eukaryota; kingdom Viridiplantae; phylum Streptophyta; class Zygnematophyceae; order Desmidiales; family Closteriaceae; genus Closterium; species Closterium sp. NIES-65. The sequence continues at coordinate 265,877 of CANXME010002623.1, forward strand.
GCGCTAAGAACCCCCCCCCCATGTACATCGCTCTCTACTACGTAGTCGCACGCCTCCCTGACTCCCTTCGCGTCGTCAGGGACCACTTTCTCGCAGTCTGTCCCACCACTCTCACCGTCGACCTCCTCGAGAAGGCCCTCCTTGCAGCGGAGAAGAGCATAGTCGCTGTAGGTGCTTCTCGTGGTGACCCTCGCACCCCCATCTTTGAGGGGTGCTCTCCTTCCCCCTTGCTGCCCTCTGTTGCCTCTGCTGCTGCTGCCGACCTGCTTGGTCTTGAGTCGGTCGGCGCGGCGTCTGCCCCTAGTGGGAGACGTCGCTCCAGCAAGGGCAAGGGGGGCAAGGGCGCGGGTGGAGCTGGAGGGGGCGGTGGCGGTGGCGGCGGTGGCGGCGGAGGGAGTGGGGGTGGCGGCGGGGCTAGTGGCGGGGGTGGTGGTGGTGGTGGCGGCAGCGGCGGCGGAGACGGTGGTGGTGGTGCCAGCGGTGGTGGTGGAGGCAGCGGCGGAGGTGGAGGCGGCGGAGGTGGAGGCAGTGGAGGCGGCAGCGGAGGAGGCAGTAGTGGTGGAGGAGGTGGAGCTGGTCGGGGTGGTACCCAGCAGCGTAGCGGCGGTGGTGGTGGCCAGCGCTCGCACCGGCAGCAGCAGCAGCGCTCGCGGGACATCCCTTCGCCTCAGCAGCTTCGTGAGTGGTACGCTGGGCGTCAGAGGGGTGGGGGTACTGGTCCCTGCACCTACGTTCTTCGTTCCGGCGACCGCGCGGGTGAGCAGTGTGGGGGTGCCCACGCCACCCAGCGCTGCTTTGGCCGCCTGACGGACGCTTGGCGTCAGCAGTTCCCTGGGGCTAGTGAGATCCCTCGCTGGGATGAGCTTCTCAGGGCTGGTGTAGCGATCTTTGATCTTGATTTTGATGCTATCCTTACTGCTATGTATGTTGTGGATTATAGTGAGGAGAATGAGGGTTACCGGTGTTTTCAGCCCGACCCGGGCATTGGTACTGCTGCACTAGGTGCTTGTGAGGCTGCTGCTCTAGGTGCCAGTGCGTCTGCGCTCTCAGGTACTGGTGAGACTGCGCTCTCAGGTACTGAGTCGTCCTCGTCCTCCCTCACTTTCACACTTGACTCCGGAGCTTCGCGCTCCTTCTTTCGAGACCGCACTACCCTTTCGCCGCTCGCCAGGCCGGTTGCGGTCTCCCTTGCTGACCCCTCTGGGGGTCCTGTCCTGTCTCACTTCTCCACTGTCCTCCCGTGTCCGGCTGCCCCTTCGGGCACCCTGTCGGGTCTGTACCTTCCCTCGTTCTCTACGAACTTGGTGAGTGGAGCGGACCTGCAGGATGGGGGTGTTCACCAGTTCACTCCTGCGCGTCAGAGGGTGACCCACTGCACGGAGGCTCGCACAGGCCGACACCTGGCCACGTTCTCACGTCGGCCGGGGTCGAGTCTCTACACCCTGACCGTTGAGTCTCCTCCTGTCCCTGCGTCTGGTCAGGTGGCTGCGTCGAGTCAGGTACTTGCTGCTGCGTCCCGGTCAGGTCCTGAGTCTGCCCCCTGTTCTTGTCGCCTCCTGTCTCACGAGACTCTCCTGTGGCACCACCGTCTTGGCCACCCCTCCTTGCCCCGTCTTCGGAGCATGGCTTCCCGTGTCCTTGTCTCTGGTCTTCCCCAGTCTCTCCCTCCTCTCCCCTCCGGGCCAGGACCTTCCTGTGTCCCCTGTGTCGAGGGTCGCCTCCGGGCTACTCCTCACTCCTCCCACTTCCCCCCGACAGAGTCTCCCCTGCAGACGCTTCACATGGATGTGTGGGGCCCAGCCCCCGTCCGTGGGCAGGGGTACGAGCGCTACTTCCTGTTGGTGGTTGACGACTACTCGCGTTACACCACAGTCCTCCCCTTGCGCAGCAAGGGTGCAGTCACTGAGGTGCTGATCGACTGGATCCGCGAGGCTCGTCTCCAGCTCAGGAAGAGCTTCGGCTCGGACTTTCCTGTTCTGCGTCTGCACTCTGACAGAGGCGGAGAGTTCTCTTCTCGCCTTCTGCGAGACTACTGTCGTGCACGGGGGATCCGCCAGACCTTCACGCTTCCGGACTCACCACAGCAAAATGGGATTGCTGAGCGCCGCATTGGCATGGTCATGGATGTCGCTCGTACGTCCATGATGCATGCGGCTGCCCCCCATTTTCTGTGGCCGTTTGCGGTGAGGTACGCGGCGCATCAGCTCAACCTTCACCCCCGGGTCTCTCGGCCAGCGATGTCCCCAGCCTTGCTGTGGACGGGGAAGGTTGGCGATGCGTCTGTGTTCCGTGTCTGGGGATCTCGGGCGTTTGTCCGCGACTTGTCTGCGGACAAGCTGTCCCCTCGTGCTGCTCCCTGTGTCTTCCTTGGCTTCCCCACTGACGCCCCAGGGTGGCAGTTTTACCACCCCTCCTCTCGTCGTGTTCTGTCCTCCCAGGACGTCACGTTCGACGAGTCAGTCCCCTTCTACCGTCTCTTCCCCTACCGCACTCCTTCCCTCCCCCCTCCCCCGGACTTCCTTGTGCCGGTTCCCCCCCCGGTAGACCCCCTCCCCCCTCAGGTTCCTGCCCCCTCAGGTGTGTCCCAGGTAGACGCCGTTGACCCGGTCGAGGTTACTGGTGACTCTGGTGCTGCTGCGGGTGCTGAGCCTGGGGGTGCTGACTCTGGGGGTGCTGTGCGCGGGGGTGCTGAGCCTGGGGGTGCTACTGCTGGGGGTGCTGGGCCTGAGGGTGCTACTGCGGAGGGTGCGGAGCCTGGGGGTGCTGAGCCGGGGGGTGCTGTGCCTGGAGGTGCTGGGTCTGGGGGTGCTGGGTCGGGAGCTGCTGAGCCTGGGGGTGCTGCGTCTGGAGCTGCTGAGCCTGGGGTTTCTCCTGCTGCTGCGTCTCGCCGGGAGCCCCTCTCTCCACAGGAGCTGCGCGAGTGGTTCGCTCGCCGCTGGAGGCGTGCTGCTGAGTCTGGAGGTGCTGCTGGAGCTGGAGCTGGAGCTTCTTCGACCGTCGAGGGTGCGGGTGCAGCCGTTCCCGGAGCTGCTGGCCCTGCGGGTCCTCCTGGAGCTGGAGCTGCTGAGGGCGTTCGTGCTGAGCCTGCTGCTGTTGGTCCTGCCGCTGGAGGTGTGGGTGGCGCTGGTGCTGTCGCTGAGGGTGCTGGTGCTGTCCCTGCTGAGTCTGGAGCTGCCGCGCGGCCTCGGCCGTACTTCGTTCCGCTCCTTCAGCAGGTTCTTGGTCTTTCTCCTCCAGTAGAGGGTCCACCGCCTGTCCAGTCGCAGCCCCTACTGGAGCCTTCCTCTCCGCTGCCTGCTCCCTCTCCTTACACTGGTCCTACTGGAGGTCTTGCTGAGCGTCGTGAGCCTGCGTCTCGTCCCGCGTCGCCTGTTCGTGCTGCTCGCGCTAGTGGTCGCAGTTCGCGTCAGCGTCCTCCTCCTGTCCCTGGCACGCACCGGATGTCTTTACGTCCGTCCACTGCTCCTCTGCGTGCCCCTTTGCCTTCTCCTCCTGAGTCCTCTCTTCCTGCGCTTGCGGACCCTGAGTCGGACTCTCTTCGTGCTGCCAGTCCCACTGTCACGCGTCTGCTTGCTACTGTCGTCACTGACCCCTCTTTTGAGTCCACTGCTGCGTCTGCTCTAGTCGCTGAGCTCGTCGACTTTGCTGCTCGCTGTCGTCTCGACTACGCTGCTAGTCTTGTTGCTGAGTCTGCGTCTGTCTGTCCTCCGTCCGTCGGGGGTGAGTGTGCTCTTGGCACGGACGTCCTAGAGGACAGGCAGGAGGAGTTACAGTGTCTAGCGGCTGCTTCACCTCATCTCGCGTCTGTACTGCTTGCCCCTGAGGGAGACCCGGATGCACTAGACATCCCGACTCCGCGTTCTTACGCGGAGGCCGTAGAGGGTCCCTACTCCTCTCAGTGGCAGGCAGCTATGGATGCAGAGATGGCTTCCTGGAAGTCCACAGGCACCTACGTTGACGCAGTTCCCCCTCCTGGGGCGAACATCGTCAGTGGCATGTGGATCTTCAGGGTGAAGCGGCCGCCGGGCTCTCCACCTGTCTTCAAGGCACGGTACGTTGCTCGTGGCTTCAGTCAGCGGCAGGGAGTTGACTACTTTCAGACCTTCTCTCCCACCCCGAAGATGACTACTCTTCGGGTGCTGCTGCACATAGCCGCTCAGCGCGACTACGAGCTTCACTCTCTCGACTTCAGCACTGCGTTCTTGCAGGGTAGCCTGCACGAGGAGATCTGGCTTCGCCGTCCACCTGGCTTCACTGGGACTTTCCCTCCTGGCACCCAGTGGAGCCTCCGACGGCCAGTCTACGGTCTCCGCCAGGCACCGCGTGAGTGGCACGACACACTGAGGACTACACTTGCGGCTCTTGGGTTTGCTCCTTCTACTGCTGACCCGTCGCTGTTTCTTCGCACCGACACTTCCCTGCCGCCGTTCTACATCCTCGTGTACGTCGACGACCTGGTCTTTGCCACAGCGGACACTGCTGGACTCGCCTACGTGAAGTCCGAGCTGTTGAAGAGACACACGTGCACAGACCTGGGTGAACTGCGCAGCTACCTTGGCTTGCAGATCACTCGGGACAGAGCACGCCGCACCATTACCTTGACTCAGTCACACATGGTGCAGCAGGTCCTTCAGCGCTTCGGCTTCACGTACTCCTCGCCTCAGGCCACTCCTCTGCCTACTCGCCACTCACTCTCAGCTCTGCCTTCGGATGAGTCCGTAGAGTCGAGTGGTCCGTATGCGGAGCTTGTTGGCTGCCTCATGTACCTGATGACCTGCACACGACCTGACCTTGCATACCCTCTGAGCATTCTTGCACGCTATGTTGCTCCTGGGAGACACAGACCGGAGCACATGGCTGCAGCGAAGAGGGTATTGCGCTACCTGTGCAGTACGTCAGGCATGGGGCTAGTGCTTGGAGGGCGGAGTCCAGTGGTCCTTACCGGCCACGCGGACGCGTCTTGGGCTGACGACCAGGCTACGCAGCGGTCGTCACAGGGTTACACCTTCAGCCTTGGTTCCGGCTCTGTCTCGTGGCGGTCTACTCGCTCGTCTTCGGTTCTCGGCTCCAGTTGTGAGGCTGAGATCTACGCCGGGGCCATGGCTGCACAGGAGCTTCGCTGGCTCACCTACCTGCTGACTGACCTTGGAGAGCCGCCTCGTTCTCCTCCAGTGCTGTACGTAGACAACAAGGCTATGCTGGCCTTGTGTCGAGAGCAGCGCTTGGAGCACAGAACGAAGCACATTGCTCTCCGCTACTTCCTTGCTCGTGAGCTGCAGCAGCGTGGTCAGTTGCGACTTGCGTACGTGGCCTCTGAGGCCAACACTGCTGATGTGTTCACCAAGGCACTTGCGCCTTGTGACCATCAGCGCTTCTGCACCCAGCTGGGTCTTGTGCCTGTCTTGCCTCACTTGCTCTCCTCTTGACTTCACTTGTACTGTGACATATATATATATACCTGCTCTTGCTTGTCTAGCTTTATATATATGTCTGTACTCTTGCTTGTGAACTGGCCTTTGGCCTCACTCTTGTGCTCGGACTGTGTGGTGACTTTGTGATCCACCCTGAGCTTTGCTTTGTCTTGCTTGACTGGTCTTGTGACCCCTTGTTCTCCCCCACTTTGCCTATGGGGGTGTGTCAGAACATATCTATAGCTTATACTGCTGTGTAGGCTGTAGTGGGGTATCCCATAGGGGGTACAACCCAGTTAGGGTTTCATATTTGTACTGCTTTCATTCATAGTTCACTCATTCCTGTTTTCCTACTTTCACAATATATAGGCTCGACACAAGGCCCCGTAACCAGGTGTTACGCGAAGGTTCCGCGGGTCGCGAAGCGTCCCGAACAGATCCTTACCGAATTCGGTAGAAGGCAATTCGGTGGCAACCGAAAAGCCAGAATTCGGTGCACGCAACCTAGCTCGGTGCTATAACTATAATAAAATATAGGAAAGCACCTAGCCTAGGAAATCAAGCAATTCATGCATGCATATGATTATCCTATGCTAGAAATAGCATGATAAAGTAGAGGCAAGCAAGCATAGCTGGCATAAGCCGTCGTACTCTCACACGTCCCCCCCTCAAAGCTGGGTGGCGTGAGATACACCCTGCTTGACAAGATAGTCCTTGAGAGCACGGCGTGCGTTGCCCATATCAGCTTCTGCAACCCAACTGTCCTCAGTGGGGTCGTATCCCTTCCAGCGTATCAAGAACTCGAGGGTCTTGCCATCGCGGCGCCGATGGGTGAGAACGCGCTCGATCTCGTACTCGGGTTCATCCTGTATGAGAACAGGTGGTGGTGGCGGTAGTTGTCGTCCCTGGAACTGCTGGTTGGGGTCCTTGTAGGGCTTCAGTAGCTGGACATGGAAAGCGTTGTGAAGCTTCCATGTATCTGGTAAGCGCAAGCGGAATGTGACTGGTGTCACTTGTGCCTCAACGAGAAAAGGACCACAGAAGCAAGGCCGGAGTTTGGATGGGAGGTGAGACAGGTTCAAGTTGCGCGTGTCAAGAAGCACCTGATCTCCGACTGCTACTGAGTGATGACGTCGCTGACGATCGGCATACTGCTTCTAAGAGTTTTGCATCGTTGTGAGACGTCGCTGAGTCTTCTCCCATAGCTGCTGCATGGTGGTGACGAAGTCATGTGCGGCTTGGACGTGTGCCGGTGTAGTTGGCTGCTGTGGTGTGAGTGGTTCCCGTCCGTAACACAGGAAGAAAGGAGTTTTCCCTGTGGCCGCATGTGATGCGTTGTTGTAAGCAAACGCTAGGGTTGGTAACTGTGTCTCCCAGTGGCTGCCGTCGTCCTTGCAAGCTGTGCGCAGTAACTGTTCAACCACTTGATTGAGTCGCTCTGTCTGTCCGTCAGTCTGGGGGTGGTATGCTGAAGACATTGCAAGCTTTGTCCCCAACAGTCCCATGAGCTCCTTCCAGAACTTACTCGTGAATTTGGGGTCTCTGTCTGAGATGAGTGTAGCGGGGATGCCGTGGATGGTGATGATGCGGTCGAAGAAGAGTCGAGCAGTTGCTTCAGCTGTAGCTATGGCGTTGGTCGGTATGAAGTGACCCATTTTGGAGAACTTATCGATCACCACGAGGCTGGAATCATGTCCCCGTGAGGTCGAAGGAAGCCCTGTGATGAAGTCGAGGCTAACGACCTGCCATGGCTGCTCTGGTACGGGTAGAGGCTGAAGTAACCCTGCTTTTTTCTGCTTGCTGCTCTTCATCCGCTGGCACGTGTCGCAAGAGGTGACGAACTGCTGCACGTCTGCTGCCATCCCGAGCCAGTAGTAATACTTCGCTATCCCTGCTAACGTCTTGTTGCTCCTGAAATGTCCCGCGTAAGGTACGTCGTGAAACTCCTCCAATAGGATCTGCCGTAGCGGGGCGTAATTCGGTACCCAAATCTTTCCTGAACCCTTCCTTACAGCTAAGTCTTTCTCCCACTGTAATAGCTTCTTGGTCTGTGCTGTAGCAATCTCTGCGTCCACGGAGTACCCATGTTAAAATAGACCCTTGAGCAGAGGGTTCATCCCGTCGAGCTGGATGCCTGCTACATGTCCGGGGCGGCTCAACGCCTCTGCCTTGTTGTGTAGCCCGAGCTTGTAGACGATGTCGTAGTGGAAGTGAGTTTCCAGGAAGTCCACCCACCGCACCTGTCGTCGTGAGAGTGTCGGCTATGACTTCAGGTATTTGAGACTGCAGTGGTCAGTATAGACTGTAGTCTTGGCTCCCTCTAGGTAACACCTCCACGCCTTGAAGGCTATGACTATCACTAAGGCTTCCTTGTCGTAAATGGGGTGGTTTAGTTCTGCTCCATGTAGCTTCTTACTGAGGTAGGCGATGGGCTGCAAACCGCGTCCGTGATCCTGTATCAGTACTGCTCCGACTGCTTGGTCACTAGCGTCTGCTTCCACCACGTAGTCCTTGTCTGGATCCGGCAAGATGAGTACTGGCGCTGTAGTCAGTGCTGTCTGTAGCTGCTCCATGGCTTGCTGATGAAGGGTATCCCATTTGTAGGGCGTATCCTTTTTCAGTAGGTCGGTCAGTGGCGCTGCTATCTTAGCGTACTGCGGCACGAACCTGTTGTAGTAGTTGGCGAAGCCTAGGAACTGCTGTAACTCCTTCACGTTCTCTGGTAATTTCCACTTCTTGACGGCTTCGATCTTCCGTGGGTCCACGTGTACGCCCTCGGCACTCACCATGTGCCCGAGAAACTGCACCTTCTTCAGGGCGAAGTCGCTCTTTGACAGCTTCACGTAGAACTTGTTTTTCCGCAGGATCTCAAACACCTTCCGTAGATGCTCCACGTGATCCTTCATGTTTTTGGAGTAGATGAGAATGTCGTCCAGGTACACCACCACGCACTCGTCCAGCAGGGGTCGTAAGATGTGATTCATCTCCGCCTGAAACGTTGCTGGTGCGTTGCAGAGTCCGAACGACATCACCAAGTATTCGTAGGAGCCGTATCTGGTACGGAACGCTGTCTTGTGGACGGAGTTTTCTGCCATCTTGATCTGCCAGTAGCCCGATCGTAGGTCCAGCTTCGAAAATACTGTTGCTCCACGCATTTGATCGAGTAGGTCGTCTATGCGCGGTATGGGATATTTGTTTTTGACTGTCTGTTTGTTCCGTGCGCAGTAGTCGATGCACATCCGTAGACTGCCGTCTGGTTTTGGAGTGAAGAGAACTGGTGCGCCGTAGGGAGAGGTGGATGGGCGGATCAGTTGTCTGTCCAGTAGATACTCTATCTGGTTTTTCATGTCTGTCAGTTCAGTCCGACTCAGTCGGTATAGTGCACGTGAGACGGGTTTCGCACCTGGTTCCTCCATGATCTCGTGCTCGTGGGTGCGTGCTGGAGGTACGCCCGCAGATAGGTCGTCGGGCATTATATCCTTGTACTGCTCCAAGACCTCCTTCACTGCTGCAGGTAGCTCGGAACTCGGCTTCTCCTCCTCTGCTGCTGCCATAACCAGTGCTAGGTAACCCGTGTTACTCTTGTTCACCGTCTGTTCGAACCGTGCCACTGTCGTTTCATATACGTCCCCTGTATCCATCCAGCTTCGCAGTGCTATCCGCTTCCCATTGTTGTAGATGCACACCTTGCTGTTGACCCAATCGATCTCGGGGTTGAACCGCTTCAGGAAATCTCGCCCCAAGATAAAATCTAATCCTTTGATGTTGGTGACTGGTAGCTTCGGCTTCCACCTCAACGCACCTATATGCAGTTGCAGTGATGCTTCGCCGTGGATAGGAAGCTTCGTACCGTCCACCATGGTAGCTGAAAACTGGGTCTCTTCCGCCTTCTCTCCAATTTTCTCCAATGCTCCGCGGTCACACACCGAGTGAGATGCACCGCTGTCCACCAGTGCCTGGAGGCGTCGCCCATTGCATAACACCTCGACGAGTAGTGGTTTCTGCTGTGCTAAGTAGCCAAAGAGGGTCTCGTTAACAGGATCATAGGGTACATCAAACTTAATACCTTTCCTTTTTCCTATACCTGACTCAGCGCTTTCCAACTTCACCTGAGGGGTAGGAGGATTTTTCCGAGGCTTGTATAATTTTTCCTGAGCCTGGATGTCTCCTCTAAGCCTTGGCAGCTGTGTAGGCTTCACCTGTGGGCGACGGGGTGTGAAGTAAGGAAAACAGGAATGAGTTTGACTAAGGAAAGATTGGGTACAAATACAACCCTAGAAACCCTGTACCCCATATGTGCTACCCCACTATAGCCTACAAACATGCATCAGCTATAATACTCTGACACACCCCCATAGGCTAAGTGGGGGAGAACAAGGGGTCACAAGACCAGTCAAGCAAAGCAAAGCAAAGCAAGCTCAGGGTGGATCACAAAGTCACCACACAGTCCGAGCACAAGAGCAGGGCCAGAGGCCAGTTCACATGCAGGAGTACAGACATATATATAAAACTAGACAAGCAAGAGCAGGTATATAAATATGTCTCAGTACAAGTGAAGTCAAGAGGAGAGCAAGTGAGGCAAGACAGGTACAAGACCCAGCAGAAGCGCTGATGGTCACAAGGCGCGAGTGCCTTGGTGAACACATCAGCAGTATTGGCCTCAGAGGCCACGTACGCAAGTCGCAACTGACCACGCTGCTGCAGCTCACGAGCAAGGAAGTAGCGGAGAGCAATGTGCTTCGTTCTGTGCTCCAAGCGCTGCTCTCGACACAAGGCCAGCATGGCCTTGTTGTCTACGTACAGCACTGGAGGAGAACGAGGCGGCTCTCCAAGGTCAGTCAGCAGGTAGGTGAGCCAGCGAAGCTCCTGTGCAGCCATGGCCCCGGCGTAGATCTCAGCCTCACAACTGGAGCCGAGAACCGAAGACGAGCGAGTAGACCGCCACGAGACAGAGCCGGAACCAAGGCTGAAGGTGTAACCCTGTGACGACCGCTACGTAGCCTGGTCGTCAGCCCAAGAAGCGTCCGCGTGGTCGGTGTCTCCCAGGAGCAACATAGCGTGCAAGGATGCTCAGAGGGTATGCAAGGTCAGGTCGTGTGCAGGTCATCAGGTACATGAGGCAGCCAACAAGCTCTGCATACGGACCACTCGACTCTACGGACTCATCCGAAGGCAGAGCTGAGAGTGAGTGGCGAGTAGGCAGAGGAGTGGCCTGAGGCGAGGAGTACGTGAAGCCGAAGCGCTGAAGGACCTGCTGCACCATGTGTGACTGAGTCAAGGTAATGGTGCGGCGTGCTCTGTCCCGAGTGATCTGCAAGCCAAGGTAGCTGCGCAGTTCACCCAGGTCTGTGCACGTGTGTCTCTTCAGCAGCTCGGACTTCACGTAGGCGAGTCCAGCAGTGTCCGCTGTGGCAAAGACCAAGTCGTCGACGTACACGAGGATGTAGAACGGCGGGAGGGAAGTGTCGGTGCGAAGAAACAGCGACGGGTCAGCAGTAGAAGGAGCAAACCCAAGAGCCGCAAGCGTAGTCCTCAGTGTGTCGTGCCACTCACGCGGTGCCTGGCGGAGATCGTAGACTGGCCCTCGGAGGCTCCACTGGGTGCCAGGAGGGAAAGTCCCAGTGAAGCCAGGTGGACGGCGAAGCCAGACCTCCTCGTGCAGGCTACCCTGCAAGAACGTAGTGCTGAAGTCGAGAGAGTGAAGCTCGTAGTCGCGCTGAGCGGCTATGTGCAGCAGCACCCGAAGAGTAGTCATCTTCGGGGTGGGAGAGAAGGTCTGAAAGTAGTCAACTCCCTGCCGCTGACTGAAGCCACGAGCAACGTACCGTGCCTTGAAGGCAGGTGGAGAGCCCGGCGGCCGCTTCACCCTGAAGATCCACATGCCACTAACGATGTTCGCCCCAGGAGGGGGAACCGCTTCAACGTAGGTGCCTGTGGACTTCCAGGAAGCCATCTCTGCATCCATAGCTGCCTGCCACTGAGAGGAGTAGGGACCCTCTACGGCCTCCGCGTAAGAACGCGGAGTCGGGATGTCTAGTGCATCCGGGTCTCCCTCAGGGGCAAGCAGTACAGACGCGAGATGAGGTGAAGCAGCCGCTAGACACTGTAACTCCTCCTGCCTGTCCTCTAGGACGTCCGTGCCTAGAGCACACTCACCCCCGACGGACGGAGGACAGACAGACGCAGACTCAGCAACTAGACTAGCAGCGTAGTCGAGGCGACAGCGAGCAGCAAAGTCGACGAGCTCAGCGACTAGAGCAGACGCAGCAGTGGACTCAAAAGAGGGGTCAGTGACGACAGTAGCAGGCAGACGCGTGACAGTAGGACTGGCAGCACGAAGAGAGTCCGACTCAGGGTCGGCAAGCGCAGGAAGAGAGGACTCAGGAGAAGAAGGCAAAGGGGCACGCAGAGGAGCAGTGGACGGACGCAAAGACATCCGGTGCGTGCCAGGGACAGGAGGAGGACGCTGACGCGAACTGCGACCACTAGCGCGAGCAGCACGAACAGGCGACGCGGGACGAGACGCAGGCTCACGACGCTCAGCAAGACCTCCAGTAGGACCAGTGTAAGGAGAGGGAGCAAGCAGTGGAGAGGAAGGCTCCAGCAGGGACTGCGACTGGACAGGCGGTGGACCCTCTACTAGAGGAGAAAGACCAAGAACCTGCTGCAGGAGCGGAACGAAGTACGGCCGAGGCCGCGCGGCAGCTCCAGACTCAGCAGGGACAGCACCACCACCCTCAGCGACAGCACCAGCGCCACCCACACCTCCAGCGGCAGGACCAACAGCAGTAGGCTCAGCACCAACGCCCTCAGCAGCTCCAGCTCCAGGAGGACCAGTAGGTCCAGCAGCTCCGGGACCGGCAGCACCCGCACCCTCGACGGTCGAAGAAGCTCCAGCTCCAGCTCCAGCAGCACCTCCAGACTCAGCAGCACGCCTCCAGCGGCGAGCGAACCACTCGCGCAGCTCCTGTGGAGAGAGGGGCTCCCGGCGAGACGCAGCAGCAGGAGAAACCCCAGGCTCAGCAGCTCCAGACGCAGCACCCCCAGACCCAGCACCTCCAGGCATAGTACCCCCCGGCGCAGCACCCCCAGGCTCCGTACCCCCCGGCTCAGAACCCCCAGGCTCCGCACCCTCCGCAGTAGCACCCTCAGGCCCAGCACCCCCAGAAGTAGCACCCCCAGGCTCAGCACCCACGCGCACAGCACCCCCAGAGTCAGCACCCCCAGGCTCAGCACCCGCAGCAGCACCAGAGTCACCAGTAACCTCGACCGGGTCAACGGCGTCTACCTGGGACACACCTGAGGGGGCAGGAACCTGAGGGGGGAGGGGGTCTACCGGGGGGGGAACTGGCACAAGGAAGTCCGGGGGAGGGGGGAGGGAAGGAGTGCGGTAGGGGAAGAGACGGTAGAAGGGGACCGACTCGTCGAACGTGACGTCCTGGGAGGACAGAATACGATGAGAGGAGGGGTGGTAAAACTGCCACCCTGGGGCGTCAGTGGGGAAGCCAAGGAAGACACACGGAGCAGCACGAGGGGACAGCTTGTCCGCAGACAAGTCGCGGACAAACGCCCGAGATCCCCAGACACGGAACACAGACGCATCGCCAACCTTCCCCGTCCACAGCAGGGCTGGGGACATCGCAGGCCGAGAGACCCGGGGGTGAAGGTTGAGCTGATGCGCCGCGTACCTCACCGCAAACGGCCACAGAAAATGGGGGGCAGCCGCATGCATCATGGACGTACGAGCGACATCCATGACCATGCCAATGCGGCGCTCAGCAATCCCATTTTGCTGTGGTGAGTCCGGAAGCGTGAAGGTCTGGCGAATCCCCCGTGCACGACAGTAGTCCCGCAGAAGGCGAGAAGAGAACTCTCCGCCTCTGTCCGAGTGCAGACGCAGAACAGGAAAGTCCGAGCCGAAGCTCTTCCTGAGCTGGAGACGAGCCTCGCGGATCCAGTCGATCAGCACCTCAGTGACCGCACCCTTGCTGCGCAAGGGGAGGACTGTGGTGTAACGCGAGTAGTCGTCAACCACCAACAGGAAGTAGCGCTCGTAACCCTGCCCACGGACGGGGGCTGGGCCCCACACATCCATGTGAAGCGTCTGCAGGGGAGCATCTGTCGGGGGGAAGTGGGAGGAGTGAGGAGTAGCCCGGAGGCGACCCTCGACACAGGGGACACAGGAAGGTCCTGGCCCGGAGGGGAGAGGAGGGAGAGACCGGGGAAGACCAGAGACAAGGACACGGGAAGCCATGCTCCGAAGACGGGGCAAGGAGGGGTGGCCAAGACGGTGGTGCCACAGGAGAGTCTCGTGAGACAGGAGGCGACAAGAACAGGGGGCAGACTCAGGACCTGACCGGGACGCAGCAGCAAGTACCTGACCCGACGCAGCCACCTGACCAGACGCAGGGACAGGAGGAGACTCAACGGTCAGGGTGTAGAGACTCGACCCCGGCCGACGCGAGAACGTGGCCAGGTGTCGGCCGGTGCGTGCCTCCGTGCAGTGGGTCACCCGCTGACTCGCAGGAGTGAACTGGTGAACACCCACATCCTGCAGGTCCGCTCCACTCACCAAGTTCGTAGAGAACGAGGGAAGGTACAGACCCGACAGGGTGCCCGAAGGGGCAGCCGGACACGGGAGGACAGTGGAGAAGTGAGACAGGACAGGACCCCCAGAGGGGTCAGCAAGGGAGACTGCAACCGGCCGGCCGAGCGGCGTAAGGGTAGTGCGGTCTCGAAAGAAGGAGCGAGAAGCTCCGGAGTCAAGTGTGAAAGTGAGGGAGGACGAGGACGACGCAGTACCTGAGAGCGCAGTCTCACCAGTACCTGAGAGCACAGACGCACTGGCACCTAGAGCAGCAGCCTCACAAGCACCTAGCGCAGCAGTACCAATGCCCGGGTCGGGCTGGAAACAACGGTAACCCTCATTCTCCTCACTATAATCCACAACATACATAGCAGTAAGGATAGCATCAAAATCAAGATCAAAGATCGCTACACCAGCCCTGAGAAGCTCATCCCAGCGAGGGATCTCACTAGCCCCAGGGAACTGCTGACGCCAAGCGTCCGTCAGGCGGCCAAAGCAGCGCTGGGTGGCGTGGGCACCCCCACACTGCTCACCCGCGCGGTCGCCGGAACGAAGAACGTAGGTGCAGGGACCAGTACCCCCACCCCTCTGACGCCCAGCGTACCACTCACGAAGCTGCTGAGGCGAAGGGATGTCCCGCGAGCGCTGCTGCTGCTGCCGCTGCGAGCGCTAGCCACCACCACCGCCGCTACGCTGCTGGGTACCACCTCTACCAGCTCCACCTCCTCCACCACCACCGCCTCCTCCGCTGCCGCCTCCACCGCCTCCACCTCCGCCGCCTCCACCACCGCCGCTGCCTCCACCACCACCGCTGGCACCACCACCACCGTCTCCGCCACTGCTGCCACCACCACCACCACCTCCACCACTAGTCCCGCCGCCACCCCCACTCCCTCCGCCGCCACCACCGCCACCGCCACCGCCCCCTCCAGCTCCACCCGCGCCCTTGCCCCCCTTGCCCTTGCTGGAGCGACGTCTCCCACTAGGGGCAGACGCCGCGCCAACCGACTCAAGACCAAGCAGGTCGGCAGCAGCAGCAGAGGCAACAAAGGGCAGCAAGGGGGAAGGAGAGCACCCCTCAAAGATGGGGGTGCGAGGGTCACCACGAGAAGCACCTACAGCGACTATGCTCTTCTCCGCTGCGAGGAGGGCCTTCTCGAGGAGGTCGACGGTGAGGGTGGTGGGACAGACTGCGAGAAAGTGGTCCCTGACGACGCGAAGGGAGTCAGGGAGGCGCGCGACTACGTAGTAGAGAGCGATGTACATGGGGGGGGGGTTCTTAGCGCAGAACTCAGCAGGAAGGGCGGCGCGGTAGCGAGTGTCACTAGTGCGGAGGTGCGTAATGAGGTCAACGACAGTGGGAAAGGCAGAGAGGTCAGGAACGAGGTAGGGAAGCATGAGACGGCTCAGTGCAGCAGTGGCAGGGGAGGAGTAGCGCGCAACTACAGCGTCGTACAAGGTCTGAGCACTCTTGTACTGACTAAAGTGCGCACGCTCAGAGGTAGGGAGGTGGCGACGCACAGCAAGACGTGCAGCAGCATCGCGGGTGGCCTACTTAGAGCGCACAGCGGGATCAGCATCAGCAGCAGGAGCAGGAGAGGCGCCAGAGGTGAGATCAAAGAGAGAAAGGTCGTCAGCCCTGTCGCACTGTAAGAACAGCTGCAGGTCGTCTAACCAGACCTCAAAATCAATGGCGCGACCCTCAGCGTCAAAAGCTAGGACACTAGGGGTAGCCATGGCAACGACAGTGACGCAGTGCAAGCAGTAGGGAAAGAGCTCGCAGTGTCAGTGGGACTGTGCTCACCAGGCAGGGCATGTCGTGCAGCTATGCAGAAGGGCAATCAGCGACCGGGCGGCTCGGGTGCAGGGCGGCTCGGCTGCTGGGCGGCTCGGGTGCAGGGCGGCTCGGTTCCCGGGCGGCTCGGCGGCTGGGCGGCTCGGGTGCAGGGCGGCTCGGCTCCCGGGCGGCTCGGCGGCAGGGCGGCTCGAGTCCCGGGCGGCTCGGCGTCGGGCGGCTCGGCTCACAGGCGGTTCGGCTGCTGGGGCGGCTCGGCCAGGAGATGCAGGGGCGGGGCCGTCAGGTGCAGCGGCGAGCCGGCAGGTGCAGTGGCGGGCCGGCAGGTGCAGGCGGCGGGCCGGAGGGTGCAGCGGCGGGCCGTAGGGTGCAGTGGCGGGCCGGCAGGTGCAGCGGCGAGGCCGTCAGAGGCGGCGGGCCGGCAGGTGCAGCGGCGAGGCCGTCAGAGGCGGCGGGCCGCTGGGTGCAGCGGCGGGCCGGCAGGTGCAGCGGCGGGCCGGCAGGAGCAGCGGCGGGCCGGCAAGGGAGGCGGCGGAGCCGCGTCAAGGGAGGCGGCGGGGCCGCGTCAGGGGAGGCGGCGGAGCCGCGTCAGGGGAGGCGGCGGAGCCGCGTCAGGAGAGGCGGCGGGGCCGCGTCAGGAGAGGCGGCGGGGCCGCGTCAAACAGGCGGCGGGGCCGCGTCAGGGGAGGCGGCGGAGCCGCGTCAGAGGAGGCGGCGGGGCCGCGTCAGGAGAGGCGGCGGGGCCGCGTCAAACAGGCGGCGGGGCCGCGATCAGGAGAGGTGGTGGGGCCGCGTCTGAGGGACAGCGGGGCCGCGTGGGAAAAGGCGACCCGAGGGGTCGCTAAAAAAAAGGCGCGCCTCGGGGCGCGCTTCGGTGGGCCCTAAAAAAACGGTCCTAAGGCAGGACCCGCTCTATACCATGTAAAGTAAGGAAAACAAGAATGAGTTTGACTAAGGAAAGATTGGGTACAAATACAACCCTAGAAACCCTGTACCCCATATGTGCTACCCCACTATAGCCTACAAACATGCATCAGCTATAATACTCTGACACGGGGAGCCTTAACACTGTGCTGCGGGGAGAGAATATTAACTCCACGGAACGCACGACCCTTCTCTACGCTCCGTAGTATTTTGCCCAACTTCTCTGGTACCTGAATAATTTCTAAAGGCTTTTTCTTGGCCTCTAGACCTCCCCTGAAATTTTTGAAGGCTTGTAAACCACGAGAAGCAATATTCTTCGTCAGAGCATCTTTATAGGATACTTTTAACGAATTCTTACTTTCGTGGGTGTTCGGCTGGAGTTTCCCGGTCGGTGCAGAGTCTTTTTTCGCGGAGCCTCCATTCGACTCGGCAATTTCCCCTGATGCCGGCCGGTCGTGACGTTTTAAATTCGCGCCATCTTTTTCTCCTTTTTTCACCCGCTCCGAAGTCGCCACGTCGTCGCCTTTTCCTACTTTTCGGATCTTTACGCGATCGCCAGGTCGATCCGCGGCTACTGGCGATTCCCGTTTTTTTACTTCGGAGGTGCTCCACTGTTTCCGTCCCGGAGTGCCGCACGTGCTTTCTTCATTTTGTAGCACGACAAAAACTGATGTCCTGCTGCGCCGCAAAATTCGCATTTTGTCGGCTGCTGCTTCGCGTCGTATTTGTCGATATCCATCGGTTCGGTGAACGTGGGGGGTGCCGATCGCTCCGTGCCGAATGTACGGTTCGGCGTGAAGCGTCGTGTTTTGGGTTGACTTCGAGTCAGCGCGTCGTATCGCTCGGCAGCACGCACGATGTCTATGTAGCTGTTGTAATTCGCCGCAATCACCTGCCGCCGAATCTCCATTTTTAATCCTTCGGTGTACGCCTGGATTTTTTCGCCTTCGGTCAGGTCGGTGATGCGGTTGAACAGTAACTCCATCTGCTGCGTGTACTGTGTTACACTATTCTATTGCTTGTGTCGGTGTATCTGCTGCCGCGCCATGTAGGTTGTATTAATTGGTTCAAAACGCTCGATTAAATCTGCCCGAAACTGCTGCCACGTTTTCTCCCCGCGGGCTACGTCGGTGTATTAAATCCATTCGAGAGCCGGTCCACGTAACAGTGTCGCTGCGAGCCGAATCCTTGCTGCGTCGTATTGCGGGGTCGAACAGCCAATGGCCTCGAAGTAAATTTCGAGGGTGGCCAAGAATCGCCGGACGTCGGATCCCTTCGCGCTTGAATCGAACGCCTCCGGGAGCCTCGATCGTGCTGCTTCGGGATTCGGCGACAGTGGTGCCATTGGTCCGTGAAATGTCGGTGTCGCCACTGCTGCTGGAGTTGTCGGTGCTGCAGTCGCTGTGGTCGCTGCTGCTGAGGTGGCGAACCCTGGTTGGCTTGTCAGAAAGGCCTCGAGTCGACGAAGCGTCGCCTGCGTCTACTCCATGTCGGTGCGGAGGCTCGCGATGTCGCTCGTAGTCGCGTAGTTGTCGCCTTGGTCCTCCATTTGGTGATTTACAGGAAGATGCGCGACGAAAATAATCGAATTCTAGGTGCTGGTCGACTTACTGCGAGTCAAATTGACTGTAGAATCGACGAGCGCGAATTCTGTAGGTTGCGTAAATCTCCCTAAGGCGAAATTCGCGTCCGATCTTGGCCGTTGAGGAGAAATCGATCCGACGCTCCAAATTCCAACTTTTGTGGGCGAAATTCTCTGGGCCGTTGAGATGAAACTCGATCGAACGGTCGAAACTCCAACCTTTCCACGAATAAATCTGAGGGGTGTTCGAAAACCGAATCGAGGGGGACTTAGAAAAATTGCGCGGAACTGGTTTTACATACCCGTATCGGCGCTTTCGTCGTCGCCCCCGCGGTTTTTAAAGGCCATAACTAAGCGGTTGAAGACCTCGCGTGTAAACCCGCTCTGATTACCAAGTGTGAGGATCTAGGATCGAGTTCAGAAAAGAGAATGAGAATTGAGTCGAATTGAATTGAATTGAATGTCCACCTAGGTACAACACGAGGCTATATATAGGCTCGACACAAGGCCCCGTAACCAGGTGTTACGCGAAGGTTCCGCGGGTCGCGAAGCGTCCCGAACAGATCCTTACCGAATTCGGTAGAAGGCAATTCGGTGGCAACCGAAAAGCCAGAATTCGGTGCACGCAACCTAGCTCGGTGCTATAACTATAATAAAATATAGGAAAGCACCTAGCCTAGGAAATCAAGCAATTCATGCATGCATATGATTATCCTATGCTAGAAATAGCATGATAAAGTAGAGGCAAGCAAGCATAGCTGGCATAAGCCGTCGTACTCTCACAGCTGCAACTGTAACTACGACGGGACAGGCCGTGGACACTCTAAGGGAGGAGGAGGACCAGTAGAAGGTGGAAGACCAAGAACCTGCTGCAGGAGTGGAACGAAGTACAGTCGAGGCCGCGTGGCGACGCCAGACATAGCAGGGACAGCACCAGTACCCCCAGCAGGAGCACCCGCTCCAGCAGCACCTCCAGTAGCTCCAGAACCTCCAGCAGCACCAGGAGTACCCTCAGCAGGACCACCAGTGGTAGTCTCAGCGCCAACACCCTCAGCAGCACCAGCTCCAGTCGAACCCCCGGGCCCAGCAGCTCCAGTACTCCCAGTACGAGCACCTCCGGGACCCGCGACAGCAGCACCCTCAATAGCCGAAGAACCTCCAGCACCAGCAGCACGGCTACAGCACCGGGCAAACCACTCGCGCAGCTCCTGTGGGGAGAGTGGCTCCCGCAGAGACGAAGCAACCGGAGAACCTCAAGGCGTAGCACCTCCAAGCTCACCACCCCCAGGCTCAGCACCCCCAGGTGTAGCACTCCCAGGCACAGCACCCCCCGGCGTAGCACCCCCAGGCACAACACCCCCAAGCTCAGCATGCTCTGGCACAGCACCCCCAGGCTCAGCACCCCCAGGCTCAGCACCCCCAGTCTCAGCACCCTCAGCTGCACGAGAGTCACCAGTAACCTCGACAGGCTCGACTGCGTCTACCTGGGACACACCTGAAGGGGCAGGACCCTGAGGGGGGAGGGGGTCTACCGGGGGGGGACCTGATACAAGGAAGAGCGGGGGGGGGGGGAGGGACGGAGTGCGGTAGGGGAAGAGGCGGTAGTAGGGGACCGACTCGTCAAACGTGACGTCCTCGGAGGACAGAACACGGCGAGAGGTGGGGTGGTAGAATTGCCACCCAGGCGCGTCAAGGGGGAACCCCAGGAAGACGCAAGGAGTAGCACGAGGGGACAGCTTGTCCGCAGACAAGTTGCGGACAAACGCCCGAGATCCCCAGACTCGGAACGCCGACGCATCGCCAACCTTCCCCGTCCACAGCAAGGCTGGGGAGGTCTCCGGCCGGGAGACCCTGGGGTGTAGGTTGTTCTGATGCGCCGTGTACCTCACCGCAAACGGCCGCAGAAAATGGGGAGCAGCCGCATGCATCATACACGTACGAGCGACGTCCATGACCATGCCAATGCGGCGCTCAGCAATCCCATTTTGCTGTGGGGAGTCCGGAAGCGTGAAGGTCTGACGGATGCCTCGTGCGTGACAGTAGGCTCTGAGAAGGCTAGAGGAAAACAGTGGCGTCAGCATGAGCAGCAGGAGCAGGAGAGGCACCAGAGGTGAGGTCAAAGAGGGAGAGACCGTCTGCCCTATCGCACTGTAAGAAAAGCTGCAGGTCATCTACCCAGACGTCAAAGTCAATGGCACGACCCTCGGCGTCAAAAGGGAGGACACTAGGGGTAGCCATGACAACACTAGACTAGCAGCGCTAACTGTAGAGCAGGGGCAGTGCAGTGACAGAGGCGCTGCGCTCACCAGACAGGGCGGTTCGGGCAGCTCGGGCGGCTCGGGCGGCTCGGGCGGCTCGGGTGGCTCGGGTGGCTCGGGCGGAACGAGCAGCTCGAGCTGCTGAGCGGCGCGGGTGGCTCGGCTGCATAGGCGGTTCGGGCGGGGCCGTAGGTAGGGCGACGGGGCCGGGTCGAAGGTAGGGCGACGGGGCCGGTGCGCAGGTAGGGCGACGGGGCCGGGGCCGGGGCGCAGGTAGGGCGACGGGGCCGGGTCGAAGGTAGGGCGACGGGGCCGGGCCCGGGCCGTAGGTAGGGCGACAGGGCTAGGGCCGGGCCGTAGGTAGGGCGACGGGGCCTGGTCGAAGGTAGGGCGACGGGGCCGGGCCCTAGGCAGGGCGACGGGGCCGGGGCCGGGCCGTAGGTAGGGCGACGGGGCCGGGTCGACGGTAGGGCGACGGGGCCGGTGCGCAGGTAGGGCGACGGGGCCGGGGCGCAGTTAGGGCGACGGGGCCGGGGTCGGAGGTGGGGCGACGGGGCCGGGGTCGCAAGCGGGGCGATGGGGCTGGGGCGCGGGTAGGGCGACGGGGCTAGGGCCGGGGCCTCAGGTATGGCGACGGGGCCAGGGTCGCAAGGGGGGGCGACGGGGCTGGGGTCGCAGGTAGGGCGACGGAGCCGGGGCGCAGGTAGGGCGACGGGGCCGGGGCGCAGGTAGGGCGACGGGGCCAGGGCGCAGGTAGGGCGACGGGGCCGAGGCGCAGGTAGGGCGACGGGGCCGGGGCCGTAGGTAGGGCGACGAATCAAGGGCCGCTAAGGCGGCGCGACTTGGCCGCTAGGGCGGCTCGACGAAGTCAGAGAAGGGAGCGCGACTCGGGCAGAGCGCGCTCCGGGCAGTAAAAAAAAAACTTTCGACTTGGTGGGCCCTAGGCACAGTTCCCACGAGGGAACCTGCTCGATACCATGAGAAAACTGAAACGAGGATGGATGAACTATGAATGAAGTGGGTACAAGTACTAACCCTAATTGGGTTGTACCCCCTATGGGATACCCCACTACAGCCTACACAAAAGCATAAGCTATAATGTTCTGACAACATATAGAATATATTAACTTATATTTTCCGACACGCCCCCATAACTGGCTGTAGGAGATGAGTATGCAGTTAGCGCCCTCTGAAGGGGTACATCACGATTGGGCAGGAGGAGAAAAGTGTTTCAATAATGCCACTCCCCTGGCTCCCCCACACCCTCACACCCTCCCCCCCAGCGGCAGCTGCAGTAGTGGGAACGAAAGGAGGAGGAGGGGAAGGGAAACACACCACCCATCACCCCCACACCCGCCACCCCCAGACCCTCCCCCCTGCACGGCCTCCCCGGGCGCCAAAGCAGGCGGCAGAGGGGGCGACGCCTGCCCCCCGCGGCCCCCTCAGGTCGCCTCGACAGGTGACGGGAAAAGGGGGGGGGGGGGGGGGGGGGCGGTGCACGTGCCCCCGGTGTGCCGCGGCTGGCGACGGGGCATGGCCGGGGCGGGGTCGGGGCCGCAAGTGGCGGCGACGGGGCCGCTGGCGGCGGCGACGGGGCCGATGGAGGCGGCGACTGGGCCACGGAAGGGTGGCGACGGGGCCGCTGAAAGGGTGGGCGACGGGCTGCTGGAAGGGCGGCGGTGGGGCCGCTGAAAGGGCGGGCGACGGGCCGCTGGTAGGGCGGCAACGGGCCGCTGAAAGGGCGGCGACGGGGCCCGCTGAAAGGGCGGGCGACGGGGCCTGCTGAAAGGCGGGCGACGGGGCCGCTGAAAGGGCGGCGGTGGGGCCGCTGAAAGGGCGGGCGACGGGGCCTGCTGAAGGGCGGGCGACGACGGGGCCGTTGAAAGGGCGGCGATGGGGCCGCTGAAAGGGCGGCGACGGGGCCGCGGAAGGGCGGCGACGGGGCCGCGAAGGGGGCCGCGAGGGGCCTTTGAAACGGCGGCGACGGGGCCGCTAAGAGAAAATTAAGGGGCACGCCACGGGGCGTGCCGAACACAGAGTAGCAGCGGAAGCAATAGGGCGGGTCCACAGGCCAGGACCGTGATCACTCTGATAGCATGTTAAGAATCTAGCGAGGCTTAGGAGCCATGGCTAGTGAGGTAGGAGAAGATCGAGTTGAAGGAAAAGTGTCGAGAGAATGAGGGGTTTCACTATACGTTCAAGGGTACAAATATGAAAGAACAAACAAGAAAGGTGCACCACCAAATAGGAAAACGCTATAACTACAGTAACCAATCCTACAGGCAGTTACATATAGAAAATATTAACTTATATTTTCCGACATGAAACCCTTCCCCCATTCGCATACAAATGTTCCTTGCATTTCAGTTTTGTTGTTCATAGTTCATACCTTAGTCTAACGCAAGCCTCGTGTCACACATTTCTATCAAACTCCGCACTTCAACCGCCATTAGCACTATACTTGTGAAGATATACCACCCGCTCAAAGATTTTTAGAGATATACGCTACCCCACCCCGGGTCTTGCGTTCATGCGCAGTTTAAATGCTACTCTCGACGCTAGTGGTAGTATTTTTTGCCACGCTGAAGCTACTCTGTTTATACATCTCATTCTGCATCCACCCCACACTAATCCTACCTGTTGAACAAGGAATGAAATGACTAAGAATGAAATGAGTACAAATATGGAAACCTAGAAGTGTGTACCCCCTATAGGCTAACCCACTGTAGCCTAAACAACTACAACAATATATATAATGTTTGACACACCCCCATAGGCGAAGTGGGGGAGAACTAGGGGTCACAAGACCAGTCAAGTAAAGCAAAGCAAGCTCAAGGTGGATCACAATGTCACCACACAATACGAGCACAAGTTCAAGGCCAGAAGGCCAGTTCACATGCAGGAGTACATATATATATATAAGACTAAACAAGCAAGAGCAGTGATATATATATGTAACAGTACAAAGAGGGTCAAGAGGAGAGCAAGTGAGGCAAGACCCAGCTGGGTACAGCAGCGCTGATGATCACAAGGCGCAAGTGCCTTGGTGAAAACATCAGCAGTGTTGGCCTCAGAGGCCACGTACGCAAGTCGCAACTGACCACGCTGCTGTAGCTCACGAGCAAGTAGCGGAGAGCAATGTGCTTTGTTCTGTGCTCCAGTCTCTGCTCTCGACACAAGGCCAGCATGGCCTTGTTGTCGACGTACAGGACTGGAGGAGAACGAGGCGGCTCTCCAAGGTCAGTCAGCAGGTAGGTGAGCCAGCGAAGCTCCTGTGCAGCCATGGCCCCTGCGTAGATCTCAGCCTCACAACTGGAGCCGAGAACAAAAGACGAGCGAGAAGCCCGCCACGAAACAGAGCCGGAACCAAGGCTGAAGGTGTAACCCTGTGACGACCGCTGCGTAGCCTGGTCGTCAGCCCAAGAAGCGTCCGCATGACCAATGAGGACCACTGGACTCCGCCCTCCAAGCACTAGTCCCATGCCCGACGTACTGCACAAGTAGCGCAACACCCTCTTCGCTGCAGCCATGTGCTCTGGTTGGTGTCTCCCAGGAGCAACATAGCGCGCAAGAATGCTAAGAGGGTATGCAAGGTCAGGTCGTGTGCAGGTCATCAGGTACATGAGGCAGCCAACAAGCTCTGGGTACAAGCCACTCGACTCTACGGACTCATCCGAAGGCAGAGCTGAGAGCGAGTGGCGAGTAGACAGAGGAGTGGCCTGAGGCAAGGAGTACGTGAAGCCGAAGCGCTGAAGGACCTGTTGCACCATGTGTGACTGAGTCAGGGTAATGGTGCGGCGTGCTCTGTCCCGGGTGATCTGCAAGCCAAGGTAGCTGCGCAGTTCACCCAGGTCAGTGCACGTGTGTCTCTTCTGCAGCTCGGACTTCACGTAGGCGAGTCCAGCAGTGTCAGCAGTGGCAAAGACCAAGTCGTCGACGTACACGAGGATGTAGAACGGCGGCAGAGAAGTGTCGGTGCGCAGAAACAGCGACGGGTCGGCAGTAGAAGGAGCAAACCCAAGTGCCGCCAGCGTAGTCCTCAGTGTGTCGTGCCACTCACATGGCGCCTGGCGAAGACCGTAGACTGGACGCCGGAGACTCCACTGGGTACCAGGAGGGAAAGACCCAGTGAAGCCAGGTGGGCGACGCAGCCAGATCTCCTCGTGCAGGCTGCCCTGCAAGAAAGCTGTGCTGAAGTCGAGAGAGTGAAGCTCGTAGTCCCCGTGAGCAGCAACGTGCAGGAGTACCCGAAGAGTGGTCATCTTCGGGGTGGGGGAGAAGGTCTGAAAGTAGTCAACTTCCTGCCGCTGACTGAAGCCACGAGCCACGTAACGCGCCTTGAAGACAGGCGGAGAACCCGGCGGCCGCTTCACCCTGAAGATCCACATGCCACTGACGATGTTCGCCCCAGGAGGGGGGACAGCGTCAACGTAGGTGCCTGTGGACTTCCAGGAAGCCATCTCTGCATCCATAGCTGCCTGCCACTCAGAGGAGTAGGGACCCTCTATCGCCTCCGCGTAAGAGCGCGGAGTCGGGATGTCTAGTGCATCCGGGTCTCCCTCAGGGGCTAGCGGTACAGACGCGAGATGAGGTGAAGCGGCAGCCAAGCACTGAAACTCCTCCTGCCTGTCCTCAAGGACGTCCGTGCCAAGGGCACACACACCCCCGACGGACGGAGGACAGACAGACTCAGACTCAGCGACAAGACTAGCAGCGTAGTCTAGACGACAGCGAGCAGCAAAGTCGACGAGCTCAGCAACGAGGGCAGACGCAGCAGAAGACTCGAAGGAAGGGTCAGTGACGGCAGTAGCAAGGAGACGCTTGACAGTAGGACTGGCAGCACGAAAAGAGTCCGACGTAGGGTCGACAAGAGCAGGAAGAGAGGAAGCAGGAGGAGAAGGCAAAGGGGCACGCAGAGGAGCAGTGGAAGGACGCAGAGACATCCGGTGTGTGCCAGGGGCAGGAGGAGGACGTGGACGCGAACTACGAGCACTAGTGCTAGCAGGACGGACAGGCGACGCAGGGCGAGACGCAGGCTCACGTCGCTCAGTAAGACCGTCAGTAGGACCAGAGTAAGGAGAAGGAGCAGGCAGTGAATGAACAGGCTGTGGACACACTAAAGGAGGGGGAGGACCAGGAGGAGGCGAGAGACCAAGAACCTGCTGAAGGAGCGGAACGAAGTACGACTGAGGGCTCGCGGCGACTCCAGACACAGCAGGGAGAGCACCAGTGCCCCCAGCGGCAGTACCAACGCCCGAGTCCGCAGCACCAGCAAGGACTCCAACACCAGGGTCCTTAGCACCAGTCACAGCTCCAACGCCTGGGTCCTCAGCACCAGCAGCAGCTCCAACGCCCGGGTCCGCAGTACCAGCAGCAGCTCCACCGCCCGGGTCCTCAGCACCAGCAGCAGCTCCAACGCCCGGGTCCTTAGCACCAGCAGCAGCTCCAACGCCCGGGTCTGCAGTACCAGCAGCAGCTCCAACACCCGGGTCCTCAGCACCAGCAGCAGCTCCAACGCCCGGGTCCGCAGCACCAGCATCAGCTCCAACGCCCGGGTCCTCAGCACCAGCAGCAGCTCCAACGCCCGGGTCCGCAGCACCAGCAGCAGCTCCAACGCCCGGGTCCGCAGCACCAGCAGCAGCAGGGTCCGCGAGACGAGGCACGCCACTACGAAGTCTGCAACGGCGCTCGTACCACTCACGGATCCGCTCACGAGAGGGGAGCTCCCGACTAGAAGGAGAAGTGCCAGCACCTGTCTCCGTAGCGCGCCTGGTCCTAGAGGTACCTCTCCGGAGGCTGCAGTACTGTAAGTACCACTCACGCAACTGCTCCGAGGAGAGGTCTCGTCCAGGCGTAGGACCCCATGGCGCAGCACCGCCAGGCTCAGCACCCCCAGTCACCGCACCCCCAGGCTCAGCACCCCCAGTGTCCGCACCCCCAGGCTCAGCACCCCCAGTGTCCGCACCCCCAGGCTCAGCACCCCCAGCGTCCGCACCCCCAGGCTCAGCACCCCCAGCAGGACGAGAGTCGACAGCTACCTCAACAGGCTCGACCGGGTCTACCTGAGACACACCTGGGGAGCGGCACCCTGAGGGGGGAGGGGGTCTACGACAGCAGCACCTGGCGCAAGGAAGAGAGGCGGGGGTGGGAGCGGGGCAGTACGGTAGGGGAAGAGGCGGTAGTAGGGGACAGACTCGTCAAAAGTGACGTCCTGAGAGGCCAAGACCCGGCGCGAGGTGGCTTGGTAAAACTCCCAACCAGGCGCGTCCGGAACAAAGCCGAGGAAGACGCAGGGAACAGCACGAGAGGAGAGCTTGTCCGCAGACGAATCGCGAACAAAAGCTCGAGATCCCCAGACCCGGAAATGCGACGCATCGCCAACCTCCCCCGTCCACAGCAGTGTGGGCGAGGTCTCCGGCAAGGAGACACGGGGCCAGAGGTTGAGCTGATGCGCAGCGTACCGGACCGCAAACGGCCACAGAAAATGGGGGGCAGCCGCATGGATCAAGGAGGTACGAGCGACCTCCATGACCAGGCCAATGCGGTGCTCCGCAACCCCATTCTGCTGTGGAGAGGCCGGAAGCGTGAACGACTGCTCAATGCCGTGCTCAGCACAGTAGGCTGCCAAGAGGTCGGAGGAGAACTCACCACCTCTGTCAGAGTGCAAGCGCAGGACAGGAAAGTCCGAGCAGAAACGCTTGCTGAGCTGGAGACGAGCTCTGCGGATCCAAGGGATCAAAACATCAGGGACCTCACCCTTGGTGCGCAAGGGGAAGACCGTGGTGTAGCGCGAGTAGTCGTCAACAACGATCAGGAAGTACCTCCCCTGACCCTGACCACGGACGCGGGCTGGGCCCCACACGTCCATGTGGAGCGTCTGCAAAGGAGCAGTCGTCGGGGGAAACGAGGAGGAGTGAGGAGCGGCGCGCTGCCGCCCCTCGACACAGGGAAGGCAGGGAGGAGCAGGCAAGGGTGGGAGAGGAGGGAGAACCCTTGGAAGACCAGAGACAAGGTACCGGGAGTGCATGGCACGAAGGCGCTACACAGACGGGTGGCCAAGTCGGTGGTGCCAGAGGACAGTCTCGTGCGCTAGAGAGCGACACGAGCAGGGGGCAGACAGCTGACCTGACGCGGACGCAAACGCAGACGCAGACGCAGCGACCTGAGGGGAGTCAGTAGTCAGTGTGTACAGGTCCGACCCCGGCTGCCGGGTGAAGGTAGCCAAGTGGCGGCCCGTACGAGCACACGTGCAGTGTGTCACACGCTCGTAGGCAGGGGTGAACTGGTGAACACCCCCGTCCTGGAGAGCAGAACCTGCCACCAAGTTCGTGGAGAACGAGGGGAGGTGGAGACCTGACAGTGTGCCCGACGGGACCGCAGGACAGGGAAGGACAGTGGAGGAGGTCGCAATGACCGGACCCCCAGAGGGGTCAGCAAGGGAGACAGCAACTGGCCGAGCAAGGGGCTCAAGGGCAGTGCGGTCACGAAAGAAACAGCGAGAGGCACCTGAATCCAGCGTGAAGGTGTGCAGTGCTGCAGTCAACACAGTACCAGGGGGGGTAGACACGCACGCACCTAGAGCAGCAGCCTCACCAACACCTGGGGTAGCAGACACGTGGGTACCTGGAGCAGCAGACGCACTCGTCCTAATGCCCGGGTCGGGCGGGACACTCAGGTACTCAGAACCCTCTCCACTAGTAGACATCACATACATGGCAGAGAGAATAGCATCAAAATCTAGAGCATAGATATCAATCCCCTTCTTTAGGAGATCAAGCCAGCGGGGCAGCTCAGTGGCCTGAGGGAACTGAACACGCCAAGCGTCGCTCAGACGAGCGAAGCAACGCTGTGTGGCGTGCGGTCCCCCACACGGGTGGCCAGTGCGGTCACCAGTGCGAATGACATACGTGCAGCTAAGGCCACCCCCCCCCCCCCCCCCCCCCGTGCTGAGAGTACCACTCACGGACCTCCTGGGGCGAGGGAGTGTGCTGCTGTCCCTGGCCACCGCCAGTGCCGCCACGCCCACCACTCCCGCCACCACCTCCTCAAACACCCCAACCCCTGCCGCCTCCTCGTCCACCGCCACCCCCACTACCTCCTCCGCCCCGGCCATCTCCCCCACCGCTGCCGCCACCCCCACCACCGCTGCCACCTCCCCCACCCGCGCCACTCCCCCTGCCACCACCTCCCCCACCACCGCCACCCCCGCTGTCACCACCACTGCCCCTGCCCCCCTTGCCCTTGCTGCTGCGGCGTCCGCCCAAAGCACACGCAGTCCCGACCCTCTCAGCACCTAGGAGGTCGACAGCAGCAGCAGAGGCGACAGAGGGAAGAAGGGGGGAGGGAGAACACCCCTCAAAGAACGGGGTGCGGGGGTCACCGCGAGAGGCACCTACAGCGACTATGCTAGTCTCGGCTGCAAGGAGTTCCTTCTCGAGGAGGGCAATGGTGAGCTCGGTGGGGCAGCGAGCGAGGAAGTGGTCCCTGACTGAGCGCAGCGAGTCAGAGAGGCGCGTGACTAGGTGGTAGAGAGTGATCCAGAGCGGGGGTGGGTTCGTGGCGAGGAACTCATCAGGCATAGCGGCGCGGAAGCGAGCCTCACTAGTGCGGAGGTGGGTAATGAGGTCAGCGATAGTGTGAAAGGAAGCTAAGTCGGGGAACAGGTAGGGAAGAGAGAGACGGCCTAGAGCAGCAGAGGCCGGTGAGGAGTAGCGGGCAACGACAGCAGTGTACAGTGCCTGTGCAGTCTTGTGCTGCCCAAAGTGCTCGCGCTCATCTATCGGCAGAGAGTTGCGGATAGCGAAGCGAGCATGGGCGTCACGAGTCTGCCACTGTGAGCGAGCAGTGCTGTCGGCAGTAGCAGCAGGAGCAGTAGCGTGGCCTAGGGCGTGATCGTACAGCGAGATGTCTTCCTTGGCAGTGAGCTGTAGGAAGAGGTGTAGGTCATCAAGCCAGGTGTCGAACTTCACTGGGCGCCCCTCAGCATCGAAGGCTAGCACTGGAGGGCTAGCCATGGTAGCAGCAGTAGCAAATGCAGTAGGAGCAGTAGGTAGGTAGGGCGGCGCGGCTCGGTACAGGTAGGGCGGCGCGGCTCGGTATAGGTAGGGCGGCGCGGCTCGGGTCGGGCGGCGCGGCTCGGTTCGGGCGGCTCGGGTCGGGCGGCGCGGCTCGGGTCGGGCGGCTCGGTTCGGGCGGCTCGGTTCCGTTAGGGCCGGGCTGTTCGGTGCGGGCGGCGCGGTCTAGGTGGGGCCGTTCGAGGCGGCTAAGGGGAGCGCGGGGAGCGGGTGGGGTTGGGGACGGGGCCGACGGGGGCCGAAAGGGGTAGGATCGGGGCCGACGCGGGCTGTAAGGGGTAGGGACGGGGCCGACGCGGGCCTCTAGGGGTAGGGACGGGGGCCGACGCGGGCCTCTAGGGGTAGGATCGGGGCCGTCGCGGGCCTCTAGGGGTAGGGACGGGGCCGTCGCGGGCCTCTAGGGGTAAGGACGGGGCCGTCGCGGGCCTCTAGGGGTAGGCTCGGGGCCGACGCGGGCCTCTAGGGTAGGCGCGGGGCCGACGCGGGCCTCTAGGGGACGAGCTCGGGGCCGACGCGGGCCGTTAGGGTTAGGCGCGGGGCCGGTTTGGGGCCTCTAGGTGCAACAGCGCGGGGCCTACAGGGCCTCTAGAGGCGTGAACGTCGAGGCGCCCTAGGGCAGGTAGGCAGATAGGCAGATAGGTAGTGGTGGGCCCTTAGGAAAAACGGTCCTAGGAAGGACCTGCTCTATACCATGTTGAACAAGGAATGAAATGACTAAGAATGAAATGAGTACAAATATGGAAACCTAGAAGTGTGTACCCCCTATAGGCTAACCCACTGTAGCCTAAACAACTACAACAATATATATAATGTTTGACACTACCCTCCCCTCCCACCTCCATTCCCCATGGTAGTTTATGGTAGCATCAGCGCTACCGCACACGAAGCGACGATATGTCAACTTCCGCGCAGCCGATGAGGATAACAGTGATGGTGAGGCTCTATTGTGATATTATAATGCGCCAGCCAACAGCTTCCGTTTATCTCTCATGGCCTTGATCCGATCCGCACGCAACATCCATCGCAAAAAAGGCAAACGCAAGTTTCATAGATGACTCCCATGCCTCCGTCCATGGTGTCGTTCTTAGTGATGCCGCTACCATTTGCTTCTCTATGATAGTTAACATGTGGCAGATGGCGCTCACGACGTTTTTCCCATTGAAACGCGTGGCCTCAGTTCTCTCTCTTCCTGATATTGTTTCCGTTCATCTGCACGTGGCAGTTCGCATGGGACATCACCAAGGAGCATGTCGGGTCATTTTGTGTATCAAGTGAGAGCAACAGCGACCGAAGTGCAGTGGTGCGTATTCCTATTTCACTGCCCCATCCTGTATTTTGGACAAGCTGTAATGTCTAGGTTTTTTTGCTTATCCAAGGTTTATTTTTGCATCGTGCAGATCGCGGTGTGCAAAAGTGCCACTAGAGCTGATTGGGGTGTGTTGCGGCTGGCTGATTTGTGCATTCGGCCGACCCGGAGGTATGATATTTGTTTCATAAATAGCGGTCGCTGCATAGCGCGGTTATGATCGCTGGAAAACTAATAACAGGTCGCTATGACGTCGAGGTTCTGTCACGTTACATGTTTTTTTCTTGTGTGCAGGTTCAAGTTTCGATTTTTATGAGTGCAGATTTCAGCATGTTCCGTACGACCATACTGTCCGATGTTTGCTCGGCAAACCACGGATTTCATAGCTAGACGTTGTTCGGACGTTGTGCAGGCTTTATTTTGTACACACGTGCAGTAGCTCTTGATCGCACACATGTGTTGTATCTCTAGTTCGCACACCTGTGCGGTATCTGTAGTTCGTACATCCATGTATACACATGTGACTAAAAAGTCATTCGAAAGTTTCATCTACTTCTTGCTGTCATAAAATTTCGAGTACTAAATGGGGACACGGTGATTCGGGTGCGTCGTCTGGTGGGTTACTATTCAAAATCGGCCTCCAATCAAATACTAGTTCCGCACCCCGCTCGCTGACATCTGATTGGTCTATTTCGACCAATCACCAATAGTGACACGTGGCAAAATATCTGAATACACGTGGACGCGGGGCGTCCACGTGGCATGTTAGCTAAGATGTGACGAGAAGATCACTTCATGAGACACTACAATGTGACATTCTGTATGACATTTTGTCACATCAATGTGACTTTGATGTGACTTCGTAAGTCACATCGTGGCTGGTACTTTCAACCATGACTAGAAAACGCCAGACTTGCTGTCACATAAAAGTCACATTTCTATTACATTTTTGTGACTTTCGGCACTTGCCATTTTCGCGATGGACGGGCTGGGGAACGAAGGCGACGGGCTGGGGAACGAAGGCGAAGGGTTGGGGACGCGTATGCGACGACACGGGCGACGGCAAGGGGAAGCGCGGTCTTGGGAAAAGAAAAGCGAGGGCGATGGGAGGCTCACGCTTGGGCGAACGGGTGGCTATTGTATATTCGCCGCGAGTTTTATGGAGCACCTCCTACTAAACCTGCATGTCGACACCTAATCTCATCGCACGCCGTACACTATCTCTGCACTTCTCACTCTCATTCCGCGCTACACACCCTCGTATCGCGCATCTGATCCCTCTCGAGTCAACGCCTGCCTTACAGGTGCTGAAGCTTGTGCCTAAGTAGTTCTGGTTTGCATCCTAAGTTTCTCAAACTGTGCACACTTTGGTATGCATCTTGTATTCTGGTTGTTGTGGGAAGGACCCCACGACGCATCACTCGTTTTCTTTAAAACGACAGTTTTCTCACAAACTGGTTTCGCGAGTGCGAGAGGGTCCACAACCCAAACGAACCTCCGATTGCCTTCCTCCGAACCTAAAAACTTTGGGTTGACTTCCGTTGAGTAATTCAGGTCCTGGGCTTTAAAACCAGGGTGCACATTCAACCCGATTCGGGTGGGAAATTTTGGAGGGCGATTCGGTGAAAAATTGGGATTGGATAACGAGAAGCGGCTCGGTAGAAATTTCGGGTGGTGCTTCGGGAATTTTGTTGGTGGGGAGAAAGTGGGGGGGGACTCGAGGGCAACAAGGGGGGCGGAAAGAAGCGAAATGGCGGGAGGAGACGAAACAAGGTGGCGGGAGGGGACGAAGCGAAATTGAGGGGGAAGGGGAAAAAAATTGGGGGGGACGGGTAATCAGCGCGAAATCTGAATCCCAACCCCGAAGCACACCTCGTAACCTAGGGCATCAAAGGTTGACCTTTGATGCACATTGCACCCCGGTTTTAAAGCTTTTCTATACATTTGAAAGAGGGAGGCTCAAAAGTTTTGAAATTTGAAACATTGGTAACCCTATTACAGCCAGTTCACTCGCTCTACAAGGGAGGGATATCTCCCCGACTCCCAGCACTCACAGGTGATTCAAAACTTTTGGGTCGACAAAAGTATACGAAATCCAGCCTTTGTGAGATCTACGCCACTAGGCTCTACAGGCAGCATAATACGTAGCTAAGCACGCGACTAAACCGCCAGCGAAAATTACCCTCGTTTCTGACACAAACCTAGACGCGTGGGGCATTTTAGTGTAATAATAGGGATAAGCCAACTTCAGTTTCGCCCTCTCACATGCCGATCCCGCCGGACCTTCCCTCACGGCCTCGCCTCGTCGTCCGTCGCGTCGCCTCAAACTGCCGAACACGCACGATCACAGTTGCGGCTCGATCGCACAGCCTCGCTACCATGTTTCCGCACAAGCCCCGGCAGCCGCACTTGAGGTCGCGAACGACTGCAGAAACGGGAGCTCCAAAAACCATCCCGCCTCCTCGTTTCCCCTTCTCGCCACCCCAATTCGCGTTCCCGCCTCCCCGTTTCCCCTTTCCCCTCCCCATTACCCCTTCCCGCCTCCCCGTTTCCCCTTCCCACTCCCCATTACCCCTTTCCGCCTCTCC
Source organism: Closterium sp. NIES-65 (assembly GCA_948144175.1). Taxonomy (NCBI): domain Eukaryota; kingdom Viridiplantae; phylum Streptophyta; class Zygnematophyceae; order Desmidiales; family Closteriaceae; genus Closterium; species Closterium sp. NIES-65. The sequence goes on from CANXME010002623.1 coordinate 299,402, forward strand.
GTTTCCCCTTCCCGCCCCCCCATTACCCCTTCCCGCCTCCCCGTTTCCCCTTTCCGCTCCCCATTACCCCTTCCTGCTCCCCATTACCCCTTCCCGCCTCCCCGTTTCCCCTTCCCACCTCCCCAATTCCCCTTCTTGCCTCCCTGTTTCCCCTTCCCGTTCCGCATTTCCCCTTCTCGCCTCCCCGTTTCCCCATCCCGCTCCCCGTTTCCCCTTCCCGCCTTCCCGTTTCCCCGTCCCGCTCCCCGTTTCCTCTTCCCGCCACCCCGTTTCCCCTTCTCGCTCCCCATTTCCCCTTCCCGCCACCCCGTTTCCCCTTCCCGCCTCCCCATTTCCCGTTCCCGCCTCCCCATTTCCCCTTCCCGCCTCCCCATTTCCCCTTTCCGCTCCCCATTACCCCTTCTTGCTTCCCCGTTTTAACTTCCCGTTCCCCATTACCCCTTCCCGCCTCCCCGTTTCCCCTTCCCGCCTCCCCAATTCCCCTTCCTGCCTCCCCATTTCCCCTTCCTGTTCCGCATTTCCCCTTCCCGCTGTTGGAGTGGTTCGTAACAACCACACACGACTGATAGTAAAATCTGGAGAGAAGGTAATTTGAGTTCTGTGAGATGCACGCTTTTGTGCGTCACATTTCGGTATTTACGGTTCGTGAATCGGGTCATTGGTTCGTGAGTTATGTGCATTTTAGTGTGAGATTGCATTCATGAGTTTTCATGACTGTTCGCGTGTGTTTCGTATATGCATGTGAGAAGTTTCTGAGAGAATTGAAACGAGAATGGATGAACTATGAAACAGTTGGGTACAAGTACTAACCCTAATTGGGTTGTACCCCATATGGGCTACCCCACTACAGCCTACACAAAAGCATAAGCTATATATTTCTGACACACCCCAATATGGTGTGAACAAGGGGTCACAAGACCAGTCAAGCAAAGCAAAGCAAAGCAAGCTCAGGGTGGATCACAAAGTCACCACATATTCCGAGCACAAGTTCAAGGCCACAAGGCCAGTTCACAAGCAGGAGCACATATATATATATAGAAAGCTAGACAAGCAAGAGCAGGTGTATATATATGTTGCAGTACAAGCAAGGTCAAGAGGTCAGCAAGAGAGGCAAGACAAGCACAAGACCAAGCTGAGTACAGAAGCGCTGATGATCACAACGCGCAAGTGCCTAGGTGAAGATATCAGCAGTGTTGGCCTCAGAGGCCACGTACGCAAGACGCAGCTGACCACGCTGCTACAGCTCACAAGCAAGGAAGTAGCGAAGAGCAATGTGCTTTGTTCTGTGCTCCAGTCTCTGCTCTCGACACAAGGCCAGCATGGCCTTGTTGTCTACGTACAGCACTAGAGGAGAACAAGGCACCTCTCCAAAGTCAGTCAGCAGGTAGGTGAGCCAGCGAATCTCCTGTGCAGCCATGGCCCCGGCGTAGATCTCAGCCTCACAACTGGAGCCGAGAACAGAAGACGAGCGGGTAGCCCGCCACGAAACAGAGCCGGAACCAAGGCTGAAGGTGTAACCCTGTGACGGCCGCTGCGTAGCCTGGTCGTCCGCCCAAGAAGCGTCTGCGTGTCCAGTGAGGACCACTGGACTCCGCCCTCCAAGCACAAGCCCCATGCCCGACGTACTGCACAAGTAGCGCAACACCCTCTTCGCTGCAGCCATGTGCTCCGGTCTATGTCTCCCAGGAGCAACATAGCGTGCGAGAATGCTAAGAGGGTATGCAAGGTCAGGTCGAGTGCAGGTCATCAGGTATATGAGGCATCCAACAAGCTCTGGGTACGGGCCACTCGACTCTACAGACTCATCCGAAGGCAGAGCTGAGAGCGAGTGGCGAGTAGGCAGAGGAGTGGCCTGAGGCGAGAAGTACGTGAAGCCGAAGCGCTGAAGGACCTGCTGCACCATGTGTGACTGAGTCAGGGTAATGGTGCGCTGTGCTCTGTCCCGGGTGATCTGCAAGCCAAGGTAGCTGCGCAGTTCACCCAGGTCTGTGCACGTGTGTCTCTTCTGCAGCTCGGACTTCACGAGGGCGAGTCCAGCAATGTCAGCTGTGGCAAAGACCAAGTCGTCGACGTACACGAGGATGTAGAACGGCGGCAAAGAAGTGTCGGTGCACAGAAACAGCGACGGGTAAGCAGTAGAGGGAGCAAACCCAAGAGCCGCAAGCGTAGTCCTCAGTGTGTCGTGCCACTCACGCGGTGCCTGGTGGAGACCGTAGACTGGCCGCCGGAGGCTCCACTGGGTGCCAGGAGGAAAAGTCCCAGTGAAGCCAAATGGGCGGCGCAGCCAGATCTCCTCGTGCAGGCTACCCTGTAAGAAAGCAGTGCTGAAGTCAAGAGAGTGACGCTCGTAGTCGCGGTGAGCGGCTTTGTGCAGCAGCACCCGAAGAGTGGTCATCTTCGGGGTGGAAGAGAAGGTCTGAAAGTAGTCAACTCCCTACCGCTGACTGAAGCCACGAGCCACGTACCGCGCCTTGAAGACAGGCGGGGAACCCGGCGGCCGCTTCACCCTGAAAATCCACATGCCACTGACGATGTTCGCCCCAGGTGGGGAAACCCCGTCAACGTAGGTGCCTGTGGACTTCCAGGAAGCCATCTCTGCGTCCATAGCTGCCTGCCACTGAGAGGAGTAGGGACCCTCTATCGCCTCCGCGTAAGAGCACGGAGTCGAAATGTCAAGTGCATCCGGGTCTCCCTCAGGGGTAAGTAGTACGGACATGAGATGAGGTGAAGCAGCAGCCAGACACTAGAACTCCTCCTGCCTGTCCTCAAGGACGTCCGTGCCAAGGGCACACTCACCCCCGACAGACGAAGGACAGACAGACTCAGACTCAGCGACAAGACTAGCAGCGTAGTCTAGACGACAGCGAGCAGCAAAGTCGACGAGCTCAGCAACTACGGCAGACGCAGTAGTGGACTCAAAAGAAGGGTCAGTGACGACAATAGCAAGGAGACGCGTGACAGTAGGACAGGTAGCACGAAGAGAGTCCGACTCAGGGTCGGCAAGAGTAGGAAGAGAGGACTCAGGAGGAGAAGGCAACGGGGCACGCAGAGGAGCAGTGGACGGACGCAGAGACATCCGGTGCGTGCCAGGGACAAGAGGAGGACGCTCACGCGAACTACGACCACTAGCGCGAGCAGGACGGACAGGCGACGTTGGGCGAGACGCAAGCTCACGGCGCTCAGCAAGACCTCCAGTAGGACCAGTGTAGGGAGAAGGAGCAGGCAGCAGGGAGGCCGGCTGTAACCGCAACTGTGACGGGACAGGCTGTGGACACTCTAAGGGAGGAGGAGGACCACTAGAAGGCGGGAGACCAAGAACCTACTGAAGGAGCGGAACGAATTACGACCGAGGCTGCGCGGCGACTCCATTCACAGGAGGGACAGCACCAGCACCCTCCGCGGCAGCACCAGCGCCAGCAGCACCTCCAGCTCCAGTAACTCCACCAGCACCGCCACCAGGACCGACAGTAGTAGCCTCAGCGCCAACACCCGCAGCAGCTCCAGCTCCAGACGCACCCGCCGCCCCAACAGCTCCAGTACCTCCCGTACGAGCACCTCCAGGACCGGCAGCACCAGCACCCTCAGCAGCCGAAGAAACACCAGCTCCAGCAGTACGCCTCCAGCATCGGCCAAACCACTCGCGCAGCTCCTATGGAGAGAGGGGCTCCCGCCGAGATGAAGCACCCGGAGAACCTCCAGGCCCAGCACCGCAGGATGCCTCACAAGCAGGCCCAGCTCCCTCACGCTCAGTACCTCCAGTCGTAGCACCCCCAAGCTCAGCACCCCCAGGCGTATTACCCCCAGGCTCAGCACCCCCAGGCCCAGCACCCCCAATCTCAGCACCCCCAGTCTCAGTTCCCACAGGCTCAGCACCCCCAGTCTCAGTACCCCTAGGTGTAGCACGCACACGCACAGCACCCCGTGAGTCACCACCCCCAGGCTCAGCACCCTCAGCAGCACCAGAGTCACCAGAGACCTCGACAGGCTCGACTGCGTCTACCTGGGACACACCTAAAGGGGATGGACCCTGAGGGGGGAGTGGTTCTACCGGAGGGGGACCTGGTACAAGGAAGAGCGGCGGCGGGGGGAGGGACGGAGTGCTGTAGGGGAAGAGGCGGTAGTAGGGGACCGACTCGTCAAACGTGACGTCCTCGGAGGACAGAACACGGCGAGAGGTGGGGTGGTAGAACTACCACCCAGGCGCGTCAGGGGGGAAACCCAGGTTGACGTAGGGAGCAGCACGAGGGGACAACTTGTCCGCAGACAAGTCGCGGACAAACGCCCGAGATCCCCAGACACGGAACGCAGACGCATCGCCAACCTTCCCCGTCCACAGCAAGGCTGGGGTGGTCTCCGGCCTGGAGACCCTGGGGTGAAGGTTGATCTGATGCGCCGCGTACCGAACCGCAAACGGCCACAGAAAATGGGGGGCAGCCGCATGCATCATGGACGTACGAGCGACGCCCATGACTATGCCAATGCGGCGCTCAGCAATCCCATTTTGCTGTGGAGAGTCCGGAAGCGTAAAGGTCTGGCGGATGCCTCGTGCACGACAGTAGGCTCGCAGAAGTCCAGAGGAGAACTCTCCGCCTCTGTTAGAGTGCAGACGCAGAATAGGAAAGTCCGAGCCGAAGCTCTGCCTGAGCTGGAGACGAGCTGCGCGGATCCAGTCGATCAACACCTCAGTGACATCACCCTTGCTGCGCAAGGGGAAGACTGTGGTGTAACGCGAGTAGTCGTCAACCACCAACAGGAAGTAGCGCTCGTGACCCTGCCCACGAACGCGGGCCGGGCCCCACACGTCCATGTGAAGCGTCTGCAGCGGGGCCTCTGTCGGAGGAAACTGGGAGGTGTGAGGGGCAGCCCGCTGCCGCCCCTCGACACAGGGGACGCAGGTAGGGCCAGGCCCCGGAGGAAGGGGAGGGAGGGACCGGGGAAGACCAGAGACAAGGACACGGGAGGCCATGCCTCGGAGACGAAGCAGGGAGGGGTGACCAAGGCAGTGGTGCCAAAGGAGAGTCTCGTGAGACATGAGGCGACAAGAGCAGGGGGCAGACTCAGGACCAGACCTGGACGCTGCAGCAAACACCTGACCCAACGCAGCTACCTGACCAGACGCAGGGACAGAAGGAGACGTAGTGGACAATGTGTACAGGCTCGACCCCGGCCGACGAGAAAACGTGGCCAAGTGTCGGCCCGTCCGAGCGTCCGTGCAGTGGGTCATTCGCTGGCTCGCAGGAGTGAACTGGTGAACTCCCCCATCCTGAAGGTCAGCGCCACTCACCAAGTTCGTAGAGAACGAGGGGAGGTAAAGACGAGACAGGGTGCTAGAGGGAGCCGCCGGACACGGGAGGACAGTGGAGAAGTGAGCAAGGACAGGACCCCCAGAGAGGTCTGCCAGAGAGACCGCAACTGGCCGACCAAGCGGCGTGAGTGTGGTGCGGTCTCGAAAGAAGGAGCGAGACGCCCCCAAGTCAAGGGTGAAGGTGAGGGAGGCCGAAGCCGACTCGGTACCTGAGAGCGCGGACTCACCAGTACCTGAGGAAGCAGACGCACTAGCACCTAGAGCAGCAGCCTTGCTAGCACGTAGAGCAGCAGCCTCACCAGTACCTAGAGCAGCAGTCTCAATGCCCGGGTCGGGCGGGAAACACCGATAACAGTCACCCTCATCACCAATAGTCACAGCATACATGGCAGCAAGAATAGCATCAAAGTCAATATCAAAGATAGCTACGCCCGCCCTAGACAGTTCACCCCAACGGGGGATCTCCGTGGCCTCCGGAAACTGGTGACGCCAAGCGTCCGTCAGGCGTCCAAAGCAGCGCTGGGTGGGGTGCACACCCCCACACTGCTCACCCGTGCGGTCGACGGTGCGGAGGACGTAGGTGCACGGACCAGTGCCCCCACCCCGCTGGCGTGCAGCGTACCACTCACGGAGCTGCTGAGGGGGGGGGATGTCACGAGTGCGCTGCTGCTGCTGCTGCTGGCGCTGACCACCACCGGAGCCGACCCTCTGCGCAGCGCCACCCCGACTAGCTCCACCTCCTCCGCCACCGCCTCCTCCACCGCCGCCACCCCCACCACCTCCGCTCTCACCGCCACCGCCGCCGCCTCCGCCTCCACTGCCACCACCGACACCTCCACCCACGCCACCACCCCTACTGCCACCCCCACCCCCTCCGCCGCCTCCACCGCCGCCTCCACCGCCCCCGCTACCTCCTCCAGCGCCCTTGCCCCCCTTGCCCTTGCTAGGGCGTCGTCTCCCGCTAGCAGTAGACGCCGCACCGACCGACTCAAGCCCAACGAGGTCGGCCGCAGCAGCAGAGGCAATAGAGGGCAAAAGGGGGGAGGGGGAACACCCCTCAAAGATGGGGGTGCGCGGGTCACCACGAGAGGCTCCTACAGCGACTATGCTCTTCTCCGCTGCTAAGAGGGCCTTCTCGAGGAGGTCAACAGTGAGAGTGGTGGGACAGACTGAGAGGAAGTGGTCCCTGACTACGCGAAGGGAGTCAGGGAGGCGAGTGACTATGTAGTAGAGAGTGATGTACATGGGGGGGGGGGGGTTCTTGGCGCAGAACTCAGCAGGAAGCGCAGCGCGGTAGCGAGTGTCACTAGTGCGAAGGTGCGTAATGAGGTCAGCGACTGTGGGAAAGGCAGTAAGGTCAGGAAAGAGGTACGGTAGCATGAGGTGGCTCAGTGCAGCAGTGGCAGGGGAGGAGTAGCGTGCAACTACAGCGGCGTACAAGGTCTGAGCACTCTTGTACTGGCTAAAGTGTGCACGCTCAGAGGTAGGCAGGTGGCAATGCACAGCCAGACGTGCAGCAGCATCGCGCGTGGCCCACTGTGAGCGAACAGTGGTTTCAGCATGAGCAGCAGGGGCAGGAGAGGCACCAGAGGTGAGGTCAAAGAGAGAGAGAGACCGTCTGCCCTATCGCACTGTAAGAAAAGCTGCAGGTCATCTATCCAGACGTCAAAGTCAATGGCCCGACCCTCAGCGTCAAAAGCGAGGACACTAGGGGTAGCCATGACAGCAGTAGACTAGCAGCGCAAAGAGTAGGGTGAGGGCAGTGCTGTGAAAGAGGTGCTGCTCTTACCAGACAGGGCGGCTCGGGCGGCTCGGCTGCAGGGCGACTCGGCGGCTCGGCAGCTGGGCGGCTCGGCGGCTCGGCTGTTGGGCGGCTCGGCGGCTCGGCTGCTGGGCGGCTCGGCGGCTCGGCTGCTCGGCAGCTTGGCGGCTCGGCTGCTGGGCGGCTCGGCTACTGGGCGGCTCGGCGGCTCGGCTGCTCGGCTGCTGGGCGGCTCGGCTGCTGGGCGGCTCGGCTGCTGGGCGGCTTGGCGGCTCGGCTGCTTGGCTGCTGGGCGGCTCGGCTGCTGGGCGGCTCGGCGGCTGGGCGGCTCGGCTTCTGGGCGGCTCGGCTGCTGGGCGGCTCGGCTGCTGGGCGGTCCAGTGGGGCCGCTGAGAGGGCGGCGTCCGAGGCCGCTGGGAGGAGGCGGCGGGGCCGCTGAGAGGAGGCGGCGGGGCCGCAAAGGTAGGTGGCGGGGCCGCAGGTAGGTGGCGGGGCCGCTGGTAGGTGGCGGGACCGCAGGTAGGCGCCGGGGCCGCACAGGTAGGTGGCGGGGCCGCGGGTAGGTGGCGGGGCCGCAGGTAGGTGGCGGGGCCGCTGGAAGGTGGCGGGGCCGCAGGTAAGTGGCGCGGCCATGAGGTAGGTGCCGGGGCCGCACAGGTAGGTGGCGGGGCCACGGGTAGGTGGCGGGGCTGCAGGTAGGTGGCGGGGCTGCTGGTAGGTGGCGGGGCCGCAGGTAGGTGGCGGGGCCAGCAGGTAGGTGCCGGGGCCGCACAGGTAGGTGCCGGGGCCGCGGGTAGGTGGCGGGGCCGCAGGTAGGTGGCGGGGTCGCTGGTAGGTGGCGGGGCCGCAGGTAGGTGGCGGGGCCAGCAGGTAGGCGCCGGGGCCGCACAGGCAGGCGTCGGGGCCGCAGGTAGGTGCCGGGGCCGGTAAGGGCGGCGTCAGGGCCGCAGGGCGGCGCGAGGGCCGCTGGGTAGGCGACGAGGCCGCAGGGCGGCGGATCGGGGCCGGGAAAGGGCGGCGCAATGGCCGCGGGGTAGGCGACGATGCCGCAGGGTGGCGGGTCGGGGCCAGGAAGGGCGGCGCGAGGGCCGCAAGGCAGGCGACGGGGCTGCTAGGGCGGCGCGACGGGGCGAGAAAAGGGGGTAGCGCGACTCGGGCTAGGGCTGAGCGCGCTCCGGGCAGGAAAAATGTCGAATTGGTGGGCCCTAGGAACTGTTCCCACGAGGGAACCTGCTCGATACCATTAGAGAATTGAAATGAGAATGGATGAACTAAGAAACAGTTGGGTACAAGTACTAAACCTAATTGGGTTGTACCCCATATGGGCTACCCCACTACAGCCTACACAAAAGCATAAGCTATAATGTTCTGACAGTTTCGAGTTTTTCAGAGTGTTCGTGGTGTTTCATGAAGTTCCGAATGTCCATGAGTGGTCATGGAGCTTCGCGTCTGTTCGTGTACGTTCATGAGCGGAGATGTGTGTTCATGAGCGATCATGTGCGATCATGAGCGGTCATGAGCGATCATGTGGATTCATGATCTTTCAAGGGGTTTTAAGGTAAAGTTTGTGAGGTATGTTTCCGTGTGTTTTCATGAGTGCATTCGTTATTTCGTGTTTGTTCATGGGAGTTCGAGGAATTTCGCCCCTGGTCAAGTTATTGAAGGAGTGCCGAGCACTGTACTGATTCTGGCGCAATCATGGGAGTGGCGCCAAGTGGTTGAAATGTGCCAGCATGTGCACACGCGAGGCCTGAGGCTGCAGATGGTTTGCCACACGCGCAAGTGGGGTGTGCAGGTGGCACGAGGGAAAAAGCCGAGAAATCGTGGGTCCAGGTTGGATTTCGTGGGACCCTCGAGCATTTTGTCTGCATTAACCGAGGAGAATATTCGCCAGGGTGTTTCACGAAGTCCGCGATTTACATTCGAAGCTGGTGCGACGGGTGCAAGAGAAATTTCGACGATTTCGCAATTTCGTCACGTAACTTCGCGAATTCTTCAGGTGCTTTCATTGTCAGAATACTATATAGCTTATACATTTGTGTAGGCTATAGTGGGGTATCCCATAGGGGGTACAACCCAATTTGGGTTAGTACTTGTACTCACTCATTTCATAGTTGATTCATTCTCGTTTCAATCTTCACATGGTATCGAGCAGGTTCCCTTGTGGGAACTGTTCCTAAGGCCCTACTACTGCTTCCGCTGCTACTCGATCTGTCGCACGCCCCGCGGCGTGCGACCGGCGCGCGGTGATTTTCTTTCTGGCGCGCGCCCCGAGGCATGCGACCCCGCCTCTCTTGTCGCGGCCCCACCCCTTCTCGCGGCCCCGCCCTACGTCGCGGCCCCGCCCTACTTCGCGGCCCCGCCCTACGTCGCGGCCCCGCCCCTTGTCGCGGCCCCGCCACCTCTCGTCGCGGCCCCGCCATCTCTCGTCCCGGCCCCGCCACTCTCGTCGCGGCCCCGCCCTTCGTTGCGGCCCCTGCCGCCCTTCGTCGCGGCCCCGCCGCCCTTCGTCGCGGCCCCTGCCGCCCATCGTCGCGGCCCCTGCCGCCATTCTCCACCGCGGCCCCGCCACCTCCCTTGCGGCCCCGCAGCCCTGCACCGACCCGACCCCGCCTCTGCTGGCCCCGTCGCCTGCCCCTGCGGCCCTGGCTCCACCTCTGCCGGCCCCGGCGCCGCCTCTGCTGGCCCCGTCGCCGCTCCACCCGGCCCCGCCGCCGTCCCCAAGCGGCCCCGCCGTCACCACCGAGCCGCCGGCGCCGCCGAGCTAGTGCCGAGTCACCCGAGCCGCCCGAGCCGCCCGAGCCGCCCGAGCCGCAGCGCCACCTCAGCCGCCCGAGCCCCCGGGTCGCCGAGCCGCCAAGCTGCAGTTGCTGCCGAGCAGCCGTACCGCCGAGCCGCCGAGCCGCCCGAGTCGCCCGAGCAGCCAAGCCGCCCGAGTCGCCCAAGCAGCCGAGCCGCCCGAGTCGCCCGAGCCGCAGTTGCTGCAGTGCCGCCGTGCCGCTGAGTCGCCGAGTCGCCCAGTCGTCGAGCCTCCTCTTCCCACCACTGGTGAGCCCCTACTTTACTAGCGCGCTGCCTGCTGCTTGCTTGGCTGCCTGCCTTACTGCTGCTACTCCTGCTCCTGCTTCTACTGGCGGCGGCCAGATGCAGCTCCAGCGACGCCCACGCGCGTCTCTCACGCCCCAGCAGCTTCGTGAGTGGTACGCTCAGAGTAGAGGGTCTCTCGGTTCTGTTCGCTGCTCTTACGCGATTCGCACTGGTGCTCGGACTTCTCAGCCTTGTGGGACGCCTAGTCACACACCGTCCCGCTGCTTCGCCCGTCTGAGCGACGCCTGGCGTACCGAGTTTGGCGACGGGACTGAGCTCCCCGACTAGGTGGAGTTGCTTAGGCAGAGGGTAGATATATCTGCTCTTGACTATGATAATATTCTCACTGCCATGTATGCGTTGCCTACTAGTGCTGACCGTGCCGGTCACCTCTGCGTACCGCCTGACCCGGGTATAGAGCCTGCTGCTCTAGCTGCTGGTGCGGTTGCTGCTCTGGGTGCTAGTGTGTCTCCTGCTCCAGGTACAGGTGCGGCTGCTGCTCTAGGTGCTAGGGAGTCTGCTTCCTCAGGTGCGGGTGAGTCTGCTCTCTCAGGTACCGCGTCGGCTCCGGCCTCTCACACCTTCACCCTTGACTCGGAGGCTTCCCGCTCCTTCTTTCGAGACCGCACCACACTCACGCCGCTTGGTCGGCCAGTTGCAGTCTCTTTGGCAGACCCCTCTGGGGGCCCTGTCCTTGCTCACTTCTCCACTGTCCTCCCGTGTCCGGCGGCCCCCTCTGGCACCCTGTCTGGTCTTTACCTCCCCTCGTTCTCTACGAACTTGGTGAGTGGTGCTGACCTGCAGGATGCGGGGGTTCACCAGTTCACTCCTGCGAGTCAGCGGGTGACCCACTGCACAGACGCTCGGACAGGCCGACACCTGGTCACGTTTACTCGTCGGCCGGGGTCGAGCCTGTACACACTGACCACTGCGTCTCCTCTAGTTGCTGAGCCTGGTAGGGTAGCTGCGTCGGGTCAGGTGTTTGCTGCAGCGTCCAGGTCTGGTCCTGAGTCTGCCCCCTGTTCGTGTCGTCTCCTGTCTCACGAGACTCTCCTCTGGCACCACCACCTTGGTCACCCCTCTCTGCTTCGGCTCAGAGGCATGGCCTCTCGTCTTCTTGTTTCTGGTCTCCCCCGGTCCCTCCCTCCCCTTCCTCAGGGCCCTAGCCCTACCTGTGTCCCCTGTGTCGAGGGGCGCCAGCGTGCTGCCCCTCACTCCTCCCAGTTTCCTCCGACAGAGGCCCCGTTGCAGACGCTTCACCTGGACGTGTGGGGCCCAGCCCGCGTCCGTGGACAGGGTCACGAGCGCTACTTCCTGCTCGTTGTTAACGACTACTCGCGTTACACCGCAGTCTTCCCCTTGCGCAGCAAGGGTGATGTCACTGAGGTGGTGATCGACTGGATCCGCGCAGCTCGTCTCCAGCTCAAGCAGAGCTTTGGCTCGGACTTTCCTGTTCTGCGTCTGCACTCGGAAAGAGGCGGAGAGTTTTCCTCTGGCCTTCTGACAGCCTACTGTCGCGCACGGGGCATCTGTCAGACCTTCACGCTTCCGGACTCTCCGCAGCAAAATGGGATTGCTGAGCGCCGCATTGGCATGGTCATGGACGTCGCTCGTACGTCTATGATGCATGCGGCTGCCCCCCATTTTCTGTGGCCGTTTGCGGTCAGGTACGCGGCGCATCAGATCAACCTTCACCCCAGGGTCTCCAGGCCGGAGACCTCCCCAGCCTTGCTGTGGATGGGGAAGGTTGGCGATGCGTCGGCGTTCCGGGTCTGGGGATCTCGGGCGTTTGTCCGCGACTTGTCTGCGGGCAAGCTGTCCCCTCGTGCTGTTCCTTGCGTCTTCCTGGGGTTCCCCCCTGACGCGCCTGGGTGGCAGTTCTACCACCCCACCTCTCGCCATGTTCTGTCCTCCCAGGACGTCACGTTTGACGAGTCGGTCCCCTACTACCGCCTCTTCCCCTACCGCACTCCGTCCCTTCCCCCGCCCCCGCTCTTCCTTGTACAAGGTCCCCCCCAGGTAGACCCCCTCCCCCCTCAGGGTCCTGCCCCTTCAGGTGTGTCCCAGGTAGACGCAGTCGAGCCTGTCGAGGTCACTGGTGACTCTGGTGCTGCTGAGGGTGCTGAGCCTGGGGGTGCTGAGCCTGGGGGTGCTACGCCTGGGGGTGCTTTGCCTGGGGGTGCCGGGCCTGGGGGTGCTGAGTCTGGAGGTGCTCCGACTGGAGGTTCTCCGGGTGCTTCATCTCGCCGAGAGCCACTCTCTCCACAGGAGCTGCGCGAGTGGTTTGCCCGGCGCTGGAGCCGTGCTGCTAGTGCTGGAGGTTCTTCGGCTACTGGGGGTGCTGAGCCTAGGGGTGCTGAGCCTGGGGGTGCTGAGCATGGGGGTGCTACGCCTTGGGGTGCTGAGCTTGGGGGTGCTGAGCCTGGGGGTGCTGAGCCTGGGGGTGCTGAGCCTAGAGGTGCTCCGCCTGGAGGTTCTCCAGGTGCTTCGTCTCGCCGGGAGCCACTCTCTCCACAAGAGCTGCGCGAGTGGTTTGCCCGGCGCTGGAGCCGTGCTGCTGGTGCTGTAGGTTTGTTGGCTACTAAGGGTGCTGCTGTCGCGGGTCCCGGAGGTGCTCGTCCTGGGAGTGCTAGAGCTGCTGGGCCTGCAGGTTCGACTGGAGCTGGTGCTGCTGAGGGTGTTGGCGCTGAGACTACCACTGGCGGTCCTGCTGGGGGTGCTCCTGTTGCTGCTGGAGGTTCTGGAGCTCCTGGAGGTGCTGCTGGAGCGGGTGCTCCTGCTGGAGGTACTAGTGCTATCCCTGCTGTTTCTGGCGTCGCCACGCGGCCTCGACCGTACTTCGTTCCACTCCTGCAGCAGGTTCTTGGTCTTCCACCTTCTACTGGTCCTCCTCCTCCCTTAGAGTGTCCACAGCCTGTCCCGTCACAGTTACAGTTGCAGCCTACCTCCCCTTTGCCTGCTCCTTCTCCCTACACTGGTCCTACTAGGGGTCTTGCTGAGCGTCGTGAGGCTGCGTCTCGCCCTACGTCGCCTGTCCGTGCTGCTCGCGCTAGTGGTCGTGGTTCGCGTCCGCGTCCTCCTCCTGTCCCTGGCACGCACCGGATGTCTCTGCGTCCGTCCACTGCTCCTCTGCGTGCCCCTTTGCCTTCTCCTCCTGAGTCCTCTCTTCTTGCTCTTGCCGACCCGGAGTCGGACTCTCTTCGTGCTGCCTGTCCTACTATCACGCGTCTCCTTGCTATTGTCGTCACTGACCCTTCTTTCGAGTCCACTGCTGCGTCTGCCCTAGTTGCTGAGCTCATCGACTTTGCTGCTCGATGTCGTCTAGACTACGCTGCTAGTCTTGTCGCTGAGTCTGAGTCTGTCTCTCCTCCGTCCGTCGGGGGTGAGTGTGCCCTTGGCACGGACGTCCTTGAGGACACGCAGGAGGAGTTCTAGTGTCTGGCTGCTGCTTCACCTCATCTCGTGTCCGTACTGCTTATCCCTGAGGGAGACCCGGATGCACTTAACATCCCGACTCCGCGCTCCTACGCGGAGGCGATAGAGGGTCCCTACTCCTCTCAGTGGCAGGCAGCCATGGATGCAGAGATGGCTTCCTGAAAGTCCTCAGGCACCTACGTTGACGCTGTCCCCCCTCCTGGGCCGAACATTGTCAGTGGCATGTGGATTTTCAGGGTGAAGCGGCCGCCGGATTCTCCGCCTGTCTTCAAGGCGCGTTACGTGGCTCGTGGCTTCAGTCAGCAGCAGGGAGTTGACTACTTTCAGACCTTCTCCCCCACCCCGAAGATGACCACTCTTCGGGTACTGCTGCATGTTGCTGCTCACCGTGACTACGAGCTGCACTCTCTCGACTTCAACACTGCTTTCTTGCAGGGCAGCCTGCACGAGGAGATCTGGCTGCGCCGCCCACCTGGCTTCACTGGGTCTTTCCCTCCTGGTACCCAGTGGAGTCTCCAGCGTCCAGTCTACGGTCTCCGCCAGGCGCCACGTGAGTGGCACGACACACTGAGGACTACGCTTGCAGCTCTTGGGTTTGCTCCTTCTACTGCCGACCCGTCGCTGTTTCTGCGCACCGACACCTCTCAGCCACCGTTCTACATCCTCGTGTACGTCGATGACATGGTCTTTGCCACATCTGACACTGCTGGACTCGCCTACGTGAAGTCTGAGCTGCAGAAGAGACACACGTGCACTGACCTGGTTGAACTGCGCAGCTACCTTGGCTTGCAGATCACCCGGGACAGAGCACGCCGTACCATTACCCTGACTCAGTCACACATGGTGCAGCAGGTCCTTCAGCGCTTCGACTTCACGTACTCCTCGCCTCAGGCCACTCCTCTGCCTACTCGCCACTCACTCTCAGCTGTGCCTTCGGATGAGTCCGTAGAGTCGAGTGGCCCGTATCCAGAGCTTGTTGGCTGCCTCATGTACCTGATGACCTGCACACGACCTGACCTTGCATACCCTCTTAGCATTCTTGCACGCTATGTTGCTCCTGGGATACACCGACCAGAGCTCATGGCTGCAGCGAAGAGGGTGTTGCGCTATTTGTGCAGTACGTCGGGCATGGGGCTAGTGCTTGGAGGGCGCAGTCCAGTGGTCCTCACTGGGCACGCAGACGCTTCTTGGGCTGATGACCAGGCTACGCAGCGGTTGTCCCAGGGTTACACCTTCAGCCTTGGTTCTGGCTCTGTTTCGTGGCGGGCTACTCGCTCGTCTTCTGTTCTCGGCTCCAGTTGTGAGGCTGAGATCTATGCCGGGGCCATGGCTGCACAGGAGCTTCGCTGGCTCACCTACCTGCTGACCGACCTTGGAGAGCCGCCTCGTTCTCCTCCAGTCCTGTACGTAGACAACAAGGCCATGTTGGCCTTGTGTCGAGAGCAGCGACTGGAGCACAGAACAAAGCACATTGCTCTCCGCTACTTCCTTGCTCGTGAGCTACAGCAGCGTGGACAGTTGTGGCTTGCGTACGTGGCCTCTGAGGCCAACAGTGCTGATGTCTTCACCAAGGCACTTCCGCCTTGTGATCATCAGCGCTTCTGCACTCAGCTGGGTCTTGTGCCCGTCTTGCCTCACTTGCTCTCCTCTTGACCTTGCTTGTACTCTCACATATATATATACCTGCTCTTGCTTGTCTAGCTTTATATATATGTGTGTACTCTTGCATGTGAACTGGCCGTGTGGCCTTGACCCTGTGCTCGGACTGTGTGGTGACTTTGTGATCCACCCTGAGCTTGCTTTGCTTTGCTTTACTTGACTGGTCTTGTGACCCCTTGTTCTCCCCCACTTTGCCTATGGGGGTATGTCAGAATACTATATAGCTTATACATTTGTGTAGGCTATAGTGGGGTATCCCATAGGGGGTACAACCCAATTTGGGTTAGTACTTGTACTCACTCATTTCATAGTTGATTCATTCTCGTTTCAATCTTCACATTCATGATCTGTCATGAGCTGTCGCCACGAGCGACCACGAGCGTCCATGAGCGTTCGCGAGCAAGTATGGCACACAGGAATATGCATGGGCGAGCATGTTTCCACAAGTTTCGTGTGGAGGTAGTTGGCCATTCGGAATATGTTTCCAGCTATCATTTTGGTGGGCTGTTAGCTTTCGATTTCGGTGGGTTAGTATATATCTTTGCTTGTTCTTGTTTGTCATTAACCTTTTTTCATAATCTTTTATGAGAATTGGTTCCTCTTTCATCGTATTGACGTGAAGAGTATTTCTTGAGACGTGATGATTTATAACAAGACGCTGCGCATTTAAGTGTGGGACTACTCTAGTGCGTATTCACTTGGAGAACCGTGGACCCGAGGACGAGGCCCGGCGGAGATCACTTAGTGTGACTTAAGTGGTGCGCGTAGAGTAGACTAAGGGCTAATAGTAGCCAACACCCGCCTCCCCGTTTCCCCGTCCCGCTCCCCGTTTCCCCTTCCCGCCTTCCCGTTTCCCCGTCCCGCTCTCCGATTCCTCTTCTCGCCACCCCGTTTCCCCTTCCCGCCTCCCCAATTCCCGTTCCCGCCTCCCCATTTCCCCTTCCCGCCTCCTGTTTCCCCTTCCAGCTCCCCATTTCCCCTTCCTGCCGCCTCATTTCCCCTTCCTGCCGCCTCATTTCCCCTTCCTGCCTCCCCATTACCCATTCCCACCTCCCTGCTTCCCCTTCCCGCTCCCCATTACCCCTTCCCGCCTCCCCGTTTCCCCATCCCGCTCCCCATCTCCCCTTCCCGCCTCCCCATCACTCATTTCTTTGAACCATTTTCGTCCTTCCACCTCCTATGCATCTCCTTTCCCTACCTATGCATCGCCTATCCCTACCTATTCATCTCTCTTCCTTGCCTTCGCATCACCCCTCCATGCCCTCGCAACCATCTCTCCCGCATCTCCTACTTGCCTTCGCCTACCCTTCCTTCCCCTGCCATAACCTTTCATCCCCCGCCATACCCTTCCATCTCCTGCGATACTCTCCCATCCCATCCCCTTCAAACCACTCTCATCCCATCCCCTTCAAACCCCTCTCATCCCATCCCCTTCAAACCCCTCTCATCCCATCCCCTTCAAACCCCTCTCATCCCATCCCCTTCAAACCCCTCTCATCCCATCCCCTTCAAACCCCTCTCATCCCATCCCCTTCAAACCCCTCTCATCCCATCCCCTTCCAGCCCCTTCGATCCTCTTTGAGTCCCTCCCACCCCGGCAATAAAACAGCTAGAGGGTGTGCTGAATCGTATGCATTCCCCCTAATGCCCTCCTCCCTGTACTGCCGATCTCCTTATTTGCGTGACGTTCACACCCAGTCCAACCCATCCTGGCCCTCCCGTACGGTACCCTTCTCATCGTTCTCTGCATCCTGAGCATCCTCTATTGACGTCCCCAGCTTTTACTCTGGAAAATGGGGTTCCAAAGAATTCTTTTTTATATACCGTATGGCCCCGGATATAGGCGCCGGCCTATTACAGGCGCCGGCGCTTCTATCTGGAGCATGGCGCTTATGGCCGATCCTCGATTATAAGCGCCACCCCTTTTGTACCCTTCCTTATTATAAGCGCCACCCTCAATATTAACACTTTTTTTACCACCACAACAAAAGCAAACAACAACTATTAACATCGTTATCTTCAACGAATACTACAAGTTAGTACAATTTTAGACTTAATCTGCTATTCTACCTAGGTACACAATTGTAGACTTAATCTGCTATTCTACCGGAACTACTCCTCGTCAGACTCGGGCTCCTTGCAGTTGTTGCCGAAGAATCCGTCGGCGATGATGCCGTCGTCTACATCCACTTCCGCCGTCAGTTGGCTCCGCCTGTGCGCCATGGCGAGGTGGTCCTCACTGCCGTCAAGCGCGTTGCTAATGCCGCAGGTGAGGAAGGCCCGCTTGACGAGGTCGGAGGGTACTGCTTTCCAGGCTTGTGAAATCCATCGAAGGACCACTTCTGGGGGGGGCTTCTTCAGATTCCCTGCACCGCAACAGAGACACCCGGGAAAGCCATGTCAGTGACCAAGGGTGAAAGGGGGATAAACATGCGTGTTTAACGGAAACAACGTACCTGCAGGTGTCAGTTGCTCTTGGCCCTCCTCCTGAAACCACTTCTGGTACTGCTGACGAACAGATGCTTTGAAGCTCTTGTTGATGGAGACGTCGAGTGGCTGAACCTCACCCGTACAAGCCGACGAGATGACAGCAGGCACGCAGTTGATCTCGCGGAGCTTCTCCTTCACCCCCTCGGTAAGGTGGCCGCGGTAGGAATCCAGCACGAGCATAGAGCTCTTCGCACACCTGCCAAATCGGGGCTGCAAGAAGGGCTTGACACACTCCTCAAGCCAGCGGATG
The DNA here is from genome assembly GCA_948144175.1 of Closterium sp. NIES-65. Taxonomy (NCBI): domain Eukaryota; kingdom Viridiplantae; phylum Streptophyta; class Zygnematophyceae; order Desmidiales; family Closteriaceae; genus Closterium; species Closterium sp. NIES-65. The sequence continues at coordinate 317,390 of CANXME010002623.1, forward strand.
ACGCCTTCTGCGTTCATCCACCCGTTCTCGTGGCAAGCCACGACCACATCTGCACACAGAAATGGCACTTAAACTTAGCGCGGCATGAGAAACGATACGGTAAGACAGCGGCAGTTGCTACTTATTACCAGGAGGAAAGTTGCCCTTCGGCAGCGTCTTCCGCTTGAAAAATACCCACGGCTTGAGCTTCGCCCCGTCCGTCGTGCACGCCAGCATCACGGTCACACGCTCCTTCTGGTAACCTGCACTCCGGATGGGCACCGACCGTACGCCCGTCTGATCCACGGTCGTGGTGGCGGGCATCTCCAGCCAGAGCGGCGTCTGGTCAGCGTTGAGGATCCAGCATGGCTTGATGCCGCGCGCGCGACGCATGTGTCGGACAAAACGCCAGAATTTCTGGCACTGCTCCGCAAGATCTGTGAGACGGGGGAAAGCGGGCGGGATAGACGGCAGTTTAGTAAGTGAACCTGAAACTTAGACATAACGGCAAGGGGTGTAATCTTATGAGCGGCTGTTTTCTGAGCAACCCGCGTCTTCATGCGGACGCTCAGATTGCACCGCTTCCGAAACCGCTCCGACCATCTCTGACTCCCGCTCCACTTGACGTCCGGGTAGAGGATCTTCATGAACTCCCTCGACCACTCCCGCAGACGGCCGACCGACACGGCGGTTCCTTTGCGGCGCCAGTCCAGGAGCCGCTCGTACACCTTCAACTCCATGGAGCGGTACCACGAGGCCCGCCCGCGACCGTGCATGCGCTTCCGCCCGGAGTGTGCTTCTTTGAGAAACCCCGCTGCCACCTTCCAGTTGGCGAGACACTTCGGTGAATCCCACACTCCCGAGCTAGTGCGCGCACCGACTTCGCCACATCCAGCATCGCGACGTACTTCAACTTCTCCGCAGCGGTGTAGCCTTTGCGCTTGTGATCGCTGATCTTGTGCCTGGGAGAGGGGGGGCGGGCATCACGGTTCTGGGTAGACGGGTGGGGTCGCTTGCGGTTAGCTGGTGGAAAGGAAGGTATCGGCAGTTCCTCGGGGAGCCCGTCACGTGACCAGTACTGGACACCGTCGTCGTCGTCGCCACCAGGTACGCCCTCAGGAAACACATCCTCAGCGGTGCCGCCCTGCGCGCCACCTTCCTCAGCCTCGTCGCCGTCAGCACGGCTCGCTTCCTCGTTGCCGTCAGCACGGCTCGCTTCCTCGTCCTCAGCCACGTCGTCATCAGCTCCGAGTGCAGATTCGTCCCACGTGGTGCAATCATCGGGCCGGCCCCAACGTGGTCCAGGGTAAGGTGCACCGGGTACCTCAACATCTTGGGCCTTGTTGCTTTCCGGTTCCTCCAGCCACTCGTCGAACACAGTCGGGAGCAGGAGCGTGAGCACGGGCGGATCCCCTGTGTTGTGAGGACATCCCAGAATCGGAGGAGACGGAGGAACAGGAGGAGCAGGAGGCGCAGGCGGCAAAGGAGGAGCAGGAGGAGCAGGCGGCGCAGGAGGCGATGGAGGCTGTGGTGGCTCTGGTGGTTCAGGTGGGACACGGGAGTACCATCCGTCGGCGTCGACTACGAAGGCGGGCCTACGCGCGGGCTTCTTTTTGAACAAGAAATGAGTGCCAGCGAATTCCGCCATGGCTTCCGCAGCATGGCGGGCGAGACCAAGAATCTGAATGAAAAAAGTGAAAGAGAAGGCGAAGAAATGAGGGTTTGGAGGGGACCCCTTCTGGTGTGCGGCTCGAGTTCCTCTTCAGGCATAGTCAGATCCCCCCCTGCCTAAACCCGCAGAGGAGGGAATCGCGGCACGTATCTGCTGCGCTGGCAGGAATATGCCACCCCCTTCTCGAAATTTCGGGTGAAATGTGGCACCCTGGCAGCGCATGTAAACCCTATTGGGCTGCACGCCAGGATGCACGTCATCGCTGGCAGGTGCGTTGCTCCAGGACAGGTTCTGTGCGGTGGGAAATCGAGTCGCGGCAGTTTTCGCCGGAATTTCATGCACGATCCCATGCGCAACGTTCACAGTTGTGTTCGCCTTATTGTGGGCTTCACTTTAATACTTCGAAAACCAAAATTGGAATTTGACATTTTATAAGCGCCGGCGCTTGTGGCCGTTCCTCAATTACAAGCGCCACCCCTAAAAAATCATTACTTATTATAAACGCATATGCGCTTATATCCGGGGCCAAACGGTATTTAGTGTAATGGGAAATGAGAAATCGTTACACCAAACTTGTTGAAGTGCAGATACCTAAATGGACAATGGAACTCATACAAGTTCCTAATATCGTACGGCGAAGCGAGCTCGACAACACACAATTGGAAGTGTATGCATGTGGAAAAAGGTTCCTAATGCCGCACGTGCTGTAGGGTTTGCTGTCGCATGCCTGGCATTGGTGTGTAGCAGAGGGGAGCGAGAGTGTGGGCCGCTTGGTGGACCTGCAAGTGAGAGGAGTGGGGGGATTGGGATGGAGGGAGGGGACGAGGAGGGGAAAAAGGGAGCACATATGTCAGAGCTCAAGCTAAGCCTGGAGAACTGATAGTCGGGAGAGGAAAGTATTGAGGGTGGAAAAGAGCAATCCAGTGCCCATAAGATACAAATCACTTGACTGGCATGCAA